>KZ107839.1:542931-609293 GCA_002116315.1 Epicoccum nigrum
GTTAAAATTAGGGAGAGAGAGGGGGCCAAGCCTACAAGGGGGCCCAAAAGCAGAAAGGGTGTTCTCACGCGGCGGGTGGGGGGGAACACCCAAACACGTACATTTAAAAAAATCGGGTTTTTAAAAAAAAAAAAAAACAATGAAAATTAAAAAGGGCCAAAAAATAAATAAAATAAAAAAAAGGTAAGAAAACTTGTTTTAAAAAAAAAAAAAAAAAAAAAAAAAAAAAAAAAAAAAAAGAACTGCGCGGTATTCTTTTAACAAGAAAAAACCACACTCTTGGTCAAAAACATTACTAGTGTACCGCAGTATAAAGAAGCCCGCATTTATTGCGTTTACATTTAAGGCCAGAGTGCACAGACTACGAAAACACGATTGATACTATCTTCGTCATATAAGGATACTAGCTAGACATGGTGATATTTGACTTTCCGCTTACAGAACATTCTGCTCACAAAATATGGTGCTGTTAAGGTTCAAACGTTGCTACACGAACTTCACAGTATTAAATATTGCATTAGCAAATTTATATCTTCCGATTTGACACACTTACAACAAGACCAGCTTGCTGCAGGTGGTTTAGTTGGAGCATCCATTTTCGGATGCAGATTTTCTATGGTTATACATCACCAGCTTACCGTACATACGTATCTGTTCTGTGAGTATCAAGGCCGAACGCTCAAGCATCCGAGTCATTCTTGCCACCCCGTTTATTACGCCATATCGAAGCATCTGGTCGACCGGGTTTGCCAGACTTCAAGAAAGACTTACCAAAGAGGCGCTTCTTCTCGGCCTCAACAACTCGTGTGTTCTGAGGCTCCTCCATAACGTTGTCAACTTTCGCAGCTGTCTTCTTGTGCTTACCAACTGCCATCGACTTCCGCTCTGCTGCATAAAGCTTACGCTGCTCTTGCTCTACACAATCCTTAACGGTCTTATTGGCGTTGAAAGCAACATGCGCGCTGTAGTTTCGAGGGACAGTGCACCTATGGCTTCCAACGACTCCAATTCCTCATCATGCTGCATCAGGAGCTCTTGGTTAGCGTTTCGCGAATTGCTCGTCTTGGAGGCAGAATCATTCGCGAGCTTAGGATCATTGAGTAGACGCCAGCTGATACTATCAGTCTTACCCGCCACCAGGTTCTTGATCTCTAGGTTCAGGCTGTTATCCATCGCCTTTGCAGGATGAGTGCCACAACCAGAAGATACGACTTTGAAACGCGTGCCACAGCGAACACGGCGACCACCCTAACTTACCCATTCAAGATAGTATGCTTGATGACCTTCTGTGAAGCATCTACGGGTGAGTGTATGACCTTTCTTGTCGTTATGCGTGCAGTGGTGGACATTTGACATCTGAGCACCTGTGCGAATGTTATTGAATGCTGGAGTAAAGTTCGAGGTCTCGAAGTTCGGACCGTACAGAGCAGGCATAGCTTTAACAAATCCGCTCATCCCAACAATCTCCTGAGTGAGGTCCATAAATGGATACTCCTATGAAATTGTGATCTTTGAGGTTATCGATGAATTCTGGCTCTGAATACGATTCAAGCGACTGGTTTGACTGTGGGATACTAAGGTCACTTTGTCGTAAGTTCTGTGCGATCTCAAGCCACTGATGGTGATGGGGTGTGATGGTGAAAGCGAGAAGTCGATTTGCGCTGTGTTGGTGGGTTTGATGAAACGATGAGACAGACTGCAGGGATCAATACCAAGTAGTCCATGAGCGAAACATTATGCACGACACTGCGACCCCATTGCGTTCAGACATATACATACTCAGAAGTGGTCGCAAAAGCAAACCTATGTGGATGAAGACGATGTCCCTGAGCACGCTCGTGATCGCATGAAGTGTGTCTATTGAGTCGAAAGATCAGGGATAGCAATGCATAAATATGATTTCAATACCGCTCTGATCCTCTAAGCTAGCCCTCCCGCATCTCCCAATACCATCACCAGACAACCTAACCTTAACAAGCCAACTTTTCTCTGTCTTGTCTCGAAAGTTAGCATTGTGAGATAGATATATTGCTGTACCATCAACATTAGTTGCTCTTTCACAATGAAAGATGACCTATCCCTTATTCTACAAGCATCCCTCAAAGAACCTTTCATTTCCTTTCATTCATCTTCCGTGAAAGACTTTCAACTAAATCAAACCCACCACGACAAACGGAAAACAATGGTTTTTTGCACCTTTGACATGGAAAAGATAAAGCGTAACCTCAACAAACAACTGCGCAAAGCAACTGGTTTGCTCCATCTCTGACGGCGGTTTCAACACCACCCTCGTCACTCCATCAGCCGGAGAACGATTTTGTAGATCAACTTTCTGCATCTCGAACCACCGTCACAATGGCCGATAGGATAAAGTATGCCATAGGTCAGAAGATCGCTGCAGTATTCCAAAAGTTTAAGACCCCAGTTGAGGAACCCTGTCGCAGCGAAGACTACACCGACCGTTGTCAATGGGATATCATTCACCAGATCGAAGAGATGACCCTCATCGAGATCCTGCGCCTCGCGCTCGCGAAGCGCCACGAAGCATATCGCGAACTCCCCATGAAAGTTGTTTCCACGGCTCAGGGTTCTTGCCATCTGGTTTTTATGGTGAAGGTTCGCAATCCAGTCTCGCACAAGATCGAGGGCTGGGTAGTGAAGATTCCCGGCCACGGCACGCCCGACCGGTGGACTGCTGATGATGAATATATGCTGACCCAGGAGTTCGAGACCATGCGACTCATTACCACGTACACCGATGTGCCAGCCGCGTTGGTTGTGGACCACTGTGCTACACTGGACAACGAGTTCGGATTCCCGTACCTCGTCATGAAACAGCTGCCCGGGAAGTCGGCCTGTGATCTGTGTTATGACGAGCACTGCAAGATGCCAACTCCAGAAACGGAGCAGAAGCGCTTGAACTGCCTGCGGTCGCTAGCCCGCCATATGACAGAACTTGACAAGCTACGTTTCGATCAGATTGGCATGCCGATGTTCGATCCGCAAGCTGAAGACTTCGAAATTTTGATGATATCGAAGAATAGCGCCTGCCAGTTGGCAAGTACTTTGTATGGCCATTCTATGACTCCTTCTGCTCCATCAAGCTAGGCCCCTTCGCCTCGACGCAAGACTATGCCAACAACGCCATCCACAACTATGACGGTGTCAGCAATCACCAGTCTCTCCCAGCAGATGAGATCGGCCCTTTGACTGCTGAGAAGGCGGATGAGTTCGGCACATCTAAGTTCTTCGACATCGTCCTCTCGCACCCCGTCTTCCACTCCTCGCCCACCGATACCTTCGCACTTCGTCACTCTGACCTGGATCTGCAAAACATCCTCATCGACGAGGAGGGTAACGTCACCGGTATCATAGACTGGGACGGCTCGCTCGCCATGCCGCGCTGCGTAGGCCACGCATCTGTCCTTGCTTTCCTTGACCGCGACTTCTACCCCGAGCCGCTGGTCAACTCGCCGTTTCTGTGCTGGCGTGCTGGCTACTACCGTGAGATTTATGCTGCGGCGCTGACTGAGGCTGGGAATGTGGATGTGGAGTTCACGACGAAGAGCCATATCTATCAGGCGGTGTTTGCGGCGTTGTATGAGGACGGCGATATGGAGGATTTGATGGCGCGGTTGGTGAAGGAAATTGACGTGCAGATCGATGTTTGGGATCTCAAGTTTTTGCTGACAAAGGGTTGTAAAGCGACGGAAGAGATGTTAAAGAAAGAGCTATGGAAGGTGCTGAAGCCGCAGATGCCAGCAGAGGGTTTACTAGATTCAATTTAATTATGTTGCCAGGATTGTTCAATACAACATTGTATTTCAATTCAACTTAGCAAGTGACACTTAATCAACAGCACAAGAAAAGCAACCACAAGGATAGTAACACACTTCTTGCTTATACTTGACCGAGAATTATCTATCTAATGCCGAGCATGCCAATAATAAATGTATCAAATTGATGCTTGTAATTCTTTCATGATCCAGACCTTACACGATCTCTCGATTTCACTCAATTGATGCCACCCTTCACTTTCACTCGCTACCACCTCATAGCCCTTACTCACCTCCCAAATACTGCTGATACTAGCCGAATCAATTCATAGCTGCATATAACCCCATCCAAAAGACTATATTCCATCTGCATTATCTGAAATGGTAGTGCAGGGGTCCGAACAATCCTGAGGTTATAACTCCCCAAGCGTTCCAAAGGAGCGCCCGTTCGAATTTGGATAAAACCAATGACAACTTTGAATGGCAACCCCCTAAAAGGGCTATTGTTAACAGGATAGGTTTAAGGTTTCCAGCAGTGCGATGAGACTTGTACTTAAGAAGGACCTTAAGACAGATGCCACTGTTCTTTTTGCTTCTTTTTTTGCTGTAGGCTGGAACCTCATTGCTATGCTATCTGTCCTAGACTGTACGAGGCAATGCAAGCGGCATCACCACCGTCTTATAGCTTTGTGCTCGCTCGCTGAGCTGCCGCGCCTACAGACTGCCTCAAGCATAAGCAGTCCATCCCTCCCCCAAACCAGGCAAAAAGCAGCATCAACTGGTCGAAGCCCTGCATTCTGCATCCTTATAGTTGGCTCTTGCGCATTCATGTCAGCCCATCTGACACCAACCCGCAGTCAACCTCTGCAGCTTCATCATCACAGCCGACTGAGTTACAGCGCAGGCTCAGAGAGCCCCAAACGCCATCAGCTCAGCAAAAGCAGCAGGCTAAACAGCAACCCTGCAGCAAAAGGTACAACAAACTCATCTTCTCCTTGCTACAGCTCAACTTCTCAATAAACCCCTGGACATAAACTCCATCCCACCTCCCCCAGATACATGCCCAGCGGCAGAACCAAAAACGGCCACCCCCCCCCCTGCCGCAACCCCATACGCCGCGCCATGCACCACATTGCACGCAAAGTGCGGGCGCCGGACTACACCCCACAGTCCCGTGGTGCACAATTCCCTCCCGTTTCGATAATCGTCCTTGAGCCTCTTGCGCTGCAGCTCGGCACCTAGCTCTACCAGCGCGGCTAGCACGTGTACAATGGAGGCTGTGTACAGCAACCCAGTGCAGGGGCTCGGTCTGATATGTGGGATTCAGCGTTAAGGCGCTGGGTGTGGTGAACAGTGGTGAATTTGGATGGTGCTGGATGGTGCTAGATTTGGATGGTGCTTCACAGTGCTGGTGTGAGAGTGTTGGGGTATTTGCGCAATGCAGGCGCGATGGATTGTAAAAGAGATGGGAAGTGACAGCTCCAACACGTAACCGGAAGAGAAGGAAACCCAGCGGTTCGAAGTGTCAAGTGATTCTACGTAAAAGCTCCATCTATATCAACCCCACACACATACACTCAACCAAACATCCGTCGAATCTGTGACGCTCACTGAGGCGGCAGCTGGCCTCCCTCCCTACTCCCCCCGGTCTGCACCTTCTCCTTGGCCTTCTGGATCGCGCTCTCCGCCTTGTTTCCGCCCCCGCTGTTCAAGAACGACAAGTAGCAGTTCCAGCCCAGCGAGATGACGTTGACGACCAGCACGCGCAGGTCGGCGGGCACGTACTTGAAGTTGACAAATTGCACCCACGGCCAGACCATGAAGTTCTTGGTCAGCCCGGGCACGTAGGCCTGAGCCAGGCGGTCGCGCACGCTGCTGCCTTCGAGGTAGGCCATGGTGGAGAGGAAGAGGCCTGAGAGTCCAATGTATCAGCCCATTGTTGCTTTGAATGTGATTTAAAGGAGAAGGAGAGATCCAACGCACCCATGTTTACCGGCGCAAAGACCAGCTGATCGCATGCGACGCGCGCGACGATGGTCCCGTTCTTGCTCGCAAAGTTGACGTGCTTGGTCAACAGGCCGTACCACTTCGTTGCCGCGGGGCCGAAGATGATGCCGCCGTAGCCCATCATGCGTAGCGTGCGCTTGGGGTCGTGGTTCTCGAGGCCGCGCTTCTCTACCAGATGCTGCGCCATGGCGTCGCCAGTGCCGAAGAGGACCTGGAGGGTGGGTTAGCTGGTGTGCTGGCCACAAGAGGCTCTGTGCATTGGTTGGGTATGTAGAGTTGCGCGAGCGGTGGGAGACTGTGGTGCTGTGTGTAATGCCATGCGTGGTGTCGTGCTGAGCGAGCATGTTGTAGATCCGCTGAGCAACAAGAGTAGAGTGGATCGCGAGGACGTCGAGGAGCTACAATAAGGAAATGAATTCGCGTACCGCAGTTGTAATTGCCTGCGTCGCCAGCGGCGCCGTCTTGAGCTTCGCCTGGTACCTTTTCATCTGTCAATCAGTATTTGTGCTTTTGTTATCTTTCCCATCACCAAGTACTCACCAACGGAACGCCATTATATCTAGCTGTCAAGGAATGCTACGGGAAGTCCAAAGACAAGGAAAGACAAGTAGTCAAAGGAGCTCAAGGAGCGACAGACGCAAGTTCAAATAAGAAGAGCGTCGTGGAGATGTGATGGCTGTAATGTCTCGCTCGAAACTTTCCCGCGAGCTTAGGGGCCGATGATGTCGTACCGCGCCGAATAGTGGACCCTGCGTGGGGTGCGCTCGGGCTTTGGCGCCGCCTCGTGATGTGCTGGGGAAGCGGACCTGGAGGGCCCAGGCCATTTCCAAGGTTAGCATTCAGGAGTGCTTCACGTGTTCGCTTCTGTGTGAGTTATGAACGCGATAACTCTGTGTGTGTGCATAAAAAAGACGTGTATAACATGTGTGAAAAGCCAAAACAATACATTCGCTGCCAGGTCAATCTAGTACCGGCGCTGCGGGGTGGGTATAAAACGGCCATGAAGCCCTAACGGCCATGAAGCCCTATCGACAATTGTTGTACAATCGTGCTTCGTCGGTACCGCCGTTCGCTGAAGTAATAACGCGCCATATCCTCGAACTTGTTGGGTAAACATCTCTCTTCTCAGGCCGCTCAAGATATCATACATGTGCCATAACGCCAGTCCGTGTCCACTTTCGACCGAACATGAATCAGAAATGTGCTCGCAAATCGCAAAGCTGGGTATTCAAGTGGTCGTATCGTGAAAATCGGAATATGATTTTGGTAGAAGTCGCAAAACTAGTGAAATATGAATGGTCGTTCAACTAGTCGATCTCCATCCGCTGGTTGGGCTGCGGTCCTTCGACAGATGGCATCTCGGTACCATACGCCTTGTCGCTTGTCACCGACTTCTTGTTAACATGTGGCTTCAAGCCCTTGTTGAAGTTGTGTGTGCAGATGCACGCAATGACGATGGTCATGAGAAGCAGGATGATGGTGAGAATGGCAAACGCTGTCAGCGACTTCCGGGCGGGCTGGTAGTCTTTCTGGCGATCCAGATCCGCAACATACATGCGAATGAGCTTGAAGAGGAAGTAGGCGAGCGCAATGAAGTAGACAAAGATACAGCATATCATGCCTACAATGGATTCGCGGCGGACCCAGAAGGCAGCAGCGAAGAGCAAGAAGAAGGTGATGACCAAGGCAAGGGCAGTGAGGACCTTCTCGACCGTGGATGTCTTCTCGACGACGACAAGAAATTGGACTGTGAAAGCCAAGAAGAAGAAGAAGTCGAACTTGAGCAGGGCAATGTAAATCTAGCAAATGTTAGAGCTGGCAATGCGCAAATGAGTGGCCTGTTGTACCTGATATGTGAGGTAACGCCTCTTCAACCGTAAATCAGCGCTGATGTGCTTGTAAATGGTCCAGGCAAACTCATCATACAGCTTCCATGCAACGAAAGCAAAGGCAATGGTCGCAGCAGCCATGAGCACAGGCACGGCAATGAGCATGCCCTTGACATCATGCCAGAAGATACCAGGAAGGTAATGTAGTCTCTGGAGGGCCTCTGCGGCATCTCCGATCTGGTCGTACTGAATAGCGGCGTAGACCATGATGCCGACATTGTAGATGACAAGGCCGATGACCTGAATGGTATTCTTCAAACGTAGGGCATCCCACACGAGGAACAGCTGGTAGAGGTAGCCGAACATGAACACGGCGAGATAGGTAGGAACGGTGCGGGCATCGCTGTTGACGTCTTGGGCTACGGAATGCAGTCCGCTCTGGAAGCGGGCAAAGACATATCTGTTCGGCTGGTGTTAGTGGTTAGGCTCAAAGTGTGCAGGGCGCAAGGCTGCCTACGATTCTAGGGTCAAGGCTACGATGGCCTGCAGGATGGCGATGATCATGAAGGCCCATGTCCACTTGGTCTTGGGGACATACATCCTGGGCGCACGGCGGACGGGGGGCGGTAGGGTGGTAGGGAAGCCTTCGCGTTCGTGGTACCCGCCTGGTGGTACGGTGAAGGTAGGCTGGCTGTTTGTGTAGGGAGTGTAGTTGCCGTCGAGTGGTTGGCCTCCCAAGAGGGATGTGCGCGCCTCGTGGTGAGTAATTTTGGCGAAGGGGTCAGCCGCGTGCAGCGGCTGGGAAATGGGAATATAAAGAAGAGCTACGGCGGTGGTGAGGCGTGGTGAGGGACGTAGTGGTCACGGCGCCAAACGGCTGATTGGGGGTGCGGCGGTGTGTACTTCCTGGTATGACTTGGTTGCAGGGTCGCAGGTCGCAGGGCTGAGTGCACGGCTGAGACGAGGGTGATGCAGCGGGCGCAGGCTGGGGGTGCGTCTGCGATCGTGGGACAGGTGAGACAACGGCGACCGAACAATGGGAGCTGGCCGGGGAGCCGTGGCAGGTGCGCGCTTTTGGGCTGTCTGGCACAACACAGCGCTACTGAAACTGAGCGAATGCTTGGCTGTGCGGAGAGGCCGAGCAACCCAAGAACACCTGCAGGTGACAGCGGAGGGCAGTGGAGCGGTGGGTGCAGCGTCGAGAACAGGCAGCGAATGGGAACGGGAACGGGAACGGGAAATGGGCGTCGGAATGAGCGACAGAGATCGAGGACGAGGATGAGGACGAGGGCAGCGCGAGGTTGAAGAATGCAACAATGTAAGATGATGCACCGGCGCCGCGATGAACACGAGTAGATACGCAAGTCCGGGCGCTGGCCTGGCCTGAGTGACCAGTGAAGAGTGGGTTCTGACGGGCAGCAGCAGCCGCTAACTGGCAGACGTGTGGAGCAGAGCTGCAGAAGGGCTGAGGCCCTGAGGGAGATGGTCCCTGGTGCCCGTCTTTGGTCGCTGCGCTTGTTGCTGCTGGGGAACGCTACTTGCGACGCGGCGATGTTTGGGAGATGAGATTGCAGCAGAGGGCGAGGGCTAGAGCAGACGGTCAAAGGAAAGGCAGAGTGACGGTAACGCAGCGCAAAGAAAGCTGAGCACAGCAAAACAGTGTCCGTCTGCTGCGCGCCTGCAATCCTTTTACTTTGCTGCGAGATTGGCAGCAGCACCGGGCGTGCAGGCCTCCCAAGCTGGCAGCGTCAGACTGCCGCACAGCCGCTGGCACTCAGCCTCCTCCAGGCAAGAGCAGCAAGCGTGCGCGGCTGGGTCAGGGGTGTGCGAACTAAATTTACGCATCACAACGAGGCGCACGCCAATCAACGGCGACACGACCGTCCAGGGCCCGGCCTGGCGCTGTGGCGCAGGCGTTCCTCGCGCGTTTCGTAGTGGAGCTACTTCGGAGGTAGCCAGTGCTGCCATCAGCGTCATCAACGCGCCTTGCGAGTTGCGAGTTGCGCCCACCACCAACAGAGACCGCCCCCGCGCGCCGGCACGATGACTTCCGGTAGGTGACGAGCGCGACCCCGCGACCCTGCGATCCCTGCGCGCATCGCGGGCTTGACTTGTGAGGCTGACCGCTGACCGCTGGCAGCGCAGACGGTGCTGCAGAAGGCTGCCGACGACGGCTCGCTGGACTCGTGAGTGCCTTCAGCAGTGGCCACAACGAGCATGGCTAACCCGCGCTGGCAGTGCCGAGTGGCCGGAGGCATTGCAGTACATCCTGGACCGCCTCGATGAGGTGATACGGCCCCCGTCACCAGCCAGCGAGCGTCCACAGAGCTGACCGGCGCAGATAATTCACGAATTCCCCAAGCCGCCCGTCGACACCAGCGCCGCCGCCGCCCCCAACGCAGACACACCCACAGCACCCAAGCCAGAGCAAGAGCAGGAGCCAGAGCCCGCCGCAGCTTCCAGCCAGGATTCTGCCGTCGACAAGGAGAATGCGCCGCCCAAAACGCCCCCGCGACCACCGCCGGTCCCCATCTTCGCTGCGCCAGAGTCGAATGCACTCCCTCCCGCCACAACCACCTTCTACTCGTCCATTCGGAGCGCACTATCGAAGAACTTCGCCAAGCAACCCCCGCATACGATCCAGCGCCTGGCAGAGCTGATACTGAAGCCCAAGGAACGCTACAACTACCTGTCCCCCTACCTGCGCGCCCTCGACCGCGTCGTGTCTGTGTCCTCGCCCCTCACCGTCTTCCCTCTGCCACAAGCCGTCCTTCCTAACACCGGAGGCCTGCTCAATGGGACCACCTCTGTACCCAACTCGCAGGCTGCGACACTCGGTTCTGACGAGTCGCTTGGCGGCGCTCTGCTCACCCCCATCCCGTGGCTGCATAGTCGCGGCCAGAATGAGCTGATATCAGAAAGCACCGAGATGGTACAAGGCCCGAATGGCGCAGGTCGTATCGAGACTGTCACGGTTGGCATGCTCAGCGGGCTTGCTCCACGGCAGGAAACAGCCACCTCTCCTACTGTATCACAGATTGCATCCTCACATCCTGATGGCGAAACACTGCCGTCTACGGGTCCTGTGACCCAGGGCGAGCTGTTGCGTCAGGAACAACAAGCTGGCATCGTACTGAACAACCCGCATTCAATGACCACAAGCCCCACACGGACAACGTTCGGCGAAGGCGAAGGAGGGGGTACCGTGGTCGAAACCGTCGAAACGGAAGAAGAGGCCCCACATGCCAGAGGACCTGAGATTATCGGCATGGAAGATACCGGACCCCAAAAACAAGGCGTGTCACTCGACATTGAAGGAGCGGTCGGTCGTCCCAGCCTTGAGCGCTCGAGCAAAAGCCCTGGTCCACCAACAGCACCTGCCACTGAAGCAAAGGACGAGCAGATGGAAGATGCCGAAGAGGGAAATGAGGACGACCAGGCGGCTGAGGAGCAACTCAAGACCGAGGTGGCGGAGAAGGAAGACAAGACCGCGACCAAGGATGTAGAGATGAAGTGATCAAGTCAGAGTCGCTGCACGTAGACAGCGTTCTTACCAACAATGCACGGCCATATTGCATCTGCCTTGCTGGGCCTCACCGAGTCCGCAAGGGGGCACTTGCATGGTTAGGCGGCAAACCCACGCGTCCCAGCATACGCTCAAGAGTTTCTCCGCCATGTTGGCAGGCGCGAGACCCTCTCGGTGACATCGGTGGGCAGACGAGACAAGTGGGCAGTCACGATGATAGATCTCACTCCAATGACCAATTTACTGCATTGATACGATATTTCATTTGTAGCAGTTGCACCACTTGTTCTTCTAGACACCGGCTGCATGCACCTTTCATGCAGCGCACAGATAATCGGAAAAGGCGTCCGCCACTCACAAAACAAGCTCGACTTCCTCATATGGTCTATATGGAAATCATTCATCGTCGCAGCGGCTCTGGCTGACCTCATGTGTCCCCGAATGACGACGCGTAGAAAGGCGGGCCGCAACATCTGGGGAATCGCGTGGCTTTACCGTTGGCGTACCCGCTCTGTAAGCTGTCCAAATGCGCTGTGACGTCGACTGAAGCCGAATCGGTCTCGACCGAAGCAGGGTCTTCTTACACTCACAGAATCGAGGACCCTGCAAATCCTGTGCCCGCAGGCGTATCACCTGTCAACGTAGTGATCGAGTATTTTTACAAGCGACAAGTCCCACCAGTGTCGTCATACTTGCTGTGCATTCGTGCGGGAAGATTCCGGGACAGGTGTTGTGCAGGAAGTGCAGTCGGACCACCGGTTTCCCACAAACGAGTAAAGATTGGTGGCTCGGCTGTCGCATTAACACCTTCACTTTGACCCGCTACACCCTCCCACTTCTCTTCGGAGCTTTAGCGGAACCATCAACATGATCGGGATCGCCGTGATCAAAAATTTGTGCCAATGACGTCCCTGGAATCTCACTTCGTGTAGTCGGTGAAAGGCTCCGGAAATGGGCACCCGGCCAGAAGCATGCGCACAATAGGACCGGGCCTAGACTCCGAGCGTGTCCTTGTAAGAATGCTCAATCCGTATAGGTACGATATCCTCACCCTTCGTTGGGAAGACATCCAACATGACGACATGCCCGGCCAGGTCAAGTGAGCGGAGTACATATTCGAGAGAAGACTCAATCAGACCAGCCATGCTCCAGATTGAAGATGCAGCCTGTATATCGACAACTTGCTCCTGCGCCACCAGGCAGAAACCCTGAGCCACAAGGCACTGTGCCGCAAGAAAAGAAGAAGAAGAAAGCACGAATGGCATGTAATTACTGTCGACTGAAAAGAGTCAGAGTGAGTTCGCCACGGAAGTGCCCAATGCCGCTATCTTTACAAATTATTTGACGTACGCTCTCCGTCAGCAGTAAGAGACTATAACGGCTAACGCCATATCACAGTGCGACCAGGGCCGACCAGAATGTAATCGCTGCTCGAATGCTGGCTTGCTTTGCGTATACATGTCGGAAGATGCAGGAGCCACGCCTACTATGGCGCTCAAAAGCGAGAACGAGGTTCTCCAGCGGCGCTTGCGGGGGCACACCCAATACTTGGAGGCCATTCAGAACGCCACAGAAGAGGAAGCTTTTAACATTGTTCGGCGACTACGGTCGACTGATATTGCCACTGCGTTGGCCTTGTCCTACCAAGATCCAACGTCTGCAATAGGTCACTCATCCGGACGTACCTCATCACAGACAGTCGTACCATCAGCAGACTCGGGCCTTGACTTCAATACGGAGACGATAACATTCTCCACACTGACGCCGGCAAGCCCGTCTACGACAGCACCTACGAGTCTCATCAGAAGACCGAGTCAACCTACAGACATAGCAATATATCCTACTCAGCACAATAACGATTATGGCGCTCGCCTGGAGAGACTCAAAGTCAGACACTGGACGCAAATACCGCTGGAGGACAGACTTGCTACTCGAGCAATATCATACTTGTTGACGACTGGAAACCCAGTTCTTGGTTTCTTGGACGTTACCAAGCTTCTGAATGACCTTGTCAATCACACCATGTGCTACTGCTCGTCTTTCCTGTTTCATGTCATAATGGCGCTTGCATGTGTATGTTCACACCTTGAGATCCCTCAAAATCGGCTTTTGACCTGTCCAGCAACTATACAGCGCGGTAGACCTACTCATAGCACCCTTCGCCCCCGCCTTCGTTGACGAAGCACTCAAGATGTGGCGTACCGAACGATCGACCGATTCGCAAAGTACACTTGCAGCTCTCAACTGCTTGTCGGTAGCGATGGGATGGGACGGCAGGAGCGATCTTGCGGACGACCGCTTGACGGAAGATGCCCGAGCAATGGCCTTCAGAATGCAGTTGATCGATGTCGCGCCCGCGCTCGCGACAGTGGGCCCGCATCAGCTCCACAGCGTGAGTGAGGACGAGATGGGAGCCCGCTCGCAGGG
The DNA here is from genome assembly GCA_002116315.1 of Epicoccum nigrum. Taxonomy (NCBI): domain Eukaryota; kingdom Fungi; phylum Ascomycota; class Dothideomycetes; order Pleosporales; family Didymellaceae; genus Epicoccum; species Epicoccum nigrum. Next base: position 556,497 of record KZ107839.1, read on the forward strand.
GACCTGGGGCAGCTGTGGGTGGGAATCATAAACGAACACATGTCATCCCATACCCTCTTCTCTTTTCTCGTTGACCTCACTACTGAATATCATTTGCTTATACACCTTCTCATCAGCTGATGCCACATCTCGCGCCATTCTCTGAGTCTTGATTATGCAACCGAAGCGTCGCGCGTACTACTACAGCATTTACATCCGTCAACCCCTCACACGCAGTGTTATCTCCATTGCCGCCATCACTCGCTCGAGCGACATCACAATCTAGCAGGCAGCCTTTAGACATATTTCTGGTTGGAGGAAAGCAGATTTGCTATGTATCATACTGTACCATTACAGCTGTAGTGTCTCTGCAATCCACTCTCGCTCCAGAAGTATGTGTATTCATTTATCAATGAATCAGGACTCCTGCATCAAAAAGTTGAATGATTAAAAAAGCATCTCGGAACGTCTGATGAGGGTTACACGACTTCGTAAGTACTTTGATCAGAAGACGGGTTGGAAAAAGAAGCATGGTGCAATAATGCATCCGCAAGTCGAGCGAATTGCAGAATCGACATTTTGCAAAGACGTTCCGCAGCATCTCGCACGACGAGATGGACTGTAGTTCCACTCCGCGGAGCCCACGCCGCGGCATTCACTTGGCCGTTACGCTAAATGGTCTTGGGGCGGGGTACATAGTCTGGGGTAGTTTAATCCCTGACGCCGTTCCTACAACCAGACTTCCTACCACAACAATCTCATAAACATCCAGGAGGCATACACCCACACAATTGAGGTACGATGTAGCCCCAAAGCTCGATCATCCTCATAGATAACGTTCGTCTCCTGCGACGCCACAAAGGCCCGCATACGGCCTTTCTACATATTGCCCCGTAAGCACCATCCATGGCCCCTGGCGCCACCTCGGAAATATGTCTCCTTCGCGTCAGAAAATTTCTTGGGACAACGCAAATGCGGCACAGGTCCAGGCGCGGTGGAGTGCCAGATTGGCTGCCGGCGTGGTACAATGCGATAGACCCAGGACCCGGGTTCATATCGAAGCAAGCCCTGGAGCCGGTTGAAACGGTGATAGTGCGGATTCGGAGGGCGCGGTATAAGTAGGAAGAGACGGCACACGAGATGACAACGAGACGGAAAAGACTGCCTCTCCCTTCAAAGCACTTGTAATATAGAATAGCACGTGGCTCCCGAGAAGAATGCACATCACACCCACTTTCCTCGCGCTCCTGGCGTCCGCCTCCTTCACCACCGCGCTCCCAGGCCAGAATGCGCCTCCCAAGCCCCCAAATCCTCAAGACAAGCTGAAAGATATCATCGCCGCCCTCGCCGGCACCTACACGCTTGTCAACACCAGCAGGTCCGCTAGCCTTTTCATCCGTCTGCACAACCCCAACCTCCCTACAACCCCATCCTCTACAGCCACATTTCATATAACCACATTTTCTCTACACCCCCACCTAACCCCCACATAGCACCCTAAACAACCTCCCCATCCCCGACCTAGCCTACGGCGACCACCCCGTCGGCCTCCTCACCTACACGCCCACGGGCTACATGAGCGCCACCATCACGGCATCGGAGCCCTTCCTGCGCCCCTCGAACCTAACCTTCCCCTTTCAGCCCACCGACTCGGACGCCGACTGGGCGCTGGTCGGCAAACACAGCATCGGATACGCGGGGCCGTGGCGGGTGAACGAGGAGCTGCCGCACAGCAAGACGTCGGGCCAGATATTCCACGGCCCGCTGACGGTGGCCAATGTGCCGAGTTGGGTGGGGAACGAGCATCGGAGGAACTATACGGTTGTGAGGGAGGGCGGGGACACGTGGTTGAGGATCGGGAGTGAGAGGGGGGGTGGGTATAGGGGCGTGCTTTGGTGGAGGAGGGTCGATTAGGGAAGCGGGTGCGCACGGTTTCGGGGGGGTCCTGACTTGATGTTCAAGATGTAGAGGCAGCGTGGGGTTGAAATTCGAATGGGTAATTGAACAGCTAAAATCATAGGGGGCGGGGGGCGTGATGCAATGAGAGACAATGCCTTGGGACACTTCGTCGTGCCAATCGCGCCATCCATGGTAAGGAAGGGAGTCCTCCACAACACCACCTCAGCGAGAAGTATAACGCAATGCAGTGCTTTTCCAATTTTGACGTTGGTCCTTCCAGTCGATTTACCCGTGTTCGGCGAGGGACCTGCGTGGGTTCGAAGGTGTAGAGGCCGTCCACCAGGCTGCAGCTAGGTCGGGTGTTTGAGCTGGCCAAGTGGCGGTGTGTTGTTCCTTGCCTCTGCTCGACCTCCCTGAGTGGAGTGGTTGCAGGGTGCTGACATACACGCGCTCCGAGAGGGAAGCTGGGTGGCCAAGGATGAGACCAGATAACCAAGGACGAGGCCACATCATGGAGAACAAGGAAATATGCGTCAGGCATTACGGCTTTTGCTCTTCATCCTGCTGCCACTGTCGTTCCCGCGCCAACATCTGCATCTGCAACATCTGCAGCTGACGCGTTTGGTGGGCCTGCTGGATATCCATCGCCCGCCGCCGCAGCTGCGTCTCCCTTGACTGCAGTCCATATAGCTGCTGTTGTTGGACCATAGATTTTTCAGTGTACGGTCGTTCAGTATGCTGTGGTGGGTGAGAGGTACTCAGTATGTCTTGGAGTTAGGTGAAAGGGGTTGCGAGTAGAGTTCCTAGGTTCTTTGCAGCTTCATTGAAATAGTTTCTGTTGACTGGGATAAGGCTTATGCAACGATACCCTCGACCGTAGTTGCGCTGCCGGGTTCGCTGGCGAGTGCTGACGTACCTGGAATTTTTATGCCGACTCGTGGATGGCAAGGTGCAGCATCTTGTTACATCCGACTGGACGCCGAACACTCTGCAAGACTGGCGATAGCTAGGAGTCATTCAAGTCTAATTAGCAAGTGCTAGGCAACTAAAATTGTCTTTGAGATAGCTACACTGTCTATTATACGCTTTTGATCTTGATTTCTCCTAGTTGAATCCTTCAAATTATTTTGGCGTCCGGTCAGTGGTGGCAAGAGGCTGTACATCTACAAAACAAGCGCAATCCGTGCAAGTAATTATTGAGCGCAGACTGGCGAAGGTGTAAGGGCTAGATTAAGGGTCAGCGTGGGCAGGACAGACATCGGTGATATGCGACTCCTTATGCAGCGCTCGAAGTATTTCCATTCCCAACTCCACTCATCTTTACACACACACTATCCCTACAGCTACTTGTTACCATCGCCTCTCACGGCGCAGTTTCCTCCTGGAACCCAACATCCCCTAACCACGAAGTGTCTCCCGCTCTCCATTCCAATGGCATGGCGCCTGCAGCGCCGGCGGTTATTCGAATAGTAGTAAAGAAGAAAGAAACAAAAAGGTACAAAGAGAAGTAAAGATTACTAGCCTGTTGCGGCCTCTCAAAGTCCAACGCGTACAAGAAAGACAACGCCTTGCCGAATTATGAAACGCCTTCCTAATGCAAATATTATCGGATCCCAAGTCGCTGATGCTCTCTATCCAGCGGTGCAAACAAGCAAAAACGCGGACAAAATGGATATGTCGATTTGTACTTCTGCGGCTTCCTCTGGGTTGTATGTCGATGTGGCGGGTGCGAAGCCATTGTTCGCTGTCAAGGTTGTAGATTGGTCGAGTCCGAGCAAAGTTCTGTGTTTTTTTTAGAACATCCTGGCTGGTGTGCTCACTTTCCAGCTCGTCTCCTGCCCATCTGGCGGAAGAAGTCCATGACCTTCTTGCTGCTGCCTGAGCTGCCCTTGTTGCCACCAGTGCTCTCGTATGCGTCTTCGAATTTCCTGTGCTTCTGCAGCTTGCCACCGCGCTGCTCCGGCTCACTACCCATGCCCTGGGGGTACTGTGCACGCTGCGGCTGCGAACCGTGAGACAGTGTGGGCGTGATCTGTTCACTACTTTGGCTATCATTTGGATGGCGTCCGTAAGGGCGGCCAGGTCCTTGAGTAGGATGCGGCTGCTGGGGGTTGGGAAACTTGTCGTCCCCAATCGCGGCTTGACTAGGATAGGCGAATTGCGTCTGTTGAGGGGGCGCTGAAGAAGGCCCTGCTGCACTGTGGGAGTGGGTGCTTGCGTTGGGTTGGCGGATACGCGAGTTGCTGTCTTGCTGACCATCGTAGAAGCCGGGCACAGCGGTGCTTCCCATGGTGCTCTGACTAGGAGAACGGGAATCGTTGCCACGGCCGAAGGTGATGCCAGAACGAGAGTTGTTGCGCCCTTTACCGGCGTTGGATCCGCGGCGTTGACCGTAACCGTCAGCAGGCATACTTTCTCTCTGGAAGGTCCTGGACAGCGAGGATGGGATCAATGAGAATCGCCGAGAAGTCTTGGTGCCGTCGTCGGTGTTCTTTCGCGAGAAGCTGAAGGATGGACGGCGTCTAGAGTCAGTGCTCGGTCGTGGCCCTGATGACCCAATCGAATTGTCGTTCGACATAGACGCTGGCATTGAAGTAGGCGGATACCTTTTCTGCTTCCTTTCCTCACCATGATTGCTGTAGGAATCTTGCGACGTGACTGATCCCTTGGGATCCTGCGAATAAGAGTTCTGACGTCCGCCAAACATGGACGTCATACGGCCAATAGTCTCGGTGACGGTGTTCGACCTCTTGTGGCTGTTCTTGGGATGTCCACCAGTGGGTCCCATCTGAATTGACTGCACGCGCTGAGCGCTTGGCTGCGGAACAATACTGGGTTCGCCCATAGCAGAAGGCTCCTGCTGGGGGTACGGCGCAGAGATGGAGTAGTTCTTGCCCTTGGGCTGCGAGAAGCGACCCTCGGCGTTGGTGGGAGCGACTGTTGCTGCTGCCGGTTGCGCGTACGAGTTGCCTCGCGATGGCATTCTCGAGGTGACTGCGCCGCCTGTCGACGGTCGTGTCGTTGCTGCAGGCGCGGTGCCAAACGCAGTGTAGTCGGACACTGATCTCTGAGGCTGACCGCCTGGACGAGTTTGGGGAGGACCTCCTTGTCCTGCCGAGCGTGGTGGTCTCGAACCAGAAGAAGACTGGTAGCCGTCTGTAGGTCCGCTCGTCAGCTCGACAGGAACGCGTTCGGCGGGACGGGCCTTTGGTGTGGCATCAACCGGTGGTGACGCCTCACCACGTTGTGTCTGCGACTGAGGAGCAACGTATTCGACCTGAACGGTGCGGCGCTTGTTGTCGCGCGACGTCTTTGGCTTCTCGGTCGCATTGATCTGGTCTCGTTTGGCTGTGAGCCCGCCGTGTGCTGATGGAGGAGCTTGGGTCTTCGTTGGCTCGCGGACCGAAGCACTCCTGGCAAGCGGAGGCGGTTGCTCATATGGGTCTTCTGCTTCCGAGTCAGCACAGTGATCGCAGTATCTAGGATTATACAAGTGCTTACTAGCATAGACAGAGCCTTGCTGCGCGGTCTCGGCAGCATTGCTAGTAGTGATGAAGCCAACGACATGCGCGTAATCTGCCAGCCAGCTGTGGCGAGCGACCTCGAAGAGGTCGGCGCGCTTCCTTGGGTCAGGCACGAGTATCCGCTTGAGCAAGTCCCTCGCATGCGGTGTGACATATTCGGGGAAGGTGAGTGGTGTAGAAACAATGTACTTGTACAAGAGGTTGATATTGTCACCCTCTGGGTTCGCCGGATCGTCGTCGAAAGGCAGATAACCTGCCAGCATGGCGTACTAAGCATTGTTAGCGCGGAATGTGGCAATGGAGTTGACAGACTTACCAGAATGACACCACAGCTCCACACATCGACCTTGCAGCCGGTGTAGAGAGAGTCGCTGACGACAAGCTCAGGCGCGGCATAACAAGGACTTCCACAGCTGGTCTGCATGAGATCACCGCGGCGCGCGTCAGGCTGGTCGAGGCCCATTTGCCTTATGAAGTCCTTATCGCCCAGCCTGTACTCGATCTCCTCGCTCAGCTCGTCCTTGGGGTCGAAGGTATTGGCAAATCCAAAGTCAGTGATGATGATGTTCTTGTTGCGGTCTAACAGCAAGTTCTCGAGCTTCAGATCTCTGTGAACAATGCCTCTCTTGTGCAGGTAGCCGACACCGGAGATAAGCTGGGCGAATAGCTTACGCGCCGGGCCGTCCTTCAGATAGCGGTGGTTGAGGATGTAGTCGAACAGCTCACCGCCAGACGCATACTCGAGGATGATACCAATGTGGCGCTCAGTCTCGACCATCTCATGCAGCCGAACAATGTTCGGGTGGTCGAGCCCGCGCAGAATATGGATCTCGCGGTAGATCTTGGCCAGACGGTTCGAGTTGCTGCCCAGAGTCTCTCGCCTTATGAGCTTGATGGCAACCTCGACGCTGCTGTCGCGCTTCCAGCCCATCTTGACCTTGCCGAACTCGCCCTCACCAAGCGTCTGACCCAGAATGTAGTTACCAAACTTGGTCCTCTTGGCAGAGCCCTCGCTCTTCGAGTGGTCTTGTCTGCTCTTGCCAGCGCCGCGGCCGCCGTCGTCAACGCCCTCGCTGCCCACCAGGCCAAGGCCGGTTATAGGGGTCAGGTCGGCACTGGCGCCCACGGGCGCCCTCTCTTGCTGGCGCGCCTGTTCGCGGGCAATGTCGTCCTGGGGGTCTGAGACACCTATCCTGTTGATGACGGTGCTCTCTTCGCGGGGCAGGCTGGTGCCCATGGGGGGCTGGCCGACGGCGGTTGCCGAGCGGCTATGCCCAGGCTGCGGGCGGCTCGAGCTGCCTTCTGCCCTCCGACTCGAGGTGCCCTGGTTGTTGGTGGAGCGGTGGGAGGAGGTCCGCGGAGGGGGCATGGGACCGCCAGCAGTCGCTTGGCTGTTGCTGTTGCTATTGCTCATGTTGTTGGACGCGCCGGTCGAGGGGCGTCGCGCGCGGGGGGATTGCTGGTAGTGCTGCTGGCCATGCGCCTGCGAAGCGACAGCAGCAGACATGCTCCGGCGGTGTCGGCGGGCGCGGGCTCAAAGATAAGCTGGGCGAGATCCGTGGTCAGGCCTTGAGGCGGTGGACAGTGCACCGGCAAGCTGCTTCCACAGAAGGCGCGGCGCAGGCTCTGCAGCGGACGAACAGGCGACTGCGTGAGGCTCTGGCGGGCAGCAGGCGACGTGCAGTGCTGCAATGGCGAGCACTCGATGGCCGTGGGCGGCGGGCGAAGTTTGGCTGGGGGCGGCGCGGGTGGTCTGGTGGAGTTCCTGGCAAGCGCTTTCACGTGGAGCTGCCGACGGCTGCGGATGGCGGATGGCTAATAACAGGAGCGCAGCAGCGCGTTGGGTTGGGTTGGTCTACTCTGCTTCTGGGCCTGGGCCTGGCGGGAACGAACAACACCAAAACACAAGCAGCACAGGGCGACGCTCTTGCTCTCGACAACGACAACCGAATGGACTGACGTGCGTGGAGGGGAGCACTGGAGTGAGCGAGTGCAGTGCAGCGCGAGACGTCGTCAGGCGCGGCTGGGCCAGTATTCTAATCTCGTCTAAGCGTCCAAGGTAGGGAGAAAGGAGAGCATCATCCGCAGCGCGGCCTAACAGTAGCCCGTACTGGTACCGTACATAAACATCACCAGTCCACCACCGCGGACGCGCGCACTGCAAACATCATCTCCACCGCCAGGTCTGCCCTGGCGAGCATGAGCACACTAGTATCGCGGACACCGCCCTCCCCCAGGCACGCGCTGCACGCTGCTGCTCGACCGCTGGGTTCATCGCGTCTCTGCGTGTGCTGCCAGCCATCCAGCTGCGTCTCCGTCCGAGCAGGGTTGCGTGCACTCTGAAACAGCGACAGCCTGTCGGTGCGCAAATTACCTTATGCGATGCGGCGTCTGCGTCTTGTGCTGTAAGTGTGACCCCCCGGCACCTGCTCCACGAGCTAAAGTGTAGGTACATGGCACACCTCTGCGCCTGCTGCAGCATTGCATTGCCGACCACTGTGCAGCCTGCCAGGAACGCCTCCCTCTTGCTTCTGTTGCATTCATGACGTGACATTGGCTCGGATGCGAGACGGCGACGCTGCTGCTACTGCCCCTGAGCCCGCTGTTCTCCTCGGACCTGACCGCCGGCAAGGAACCGCCAGCTGCAGAGCAGTTCGGCGCTCGCAAGCCAGGCGAGGTGACCAAGTCACGACGTTGTCTGTCATCGTGTCTCAGCCGCGGTGCTGCAAGGGAAGCGCCCTGCAGGGCTCCCGTCAAACTCGCCTCGTGGCCCAATCACTGATCTCACTGCTCCATGACTCGAAACCACCTCTCTCCAGACTCTGGACGTTGGTCAGACTGAGGAATTCCATTCGATGTCAGATTCATCTTTGTTTCTTTGGCTGCAATGACGCACCATGCAGTCTGTACCGCCGCCGTCTCTACAAATACCTTTTTTGGGCCATCTTCGGAAATTGGAGAAACGCTTTGATCGCCCTTGCCGTGTCACCTGGCCCACTTTCTCCGCTTAGCCTTCCCGGTCTCACATCGAGTCTCCAGCCCACGGCTATCTTCTGTGCACCCTACCATGTCTTACTATGTATATCACTGGGATATGTGGTCAATAATGGGAAGGGCGAATTCGTACCGACGTCACACAACAGATATGTTGAGCATAGTAATCACATTGATTCTCTCGCCTTGACAGATATGTACTCTCCTGCCACATACGGTCCCTGCACTTCGTGTTTCCATGGTTCACTTCTCACATCTTGATCTCGCTTGGCAGGCCAATGTCCAGAATGTCCTTGCCGTTTTGAAGATCCTTCTTGCCTGGCATCTTTCCTCTCCGCATAAGCTCCGCGCTCTGTTATACGTTAGACCTAAAAGTAAACACACGACGCGCCTTGTCGAAAAGACAACACGGTCGCCCAGGGAGAATTGAGCTTGACGTACCTGCGTCATGTAGGGATCCTTCATCATCGAAGCTACTGCAACGACCTCATCTCCGCTCGTGTAGTAAGCCACAAACGAGGGCTTCTCAGTGTCTCCCTGCAGTACTACATCGTCGTAGCCATTGACCGTGTTCCCGCAGTATCGCAATTGCGAGCCAAGAGCAGACCAGAATACAGGTATGAAAGGCTTGGGCTTCGAGCTCGGGTCGTTGATCGTGTTGGCGACCGAGCGGCCTGCGTTCTGTGCGACATTCCAGTGCTCGATACGAACGGGTGTACCGTTACCTCCAGGTCCGTGGTAAGGATAGGTTGCGATATCGCCAATCGCAAAGACGTCCTTCAGTCCCTGAACTTCAAAGGCTTCGTTGGTCTTGAGGGAACCGTCCTTTTCAAGCTGGACGCTCGAGTTGTCCTTGAGATATTCAGTCGCTGGCTTGACTCCCACGCCCTCAATGACGAGATCGGCTTCGAGTGTGGTGCCATCCTTCAAGTGGACAGTGCCGACCTTCGATGAATCGCTCTTCGATGGGGTTGCCTTCTCAACACTAGCACCCATCTTGAAGTTGACTCCGTTCTTCTCGAGCAGACCACGGAAGATTTTCCCTACCTTCTTACCCATCACACGCTCCATTGGCTCTTCATAAGAATGTTAGCGGCTTGTTTGCTGTTTTGAGCGAGCTTTTATCTAACGCACCTTCTTCCATGCCAATGACGGTCACATCGTTCTTCATACCAGCTAAGCAGTTGCCGACTTCCATACCGATGAACGAACTTCCGATGACGACGACTTTCTTACCATTGTCGCCAACAGCCTTCAGGATATTTTGTGCATCTGGCAGTGTCCGGAGCAAGAATGTGTTGCCCAAATCACCCTTCAGACCTTCCAGAGGCAGGAAATTGGGTGTTCCGCCGGTTGCGAGCACCAGCTTTGAGTAGTCGTAGCTCTTGCCAGACTTAGTGTCGACCTTCTTCCCAGAGAAGTCAACGCTCTTAGCTTCATCCTCGACGAATTCGATTGATGCATCCTTATAGAAGTCTTTTGACCTCCAAGCTGCTTTGCTTATGTCGGCCAGAAGAGCCTTGGACAGCTTTGTTCGGTCGATTGGCTGGTAGCCTTCCTTCGAGATCACGGTGATCTTACCCTTGTAGCCTCCACCACGCAGACCTTCAATAGCGCCGAGTGTTCCGGAGCCACTTCCAGATGTTAGTATAATTGTATGAAGTTTGTCGAGAGCACCCACCCGCCAATGACAAGCACTTTCTCGTCGCTCACTGAAGAACATTTGAGGTTGAGGTTCCGTCGGCCGGCCTTTAGTGTTTGCTCATCTGTCTTGACGTAGACGGCTCCGTCGCGCTCAAACACTTCAAACTTGGAAATCGGGTCAAGCGCTGGGGCGTCCTCGACATCACCGGTGGCGACGTTGAAGCAAGCTGCACATTGTCAATATCTGAACAGTTTTCTCCTTGGTATAAGCTTACCTCCGTGCCATGGACACGTTAATCGGCCTTCGGGTGTAAGAACACCCTTGACGAGGGGTGCACCGTAATGCGTGCAAGTGGCCGAAGTAGCGTGGACTTTGTCCTGGGATTTCAACAGCAACACCTTACCGCCCTCCACACCTTCAACCTCGACTTCCTTCTTCTCGCCGTTCTTCAATTGCAGGGATATGACATCCTTGAGCTTGAATTCCTGCGCCATGGCTTTGATCGATGTACTAAATGTAGCTCTGTAAATGTTAGAAGTAAATGGCTGCGCTTTGCCTTGAAGCTGGAGTGAGTTGCGAAGAGGCCGTAGAAGACGTAGTGACTGCATTAAAAGGCGGGTGGCAAGCTGCTTGCTGCAGGGTGTCGTCGATATATGAGCTTGCAGGAACGCCCTGACAAATCGCGGGGCTGCTTATTCTATTGCGCTGTGACTTGCTAAGTGACATCATGAAGTACCACCGCGTAGCCGACAATCGATAAGGCAGAAGCGCGTCGCGTTCCAGGTGACGATTGCATCCGGCGACAGCCAACTTTGAACGTCAAGATTCTCCCTTTACGTGCCATTGAAAGATTCACACCTAGACTATAACTTGTTCTTTTCGACAGACTGCAGAGATGTAATCTCGAGTTTGCGGAAGCCAACGGCCGTGACAGCGTTGACATACAGCTGACAATCGACGGTGCCATGGCTCGCCCGATGTTTTCAACTGCCATTCACAGGTCTACTTACTGATGTGGGTAAGTACATTCTTCCCGTACGATTTGCCTGTTCCTGAAGACGACGGTGCATGCTCGCACCTGCCCAGTTTCAAGTTCCCGTCTGTCTTGTTGCCATCGACTTGGGCGACCAAGTATATTCGTCGAGGCTTAAAGGACTCGCCATAATATTCTGCTACCCTCGTACTGGCGCGCCCGGGGAAGTCGTTCCAGATGAATGGAATGTTATTCCTGGCGCGCGAGGCTGTACACCCGCGGTGAGATGATCAAACTGCGCAAGCTTGGCGTAAACGCCAATTTTGGTGTTTCAACCCAGGATACCCCATACCAACAGGAGGTCAAAGCCGCGTGCATCTCCCGTACGAGCTACCTAGGTATCATCAGTCGTAGATCTCAACTTTGCAACTACATTGAGTTTGCCAACTTTCGAGTGGCAGGGCTGGGAACTTATTAGGAGGCTCGCACTTACCTTTGAAGACGATTGAATTATCAGGGTCTGATATTATATCTGCCCTTCGGATGCAAACTCAAAGGAGGTGGTCGCGTGGCTGGCGTCGAAGAGCTAGCGGCTGCTACTACCGATTACTCCTGAAACCTCTTCGGGGTCCCAGGCACGAACATTGCTTAGCTTCTATGACTCGACCGTTTTCGGACAACACGATATTCCTACGCGATCGCTTGTCGCTTGATAACATCCGCCCCGAGCTATAGCAGACGACATGAATCGTTTCTATTTGCATTTGGGTCTGCGTACTGCAGCGTATTCAAGCACGCACTCGCTGCTAATGCGCAACATCACCACCGTTGTCCCCACTTCATTTCCCTCGAGTTTTTTTTCGATGTAAGGCCGCTGTCACCTGTCTCGAAGTGTTGTTTTAGGTGGTAAGTTCAAGACGGTGCGTCGCTGGTTTCCCGCTAGTCATCGTCGAAACCACCACTTCCAGTCTGGATCTACAAAAGGCTACTCCCAATAAAGTGACCGTTCCTTAGCCGAGTGTACAATAACGTGGAAGACCCCCGAAACGGCCGCAATGTTGTGGCAAGGTAGTGTTTTCATTGAGGAGCTCTGCGACCTCTATAATCCGATGCCTCTGGTCATCCCATACGTTCATTAACACACTTTCCCGCGTTCGACACGATCGTTACATTCATGTATGGATACGAAACTCAAGATGTGTGGTGATGTGCTAACATAACTGTAAACAGTGCTCTCGAATACTCGTTCCTTTCATACGTTCTTTAATTATAATGTCTACCATTTCACGACGCGCATTTTCCCTAGCAGTCGATACTGCTACACCCACACCACGTGCAACCTCCCTTGCGACTTCCAGGGCGACCTCCAGGGCAACATCAATTTCGACTTCGATTGCGACCTCATCAGCAACATCCACTGTGACCGCCAGTACCAACACAATCTACACATCTGCAACACCCACAACGTCTAGCAACGCCTGCTCTACCAACAGTGACTGTGTCAGTAACGGGATATGCTCCGATGGAGCATGTAACGGCATCAATCAAGCCGCACCGTTTGCGCCTGCTGGTAGCTTAGGAGCAGAGCCAACATCACATCTTGATAGGGGTACAGCCATTGGGATTGGAGTCGGAGTTACACTCTTCATTACCCTCATGATAGGTGCTGGCTTTCTGTATTTCAGATTCAGAAGACGACGGCAACAGCCTAACTTCTCTCCCGAAGCGCCTCCTACCGCTCGCAATCGGTCTACATCTACTGCAACCAAATGGTCAATCGACAACGATCAGAAGACTCTTGTTGCTTCGCTGCCGAGTAGCCCGCAGCACGCGGCCTTTGCTGCACAAACGCCCAACTTCCCTTCGGAGTTCTACACCTCTCCAGGAAAAGTATTAGAAGAGGAGAAGGATGTAGCGGAATATAGGTGCCAGGGAGGTACTGATCAGGCAACAAACCCAGTTGATAAGGCTCTGCCCCTCCCACCAACTGAAGAGATGCGATATGCTGTCAACGTCAACATCAACAAAAGCATGATCTTTGACGACGCTGCATTTAACGCTGCGGCCTACGCGCCAAGTCCTGTTATAACTCCACAGGAACGTGCTCCAAGATATCGCTTTGAAGAGTACCTTCCGCCCGTCCCGGCAAATAATCCTCGAATTTCCATCACAAGGACAAAAAGCAGAGCCTCAAGTACGATCAGCTCTGAATACGAGCTCGAAAACTATCCACATGGCAACGGCTACATCGGATCAGGTAGAACATCCATGTCGGATATCGACGAACATGACGATCCTAGGGATAATGCCCTCTCGAAGCTTGAAGGCACACTGGCGTTACCGGAACTTCCACCACCAAGTCCCAGCTTCAGTTTCCGCTCCTATGATTGGTACCAAGACATTATCGGTGGTGATCAGTCTGCAGTAGAAGCAACTTTTGAGCTGCCAACAACTCCACAACTGCCAAACAGGAATCCGGCAAGAGGTGTTAACCCTCTACTCGCAAACCCTCCAGGCCACGGCATTGATCCAAGCTTGATGCCAGAACCACTGTCCCCGGCATTCCCATCACCCGTCGCCAGCACACATCTACACCCAAGTTCAGCAAGGATGTCCTATATGCCCAGTCCCACGAGCCCGAACTTTCGCCTATCACCAACTGTATACCAGATGCCAAATCCCAGTCCGATATCAAAACTAGTTCCAAGTTTGCCGAGCACTCGTCCCCAGAGCGAAGCATCGACAATACCGCGCTATTCGCGTCGTTACTCACGGTACGCCAGCTGGCTGCCCGATGACGATCTCGATATCCCAGAAGATGAGCTAGCGCCACCTCGCTACCTTCGGTACAACTCTATGGTTGCAAGCATTGTGGAAGGCAGCGCTGCACCAACTGCGCGAACTTCTGCACGCAACTCTGCTCGCTATTCCAGAAGTCGAAGCGCTCCACGACCGCAGAGCGCAATGACCCAGAAAAGCCGCCAATCGCGAAGTTGGCTTCCAGAAGATGGCGTGTACCTACCTGAAGAAGGTACGCACGATTCTTTCAAGGTCTTTAAGCGTGAGATGCTGTCGAGCAGACCGACAAGCTACTCACCCCTTGCCTAGCGGCTAGCCGTGTGCAACTCATTGTAATACACGACGACTACGCTGCTTCTTTTCAGTGTCGCCATGTAAGTATATAGCAAGCTTGATGTTGCCGCTGTTCCTTTTCTTTCTCTCATACCCAAGTGACGTCTTTGAACGCACTTACTTTCACCTGATCGAATACGAAGCGTTCCGACTTTCAGCCAATCGTAGTCCATTGTTGAGAGATGTTTTATTGCATAGTACGGAGCCGAGCCGGAGTGCAGATGTGGAGAATAACGTGCAGGTGTGGGGAAGCGTGTGGCGGTAGAAAGTCGCGCGCTCGACAGCGCGAATATGGTGGTTTGGTACGATAAACAGACGCAATTGAGCCTTACAGCTCGTGTAAATCAGACTACCGTGATGATAATCAAAACAAAAACAAATCAGATACAGAGAATTTCATGTGTCTTCGAGGACATCCTGGTTGTGAATCCAAGTTGCAGAAGACACTTCGCGCGGACGCAAGGCGGGTATACGTTAAAGTGGAGAACACGGGCTTGGCTATACCCCGCTTGTGGCATTGCGGCTCAGTACGTTGAGATGCAACAGCAACATCGTGGGATGTAAGCTCTTTGTAGCGCAGGTCTCATATGGCTTAGCTATCAACCCGCACCTACTCTTAAGTCTTAGTGTTCTTGTTTAGGGGAGAGGTAGTCGCAATGTCGGCCCAATCCTGGACGCCGATTGGCTCAAAGTCGGAATTCACGATGAAATCACGTTGATGGCAGACAGGCGCTTGTGCACAGAACACTTGCTCCGTCACCCATGCAGGTCTGTCATACTTTCACTGTACTCTGCGGGGAACGGCACGATGGTCGGGCGGTACGCTACCTTGACTCCAGGACGCATGTATAACTTGCGTCCTCCTTCACTTCTATGGCTGAAGGCACTCGCAGCCTCCAGCTTGGGTCTTTTCCTCATTATCTATCTAGGTCACAGCTTCCAGAGCAAGCCGCCTATAACCGGACTCATACACAGCGACGAAGCTGAAGAGATGCCTCTCAAAAGCTTTGTCACCGCTTCAGCTGCGGTCGCGGCGTTTGCGGCGGCCGCCGCTGCCCAGGCACCGATGGTAACACCGGCTTCAGCTTCTGGCTGGAGCACGACGCTTGCAGGCACTCCTACGGCCTTCCGGTCGGTGTTCACGATCCCTGCCTCTGCAGATGAAGGCGCTGATCTTATCCCAAACATCCAAGATCCCCAGGCGATCGATGCTCAGGACGTCTGCCCAGGCTACAAGGCGTCGCAGCTTCAAAAGACCGACAGTGGTATCAGCGCTGTGCTGACATTAGCGGGTAACCCCTGTAACGTCTACGGCAATGATGTCGATGTGCTCGACTTGAAGGTTGAGTACCAGTCTAAGGATAGGTTGGCTGTCAATATCAGCCCGAGGTACCTTGTATGTCAAATCCCTTCGTTTTGACAGTCTCAGCACTGATATCCATAGGATGCTTCAAACTCGTCACACTACATCTTACCCGAGGATCTCATCCCGCGGCCGCACGCTGAAGATTCACACAAGGATCTTGATCTTGCGTTCGATTGGGGTGACGACCCATCCTTCTGGTTCACTGTGACCCGCCAATCAACCGGTGATGTCATCTTCACCACCAAAGGCACTCACCTTGTCTACGAGGACCAGTTCATTGAGTTTGTCAACACTCTGCCTGAAGATTACAATCTCTACGGTCTTGGTGAGCGTATTCACGGTCTTCGCCTCAACAACAACTTCACCGCGACCATCTACGCTGCTGATGTGGGTGACCCAATCGATCGCAACATCTATGGTAGCCACCCGTTCTACTTGGAGACTCGTTATTTCTCTAAAGATGGCAAGAGCCCCAAGAAGCCCCTTACGCAGTCTGAGCTGCAGGAGGACTACGATTCTTATAAAGGCTCTAAATTCGAATCGTACTCACACGGCGTATACCTCCGCAACATGCACGGTATGGACGTCGTGATGAAGCCTACCAACCTGACATGGAGGAGCCTGGGAGGAAACATCGACCTGTTCTTTTTCGATGGACCTACCCAGCCTGAGGTCACAAAGCAGTACCAGACTTCTGCTATCGGCCTGCCCGCAATGCAGCAGTACTGGGCCTTTGGCTACCACCAATGCCGTTGGGGTTACCGTAATTGGACTGAGACTCGGGAGGTAGTCGAAACTCTACGCGCCTTCAACATTCCTATGGAGACTATTTGGCTTGACATCGATTACATGGACCAGTACCGTGACTTCACACTGGACCCCGTTACGTTCCCTCCATCTGATGCAAAGGATTTCTTTGACTGGCTTCACGGCAATGATCAGCACTTCGTTCCCATCGTCGATTCTGCGATCTATATCCCCAACCCGGCAAACGCCAGTGATGCGTATGATGTCTACAATCGTGGTAATGCATCTGATGTTTTCCTCCAAAACCCGGACGGTAGCCAGTACATCGGCGCTGTATGGCCTGGTTACACTGTCTTCCCTGACTGGCTGTCTACGAACAGTGTTTCCTGGTGGGTCAAGGAGATGGTCGAATGGCACAAGACTGTTGGATTTTCGGGATTCTGGCTGGATATGTCAGAGGTTTCATCCTTCTGTGTCGGTTCTTGCGGAACTGGTAACGTCACACTCAACCCAGTTCACCCACCTTTCATGTTGCCAGGCGAGGTTAACAATATCATCTACGACTACCCCGAGGGCTTCAACATCACCAACGCAACAGAGGCTGCCGCTGCTTCTTCTGCTTCTGCCAGCCAGGACGCTGCTAAATCAACTGCTCCCCCTAGTTCTACGTCAACTGTGTACCTCCGTACCACACCCACGCCAGGCGTTCGGAACATCAACCACCCACCTTATGTCATCGACCACGTTCAAGGCGATCTCGCAGTCCACGCTGTCAGCCCCAACGCCACACACCAGAACGGTGTGGTCGAGTACG
This sequence comes from Epicoccum nigrum, assembly GCA_002116315.1. NCBI lineage: Eukaryota > Fungi > Ascomycota > Dothideomycetes > Pleosporales > Didymellaceae > Epicoccum > Epicoccum nigrum. The sequence goes on from KZ107839.1 coordinate 573,570, forward strand.
ATATCCACAACATTTGGGGCCATCAGATCATCAATGCTACATACCATGGTCTCCTTGAGATCTTCCCCGGTAAGCGTCCCTTCATCATCGGTCGCTCCACCGCTCCTGGCAGTGGTAAGTGGGCTGGTCACTGGGGTGGTGACAACGCCTCGAAGTGGTACTACATGTACTTCTCTATCCCGCAAGCGCTCTCCTTCTCGCTCTTTGGTATTCCCATGTTCGGCGTTGACACGTGGTAAGTTTTATACGCAGTTAAGTGATAAACGCCTGCTAATCACTTGTAGCGGTTTCAACGGTAACACAGATGCAGAGCTTTGCTCTAGATGGATGCAGCTTTCAGCATTCTTCCCTTTCTACCGAAACCACAATGTCCTTTCTGCCATCTCTCAAGAACCTTACCGTTGGGAGAGTGTAGCTTCGGCCACGCGCACTGCGATGAATGTCCGCTACACCCTTCTGCCGTACATGTACACTCTCTTCCACCAAGCCCACATAACTGGCTCTACTGTTATGCGCGCTCTGACCTGGGAGTTCCCCAACGAGCCCCAGCTTGCTGGCATTGATACCCAGTTCCTCCTCGGCCCCAACATCCTTGTCACGCCTGTGCTGGAGCCACATGTCGATACTGTCAAGGGTGTTTTCCCCGGAATTATCGATGGTGCGTCGTGGTACGACTGGTACACCGGCGAAAAGGTCAAGGCTAAGGCTGGTGTTAACACCACCATCTCTGCTCCTCTCGGCCACATCCCCGTTTACATCCGTGGCGGCGCAGTACTCCCGACCCAGGAGCCCGGTTACACCACCACTCAGTCGCGCAAGAATCCATGGGGTGTCATCGTCGCGCTTACCGAGGATGGCTGTGCATCTGGCTATCTCTATGTCGACGACGGGGAGTCTGTCGAGCCGGACTGCACTCTCGAGGTCTCGTTTGCTGCGCAGAAGGGCCAGCTGAAGGCTGATGTGAAGGGAGAATACAAGGACACCAATGTCTTGGGCAACGTTACCATTCTGGGCGTTGATAGCGCTCCGGCGCAGGTCAAGCTCAACGACGCCGTTGTCGATTCTTCATTAATTGCGTACAACGCAACCGCAAGCACGTTGAAGCTGATTGGCATGGACGAGCTGACCGGCGGCGGCGCATGGAAGGACAACTGGACCTTGAGCTGGGCCTAAATTGAGCATGTAACTGTAGCATGGCGAGCGGTATAACGCTAATCAACGACGACAGTGTGGGGCATTCTAACGGCTACACTCGAGTCAGAATATATATAATCTTGAAACAATGTTAATCGACAACCCATTCTCATGTGAAAGTGATGCAGCAACGTGTCTGTCTGTTCCACCAGTTATCCAAGTTTTCGCCCGCGAACTGTGACGTCAGCGCGAACCCATGTTGCACCTCCACATCAAAACTACAGAACCCAAGCCACGAACATGGCATAACCCCATAATACCACCGGCCTGTCTATAGACGCCAGAAACTATAACCCTCCAAAACAACCAACGAACCAATCAGCCACTCCACACAACCCACCACGATGGCGTCCGACTCCCCCCAACAATCCTCCTCCCCAGGCCCAGGCCAAGAGCAGCGAAAAGAGCCCTCCATCTCGGACCTCAAGAAGATCGCCCAAAACTCGGATGCGCCCGAAGACAAACTGCAAGCCGCTGCCGCCCAGGCCGAAGCGGCCCTCTCCTCCTACAAAACCGCCTCCACCCTGCGCGAAGCCGCAGACGCCATCCGCGACCCTGCCAAGCGCGAGAAGTACCTGCGCGACGCGTACAACAAGGAGATCGAGGCGCATGGCAACAGCAAGAAGGCGCGCATGCTGCAGAGCGGGGCGTTCCAGGGTACCGTCGGCGGCGCGGGGATCGGCGCCGTGGTTGCGGGCGGGTTGGGGACGGTGGTGGGCACGGTGGTGGGCACGGTGACGGCGGTGCCGGCCACGGCTGTGGGGGGGCTGGTGGGTGCAGGCGTGGGGCTGGGGCATGGGAGTTGGATCAAGCTTGGGAAGATTGGGGAGGGGAAGGAGGGGGGGAAGAAAGGGGGTGAGGAGGAGGGGGGTAAGAAGGAGGAGGAGCAGGGGGAGAAGACCGAGGAGGTGGATGTGGAGGATGCGGTGCCCAATCCCGAGGTGCTGAGAAAGGCCGCCGAGGATATCAAGAAGGAGCGTGAGAAGGGGGTGTTGGTTCAGGAGGGTGGGGAGGAGGCGGATGAGGCGGAGGAGGGGAAGAAGGAGCGCAGGAAGCCGAGGAAGTTGGGGAGGCAGGTGGGCGAGCTGGATGAGGGGGGTCTGCAGGATGGGCTGGCGAAGGAATCTAGTCCTGAGAGGAGGAAGCCGAGGAAGATTGAGGTGCGCAGCAAGCAGCAGGCGCAGGCGGTTTGAATGCGACATCTAGTGGGGACTTTGATTCTGTTCGGGCATCTTTCTTTCTGCATGGAGCATATGTTAGCATAGCGATCACAAAATGACACATGTATCGATAGGACCGCAAGCATGACCAGATTTATTTTGCCATTGTACTGTACTGTATGTTTGGAGGTTCTCATAGGTCCACAAAGTCATACAAAGTATGCTGAGTTGACGCATGCGCCGTCAAGGCACTTAAGACTTACTGAGACGTGATGCAGCGCTTACTGCTTCAACACAGTCAAACTTTAATACCTGCGGCCGTAGCTCTCCTCTCCGTAGCCGCCTTGACCGTAGCCGCCTTCGTTCTGCCTGCGGCCGTACCCTTGTTGAGGCTCATCATCACCACCGAAGCCACCGGGCATCCTGTCGCCTCCGAAACTCTCTTCACCACCCTGGCGACGTCCGCCGTAACCGCCAGAGCTGTAGGAGTCAGCTCCGTATCCGGAGGACTCCTGGCGTCCATACTCAGACTGCTGTTGGCGACCGTAGCCAGAGCTCTCTTGCTGGCGACCATAGTCGGACTGCTCTTGACGTCCGTACTCTTGGCGACCATAACCAGACTCTTCCTGACGACCGTATCCGCCCTGGCTCTCTTCACCGTACCTACGCTCCTGGCCGTAGCCTCCAGCGTCGTGAGATTGACCATAGCCTCCAGAGTGGCGCTTGGGAGACCGGCTCTTGCTCTTCCTGCGCCTGTGTTCCTGCTCACGAGATCGAGAGCGAGAACGGCGCCTGTGCTCGCCAGAACCTGAACGACGCTTGTCAGCATCGTCATCCGAGTCTTCGTCGCCACTACCATGCTTCTTCTTGTGTCGCTTCTTCTCTTCTTTCTCGCGCCTCTTGCGTTCTTTCTTCTGGCGCTTTTCGTACGAGTCCTCGCCACCTGAGTCGCCGTCGTCCGAATCGTCTTTCTTGGATTTGTGGGACTTACCGCGTCGCCTATCTCTGAATTAGCGATCCTAGACGTAACATAGTCGCAACCCAACTTACTCCTTCTCTTCGTTGTAGTACTGTCCTTGGCTGTCGAAGCCTTCACGGCGCTCCTCGGACTGCCACTCGTTGCCACTCTGCACGCGACGCTCCTCGCGACGCTCGTAGCCACCACCACTGCTGTAGCTAGAGGTCTCAACCTTTTGCTGGTAGCTGTAGGATCCGCCCCGTTCGTCTTGCTCCTGGCGACGGTACTCTTCACGGCTTCCGCCGCTAGGGTACTCAGTCTGTTGGTACTGGGCTTGTCCGTAACGTTCGGAGTCACCGTATGATGACTTCTGGTGGTGACCAGATTCGGAGTAAGACTGAGTGTAAGATCCGTCCTGGCCGTAGCTCTGGTTGCTGCTGCTCTTCTTCTCGCTGCCGCCAAAAGCACTACCAAGGAGAGATCCGCCCACACCAGATACTAGACCACCAACAAGACCGCCCAAAGCACCGCCCCCCGCAGCTTCACTTGCGAGTTTAGCAACATGGTCAGTGGCTTGCTGGATTGGCACATTGCTGCCTCCCTTGCCATTGCTGAAGTCGTTAGCCATGCCAAGAGGCTTGCAGCATCCGTGGCCCTTGTCCTCAACTCCCGGCTTGTGGTTGTCACCGTTCTGCACGCCACGACGGCTGAGCTTCTCACGCAGGTCGTCTCTGCTGCGCTCGGATTGACCGTCCCACCAGTTCTTTACAGTACCATACATGATGTTGCGGCACTGATCAGAGCCTCGGACATTTCCGCGCAAGCAAGCAGGGTGATGGAAGACACCATCGATGATACGGCTGATGGTTTCCTCAGGGTCACCTTGGCCATCCCAGCACTCAACAACCTGGGGGACGGCCCAGGTGAGAACAGCAGAGGCAACCTTACCAGCAGGTTCGTTCAGCAGGTTGGAGAAATGGTCCTTGGACAACATGGAGTGGGTCGGATCGGTCGACTCATCATCGTTGAAGACGATGTGCTGCTTCTCACGAGAGCTGGCGATAACTTCGGAGGAGCCTTCCTCGAGCTCGGTCTTGACCTGGCTAATGATGGGGAGAATGAAGGGGGCAAGAAGGCTGAATACGAAAACAGTGACTTGCTCCTGGACTTGCTCAATAAGTTCAGGAAGCACAGGGATCTTCTCGATGAATTCCTGGACAGCCTGCATGATCTCGTCATGGAATTCCATGATGGGGTAGATCTGCTTGACCATCTCATCGACCTGTTGGGTGAAAGCCTCGGGCTCTTTGGGCGAGACATGAAGGTTACCCATCGCGGCAGCGTTGGCACTCTCTTCAAGCTCATCGGCCTTGCCGGCCTGGTCTTTGCCACCGAAGATGCCGTCGGGAAGCTGGCTGATCAGCTCCTTGAACTTGCTCTTGTTCTTGTCCCGGTCGGCGTTGGTGATAGCGCCTTCAAGCTCCTGCAGTTCGGATTGTGTAGTCTTGTCGGTGATCTCGCCGCACACGGAGTGTAGGAAATCAACACCACCAAAAGTGCCTGTGACAATGGGGTAGACTTCCTTGCGAGCCTCTTGGATCTCGAAACGGGCGTTACGTCCGACATGAGGAAAGATGTCTCGCTCACCCATCTCGATCAGAGCAAGCTCGGTGTAGTTGGAGTGTGCTGAGTAGTCCTCGAGGCAGTGGGTCGCAGTGCCGAGCAGGCGGAGAGCCTCGTAGAAGTCGGGACCGCGTCCACCGGAGCGCTGACCGAGATCAATGCAACGTCTCAGAAGATCGCGGACCATGCCAGCCGATGTAGTGATGCCCATATCCTCAGAGGCGATGTAGTTCTTGAGGCCGGTGCGCTCATCAACTGCCAGCTCGCGGCTCTCGTCGACGGGACCACGCAGGCGGCGGTCGTAGTCTCGGGCGTCGAGGTTGTCGGCGTAGTCCTTGGGGTTCTGCAAGGTCTTAGCACCTAATCTTGAACATGTGCCAGGGTAAACTTACGTCGATGTGTTCCTCGGGGCGGTAGCAGCCCAGCCTGTCCCTGGTGACTTCGAACTCCTTTGTGCCATAGCCGAAGCTCAGGAAACCAAGCACCCAGAGCAAGATGCGGATGGCCTCAGCAGACACCATCTTGACGGTGCCCACATCAACAGCCTGCGAGTAGTCCCGCAGCCAGTTGCCAAAGTAGACACGCTTGACATCCATCTTGCTGAACTTCTTGCCCGTTCGGGTCGAGATGAGCAGTGTCAGCAATGTGTCTTCGATATCTCCATGGCGCCAGTTCTGCCCCTCGATTTTACTCAGGCTCGCAATGTTGCCAGCACCAAAAGCATGGGTGGGGCGGGCCCAGAAAACAAGAAGGAGAAGGCATGGCAGCCAAATGTCACTCAATGATAACTTCGGTGGCATCGTGCTTGCTTTCGTGGTTTGTATGAAATGATAGGTATTGTAGGTGTTGATGGGAGAAAGCTCTCACCTCAGGCGTTGATGAGCCCGCCAAGGTTTCAGCTTCATAGGTAGCGGGGCAGCCCTGACGTCACGTGGGGTTTCAAGTGCAAAAGAAAAGACACAATACTTGCGCACTTGATTGCAGTCTTGATTGCAGGTCTACCATAGCAAGCACTTCGAGTTGCAAGCTACTGGTCTCAATTCGGATAAGACTGAAGTTCGGTCGCGTCTTCGTCTGTTTGGACCCTGAGTTGCACGCGTCCTCCCGAGAGTAGCGTGATCCTATCAGCACCTCCACCCGGGCGGGGCTGAAAGCAGGAAAACCTGAGGTCCTGAGGCGAAATCAAGTCGAACACAGCAGCCAGAGCTATCAATCCATTACGCTCAACAAGTGCGGTGTCATTGTCAGGGTTTGAAAGGTTGTCTGATGGGACGCTGACTTACAGGGCTTACTAACACCATAGATGATCTTAAATCGTCCTCCATAGCTTGCTCAGCATCATGTGATGGGTTGTGATTGGCGACAGAGCTTCTGCATCACAACGTACGTTAGGTGCGATCATGACTAAATGCATTTCTGCAGCTTGGTGGTAAGGGGTCAGGGCGGTAAAGCTCAACAAACCACCCCCAGTCATGAGAACGGGAATCGCGGGATCGTGCGGGCGGGACGCCCTCATCGAAATTGACAAGCCATCAGATGGAGGTTGTGAATGTATTGTACGTTAGTCAACAGGAGTACAGCCGACAAGACGACATGCCGAGACGGATGCTGTCTTTGACATGAGTGTTACACTTGCACACAGACCGATCCCCCCAATACTCTTGCTTCTTTCAAAATTCGTGTGACACCAAAAGAGCTGTCAGCAATGTTGTGCTTGGAGTACCCGGCCTGTCAACAGATTCGCTTCTGCGAGGACCCGCCGAGCGTCAAGATGGTGACAGGCCACCCATCCACGTTGCCTAAACGGCTTTGTGTAGCTTGAGGGATTAGTCCTACAGATATATTGCCCAGCGTCGTGAGACCCGCGCCCTGCGCTGTAACAGTTGCCCAGAGTGGGTTTGTGTAATGGTGAAAGGGCAACGCTAGGATAGATGCATGTTGACAGCGGTGTACAGCGCCCTGGAAAAGGTTGAGTGACAGGTGTTGAGTTGATTGATTGGGTGTCCCGATACACTTGGGTACAGCAGGTAGGGCTGCAACTGTCAATCGCGTGCAGTTGCTTGTTTCCCAGAGGTGCCCACGCCGCATGCAGACCCTCCAGTCCTGACTCGGCCTTTCAAACAAGGAACGTCCAAAAGCTTGGGTAGACAAACTCATCTTCGAATATTCGTCTGACCTGCTCCAAAACGAATGACTCCACTTTCCCTACGTTCTTGAGCACTTGCTTACCACTACCTTGGCCACCGATCTCGCTCTCCACTCGGATGTTCTCCAACAACCCTCCAATTTTTAGGCGTTGCGCAAGGTTTGTCGACTCTGCTTGCAGTGACTCGCGGCCAACCAGCGCATCTGCATCGTCCGGAGAAAGGAAACAGAAATGTGCTCGCTTCTTGATGTATGCCAGAAGAGCCACACCATCAAACGTGAGTCCAGTAATGTTGAGCTTCAACGGAATGCCCACAAAGCTTGGCATGGGGTAGTCCAGGAGGATTTCGGCAGTGAGTGACATCTTGATGTCTCCGGAATATTGTACATGGGTTACAACCTGAAGGTCCTCTGGACTCTTCTCCCGCATGCGGGGAGGCGTTGGGGAAGGTGTTCGTTCATAGTCGTGCTGCGAAGTGGAATCAATGGATCCAGCAAGGGAGCTTCTCCTTTCGTCGTCATGTTTATGTTGGGAGGAAGGTCGCGTGCTGGGTTCTGGGTTCGATTGCGGTGTCAACGTCAGGGAATTCATGGAGGCAGCATGATGAAGACGCTTGTTGGTCGGTGTCGTAGGCCGGCCGTTGGGGTTATCAAGCCAGCCTTGTATTTGTGCACCAGCTACAGCAGCTAGAGGTGTTGTAGCACCTGAAAGACCTGCACCTAATGGCAGGTGGAAATAATTGAGATTAGAGGTACCGCCAGGAATACCTGGCGTTGAGACTCTTGGGAAGAGATGAGCCCCTAGCTGTTCGGTAGGATAACGGAACGCAGTCGGTCTCGTGTTGATATACGAGGGCGCTATACTTGGTTGTCTAGAGGTACGCTCCTCAGTGTGCGAGGGAGCTCTGCTTGTATCTCGTGAATGGCGGTCCTTCAAAGGTGGCTTGGGTGGCCCCGTGCCGGCATTGTGTGGCCCATCGGTATCATCTGCATCTTCTCCACCCTCAGAACTTTCTTCGTCATCCTCGTAAAAATCCGGTAGTGGGTCGCAGATGTCCTTAATCTCGATTTCCGGAGGCACATTGCCAAAGTCAAACGAGTGAACGTGGACTGAGCGGATGAACCTCGGTAATGTGACCTGCTGGAATCGGTCGTGAATGAAAGCGCGTATCTTCTCTGCGCGGGCGGCACCGTCTGCGCCGCCTGTGATCGTCTCCCAATTGATATCAACTGACATTGCTACCGGCGCAGCGCTGGGTTGACGAAGGAGAAACACGTCCGTCGGCTGCCCAATGGGGAAGCGAACACCGAGCGCAGGAAAATCGACGACCGACCTGCCGACCACAACGCAAACGCCATCGGTCCCGCATCGCGCCAGTCAACAAGGCCCGTCTCATGCACCGGATGTGACTATGCACCTGTGTGTGCATGGTCTCCACGCCCGACATGTGTGTCCTTCTGCCAGTGTCGTAGATTGTCCTACAAGCCGCACGTGCATCGTGCTTCACATACGTAGAAGGACGTTGAGCCTGATGACATATGTGAAACGGTGCTATTGGGACAATATTCATATCATGGCAGAGTGAGAGCCGCACGGCGTCTCTGCATGACTGAACTATCGATGCCCATGCTGCAGATCACCGTTGAGACAACCTACCAGAGACGAACCGTAGATGAGCGAGCAAGGGACAGAGCCGTTGCATATTCAAGCTAGGCCTCGGCCTGGCGGCAGAAGACGTACGACGCATTATCCAAATAGGCGCAATTCAAAAGTCGACCAATCGGTGTTTCCCAGGATGTAAAAGTTCCATTTATCTGTTTCGATTGCACTTGCCGTACCCGGACTCAGTACCGACGCTTTGAAGCGTATCTTGTTTACCATTCTCCATACTTGGCATTCCTGAGTGCCAGACCATATTCTAGGTACACAACCTGGTGGGAGCCCTTCCTCAACTGCGAAAAACTGCATGAGGCCAGATTGGGAAGCTTCTGCATATCGACTCCACATGTAACTCATTCTCGGCTACGTGGAGATCATTCCAGTCTTGTGTACAGACGCCACGCCGCGGGGCCACATGAGAGTCTAACACGCCCTTGCTGCTTTGGGCTGTGCTCCCGAAAGGATGGCCTGAAAGAAGGTCGTTACTAACCCTGTCACTTGGCGGCTTTCGGGTCATGTTTAGACGGAAGAGCACTGAAATGTAGGGTCGGCTCGGTCCTCAACCGGACGTCAAGACATTGCAGGGTCCGCTGTTGCTCCCCGGACTGAGTTCAATCGGTCACAGACAGCCTGAAGTGGGGTTGCTTAGACAGTGCACCCGTCCGGCAATTTACGAGGAAGTTGACATGTGCTTGGGCAGAGTGATCTTCTCGAACTTGGCAATCGGGCTGATATTGGCGAGCAAATGAAACGAAGCGCCTACAGAGGTTGTACAACAAGTCTGGTTTCAGAATCCTTTTGATGACTGCGATTGTCGTACACAGTCTGGGGCGCGAGTGAAGTCGATTGGCAGGAGACAAAAACGGTGCTGCATACTGCGTGTCAAATGGGCTTTGCTTAGTTCGGTTCAACTCAACTTTCCACGGTTCGACGCGATGCACTGATGGGCTGAATAGAGTGGGGTGGAGTATGGCTGCCCAGGTCCAGAGCGGTCAGGCTCTTTCCTGGGTGCCTCTGTATTAGATGGCTGCTTGTGTCTGCCTGCCTTCCTTGTCCCATGGCTGCTGATAGCCAAGGACCACAAATATGGATATAGTTGTAAAAATGGGGAAACGATAAATGAAAAGAGACCAGCGGCGTTCTCTGCCTGCGCGTTACGCGACCAAATTAAGGTATACCCGTACTGAAAGTCGGGGGGAAAGCTCCGTAAAGTAATACAAGGTGGGAAGTGCCATGCAACACCAGCCTGTATTCCAAACGCCGGCCTCGCAATGTCCAAGATCCAAGTAGTTCCCAATGCCCGTTCAACGCCAATACTTTTGTTCCCGTGACGCCGTGAAATGCAGCCATTCGGCTCAAGTGGCGCTATAGAAGCTGGTCATGCCCAGGAGGAGCAACGCATGTGTGTGGGTGTGTGTCTGTTCTGTGTCCGTGGCCAGCGTGTGCAGCGACAGCAGGCGACGGCCTGTGTTACCAAAATCATCGAGTATCGTCTGAATGCGAGTCGTGGTAGGTCACTGCGTGGCGGCTTGTCAGACGCGTGTGACGCGGGGAGGGCTTAGCAAGGGCTCGTACCTCTACCGTTCACAGCCATCGCACTTCTCATCGTGTTTGACCACCTTGACGTTGGAGACGCCGCAATTCGCACTTCTCGATGCAGCGCAAGGGGCCTTGTCTGTCGTCGAGTGGCCGCAGCTGTACTGGTGCACGACCTTGGTGCACATGCTGGCGAGAATAGGCGAGCAGGGCGCGTTGCACAGCGGGGAGCGCCTTCTGCGGGCGGCGCTGAGGATCGTGGGAGAGGAGGGCGGGCGCGGGGTGGAGGGTGGAGGTGGGCGCGCTGATTGGCCGGGTAGCTCTTTCGGGATGCGGAAGCGTCGCAGACGTCGAGGCACGCTCAAGGAACGAACTGACACGGACACTGACACTGGCACCGACACAAGCAGTGCGGAGCACGGCTCAGCAAGACGCAGAATGCTGGCAGGCAGGCAGGCAGGCGTGTGGGCGCACCGGGCAGGGCGTCTGGCAGGAGATGGGGTGCAGGTGGTCAAGGTTGATGGGAGCTGGGCTTCACCAAGGGCAGGCGGGTTGTGGAGCAGCGGTCCTGGTAGCTCGCCAGCTAAAAGTGCAGCCGGGCAACAGTGACAAACGAAGCGTGCTGGAGAGTGGTAGGAGCGTTCCAAAGGGGGCACTGGACAGCCGGGGCAGCAATAGAGTTTTATAAGACAAACATCGCAGCGTGCCGGACTGACGGTACCTCTCGAAAGATGTTAGATTACTGCCGCTGCCGTTTGCAACGAGAGTACGACAGTCGTGTACAGCCGTTGGCCCCGTCCGGAAAGGCAAGGACTGAGGTACATAGCGGAGCCCTAGCCTTTCACGCCTATGCAGGCAGGGATCGCTGCTGCCAGGATCATCCTGTCGCGCCGCCAGCGTCTGCTGCACGCCGATGCGCCCAATCGCACTCCCAGGACGTGCAGTGCAGTGCAGTGGAGTGCAGAGCAGAGCAGAGGGGAGCGCTCTGCCTGTCGACGTCTGCCGTGCAGCGTGCAGCTGGCAGCTGCTCTCCCTCGTTCACAGCGTCCGCGCCCCTCTCGAGCAGCGACCTCGCCCGCCAACGCCAACGGTCAGGGTCTGCTGAGCGCGCGGCGGCACTCGAGCAGGAAACAGTCGGCGCTCCAGTCGACACCCCAGGGCCCATCGGAAGTCCCCAAGTAGGTAGGCAGGCACGTACGTAGGCAGTAGGCAGTTGCACAGGCACATTATCCTCAAGTCACAAAGTCCAGCGCCGGCCGAGCCCACACGAGGCAGGCCGCGCTTGATGTGAACTATCGTTGTGGTTGATACACACAAGCGGCCACAGGCCCCAAGATTAGCCGTGCAAACGCTATGCCGCGCTCTAGCACGCAGATCAAGCGGAGGCCAGCCCGCCCAGTGCCCGCTCCTGTTCCTGTCGTGGTTGTGCAGCCTGCTGCTCAGTGCTGCCAGCTGCCAGCTGCCAGCTGCCAGCATCAGACCAGCATCAGACAGACAGCCGGCAGGGCTGATGGATTGGTAAAGCAATCCGTGCCGGGCAGCAAACGCTGTGGCTAGAAGGTACCACATACAGTACATGCACCCATGGAAACATGTAACAACCATATGCACCGCCTGGCCGAGGCAGTACCATATCGGGAAGCAGCAGCTGCTGCTTGCTCAGCCTGCACGGTCCCTTGCTGAGCACTCTGTGGCTGCTCCTGAGCGTGTTCCTGCGTGTACTGTCCACCCTGCGGCTCCAACTGCTTCACCAATTGCGGAGCATGAGGGCGCTCGCTACCTTCGAAACATGACTTGTCCGGCTGAAGATGGAGTGCACCCCTGGTCCGGCCTGCATTCACACATGGCACCCTGGTCGCTGCACAGGTCTTTGGTCGAACATGGAAACAACGTTCGGTTCTGAAAGCCCCATCACATCACTGTGCTATTGCAACTTCCACACGTCAACAGAGCCGGGTGCAACATCGTTTGACGGCAACAAGATGCTGTCCTTGCATATGGACCCAGCATACGGTCTAGGACAGCTGCATACAGACAGCAATGCGTGAAGCGTGACGACAGTCTTCAGGATCCTGCTCAATCTGGCACCTCCCAAGCAAGCACCGAAATGAGCACGGGGAGGCCAGATCATCTCCTGCTTACCCGTCTCTGCAGAATGCAGCTGGTGCCACGCGTCCGTATCGAGCCACGACTGCTATCTAGCAACGGGCGCTCTTGCTTGACTGACAACACCATGGCGAGGCTGCCAATTGAACGTATACACTCGCGTTGCATATCGAACAATGTCAACGTTACATGTCATCACCCAAACAATGACCGTTGACGTGTCTGCGCGGCTCCACATCCCTTCAGGCCAAAGCGAATGCAACAGAAAAGGAGAGGGTCATCTGCGCCAATCTCAGGTCTCAGGGAAATCATTTGTGGACATGGTATGAGATACAAAGGCAGCTCGGCATATATTGTGCTACCTGTCAACTCTCGCTTCGCGTACCTCAACGGCGGCAGGGGTATCAGACCACTTCTGAATGCGCTCTAGCTCATCGGCCCGGCGTGACACGAGCAGCTAGGACACAGAAGTATCGCGCCGTCGACGACGAAAAAGCAGCACCTGCATTCTCACGCTGGTACATGTTGCAAGCCGAAAAGACAGCGCAAAGTAGTTTACGCCAAGTCACTGCAGCACAACAAAGGCATAGGTAATCCGCTAACTCCAGATTGATCGGCAGATTGACAGTTTCGGTTCCACAATCGAGTCCACCTGGTATAACGCGACCGAAATCCGCCGCTCGGTCCTTCTCGTCACGCTGCGACCCCTCTCGAAAAGTCGCAAAATTTGCTATGTACGACGTCAATGGCCGTAGCATCTTGCAACAGATGTTCTACTTCAAGATTGCTCGAAACCTTTGTGTTGTTTCAGTTCGGTTCATCAGGGGTCAACCTGATCATCCTCGGTCCACCTTCGAACTTGCAGTTCAAATGCGGGACCTCAAAATCGAAACATGGGTTTCCTCAATTAGGTTTCTGCGAGACTGAAAAGGTCGAGTAGCTTCACAGGGCCGCAATCTGCAGCTGAACAGTGGGGTTATTTGCTTCCTTGATGCTTGCAGGGCTTTCAACCTGTTGAGAGACCTAAAGATCTTTTTCTCCTGCCTATCACCCGCGCCTAACTCCACGCAATGGATTACAGTATCGATGTCGGTAAGCATTCTGACAAGATGATGGTATCGCAATGGGTAGGCACGGTTTACGACTGCGCTGTCTGCGTCCAATACTCTTCGACAAGGACCATGCAGCTAACAAGAAGATGCTTTGTTAGTGAACTCGGAAGTGACATACATGTGCTCCGCGACTGCGTCAATGGCTTTTCATTGCCCACAGAAAGAGCCGATCGAGTGTAAACTAGTCATTTGCCAGCGACAGCTCCAGAAGCCAATTCTTCACACGTGGAAACAGAATGTACATTTTGTTACAAGCCTCGTAGCGCTGGAGGCAAGCTTTGACGGCTTGCCGATCTGCAGATCAGCTGTGACGGACATTCTACAGACCAGCGGTCTACACAAGGGGGCCTAGAGCCCCAAAGTAAAGTAATCGAGACCAGCTCGCCTTGCAGCTGCAACCCTGGTGATCCTCTTTGCAAGAAACGGGTCCGTTCATCTCTCAAGGCCACTTTCGATAGCCCCTAAGGCAACTCTGATCATGGAAATCCTCGTGCTTTTTGGCTCAAAGCGACACGAGCCTGTCAGCGAGCCCGATTTGATCGTCGCTGCATCGCGGCAGCGGCTTGCATTCGCGAGCTGCATTGAAGAGGCTAGTCGTGCATCCGTGCAGCACGGTACGACTTAAGACAGCGTTTCGTCTCGTTGGCAATGAGGTGCGAGAGCGCGCTGCGGCCACGATGTGCGCTAAGTATCCTCCTGCAAATCGAATAGAGGAAAAGAGGGGAGAATTCAGTATACCTAGCCCTGGCTCCCGCATGTGCAGCGCAGCACCATCAGATTGCCTGAAGCGGACAGCGCAGCCAGCACGTCAAATCCCATCCTGGACGGAGAATGCTGAACCGCAATTCTCCGTTCCACGATGATTAGCAGCATGTCAAAGTCGAGCGCGGGCAGGCTTTCCAGCCAATAGGGGTGCGCTTTGTGCTACGGGATTTAGGTTGCTGAGCAGAACTTTGACAAGTAGGGTGCAGGCACTGGTCAGCCATGCAACTGCTTCATCGACTGACGCTGCCTCGAAGAACTGCGGGGTACGCCTCTACTGTTACGCAAGAAAACTTGCTGTTCGGCTTCGACACAGAGTTTAACGGTCATCATTCGGCTCTTCAACTCGAGACATTGCAGGTTGATAAGTTTGGGGACTTAGCATCTTACTACTCGATTTGAGCAATTTCGCCCGCTAATGGATGTGGCTGACAGCCTCCAGGCGATCATCAGGGTATGGAGCGACATCAAGGCCGTGCAGATCTTGGTAGAATACGCTTCAAATTCGATGTATTGGACATCGGATTTCGCGTGGCAAATTTCGGCAACAAGGTGTCTGTGGCTGGCGTCAACGGTCAGCATGAGGAGCGGTCCGCACTAACAGTATTGTCAGCGGGCATCTCACCGACTGGCGAGAGCGTCTAGACCACAGCGATCTTCGAGACGTACGGTCGCGTGACCTGTACTCGCTCTCATAGTCACAGTTCGTCATCTTGTGACGAGGAAGTAGAATGTACTCATTTTAACCCTTGGAGTAGATGGCAAACTTTGTCAAAAGGGTGAAGCCTTGCGGTAACACATCACGCAATCCATTTGCGCGACTGTTGTGCCTTCCGCGGCTCGTGTAGCCTGACAATGTCATAGTCAAGTCTCGAGACACGAGCTCCAAGAGACCGTCAGTGCAATTGTACAGAGTCACTTCATCTTGCTCAAAGCAGTTTGATATCGTATGGATTTCAATTGAAAAGCCTAACGCTTTTATTTCATTACTAAATCAATACTTCATTTGGGGGTATCCTTTGCTTAGTAGGCAACCATCGTGCTCAATCCAGCAAGCTCGCGATCAAAGTTCTTGTGCTGGGAGATGGCAAAAGTGTACTGGCCGACAAAGTCAGCCGCCTCCTTTGCTATCTTGACAGCCTCCTTGAAGCCATCGGGCGACACCTGGGCAGCGGTGACAACGCCGTAGCTGTTCTGGACATCGGTGCTGGCGGAGAACTCCATGCCGGGGAGCTCGACGCACTGCTTGACGAACGCAACACCCTCGCCGGTCGCGCCGATGGCCTTCAAGTGACCGAAGGCCTCGCGGACCCAGTGGATGGCGCGGCCGTTCTTGCTGAGCGTAGCGACGGACTTCTCACCACCGGGGACGAAGACGCTGTCGTACATGGTAGAGCGCTGGCCCTCGAGGTGGTGGTCCGCAACGACGCCGTCGCCGCTCTTGTCCTCACCCTCGGCGTAGATCTTGTTCCTCCTCGGGCTGATGGTGAAGGGCAGAGCGCCCTGAGCAGTCAGGGCAGCCTTGATGCCGTTGTAGGCGACCTTGTCGTAGCCATCGGCGATCAGAATGGCAACCATGCGTGTAGCGATGGTGGGGGTCTTGGGAAGGAAGTCCATCTGCGACAGACCCTTGGCCTTCTTGTTGTGCTTCGGGCGGGTAGCCTGCTGAGGGATATCGGCGCCGACCATCTCAGCCACACTCTGAGCGAGCTCGAGATCAATCTCGACAATGCGCTCGACCATGCGCTTGTAGACGACGGGGTCATCGCAGTGATCGAGTTCGAAAGCGAAAGCAGCCTGGATATGCGCCTTCTCAGGCTCGGACATGGAGTTGTAGAACAGCTCGGCCTGGTTCTTGTGCTCCCTGAACTTCTTGCTGTGCATGCGCTGCTTCATACCCTCGATCTTGGCAGGGTAGTCGACGTAGGCGCCTTCCTCTGGCTTAGCAGGAGGGGATGCCTCGAAGCGGTTGGGCCAGTAGTTGACCTTGCCCTTTGTGATTGTGTGGCGCATAGCACCGTCACGGTTGAAGTTCATGACGGGGCATACAGGCTTGTTAATAGGCAGCTCTTGCCAGTTGACTCCCAGACGCGAGAGCTGGGTGTCGTGGTATGAGAAGTTACGGCCCTGGAGAAGCGGGTCGTCACTGAAGCCGATACCAGGAACAACGTGACTTGTGCAAAAAGCGATCTGCTCCGTCTGTGTGAAGTACTCGTCGGGGTTGCGGTTCAGCTCCAGTTCACCAATGTACCGAATGGGAACCAACTCCTCGGGCCACACCTTCGTGGCATCGAGAATGTCGAACTCGAACTGATCCTCCTCGCCCTCCTTGATGGTCTGGATACCAAACTTCCACTTGGGGTACGAGCCAGCCTCAATTGCTTGCCAGAGATCCTTGCGGTGGAAGTCAGGGTCCTGACCAGCGATCTTGAGCGCCTCGTCCCAGACAAAGCTGTGGACACCCAGGTCTGGGGTGTAGTGGAACTTGACGAAATGCCTCTCGCCCTTGTCGTTGACGAGTGTGAAGGTGTTGACACCGAAACCCTGCATCATACGGTATGAACGGGGAATAGCGCGGTCCGACATGGTCCAGAACTGCATATGTGTGGTCTCGGGGTGCAGATACTGGAAGTCCCAGTGGTTGTTGTGTGCGGTCTGCGCTTGAGGTATCTCACTGTCGGGCTCAGGCTTACCAGCGTGGATCACATCAGGGAACTTCATGGCGTCCTGAATGAAGAAGACAGGGATGTTGTTACCAACGAGATCCCAGTTGCCTTCCTCTGTGTAATGCTTGATGGCGAATCCACGGACATCGCGGACGGTATCTGCTGAACCACGGCTACCAAGGACGGTGGAGAACCGGACGAAGACCGGAGTTGTGCGAGACGTGTCGGTCAGAATGCCAGCCTTGGAGACATCTGCAGCCGACTCGAAGAGAGTGAATTTGCCAAAAGCTCCAGCACCGCGAGCGTGGACAACTCGTTCCGGGATGCGCTCGTGATCGAAGCGGTGGATCTGTTAAAGTTAATTTTCGATCTTGGTTCAGTAACAGACAGGCACAGATTGGCCGGCTCTATCATAGAGGATAGTGGTTAGCGTACCTTCTCACGGCCAAAGGGATCCTCCAACAGCTGAGGACCCTGCTTGTCCTCACTGACAGCAGCGAGCCAGTGATCGGTGTCGTGCTGCTTGACGCCATAGTCACTAGTTATCCTGTAGCTAGGGTCATGGACATCCTTGGTGTCGGCGCTAAGCTGCGCGACCTTCTTGCTCTGAGCACCGGTCATGCTTTTGGCCTTTTCTGTAATGTTTCCGAGGATTTCTGAAGCCATTGTAGTATCGTAGGTGCACTCAATAGAGAGCGTGGGCGCCTTATATTACAAGTGAAAGCTCGACACATAGGTACTGGCGGGCATGGACAAATTGCTATTATGAACGTCATAACGACGTTCTCGATGAACTGCCGGCCCACCCCCAGTGCTCCTTCGAGCTGTGAAGCCGCATTTCTGCAACAACGCAACGGCCGCGGGGGCCTGAAGTAGCCAATTGGAGCTTGGTCATTGAAAGACTATCGCGGATTTGGCGCAATCGCAAGAATACCATGTTGATCTGACGGCCGATTGAGACCGACACGACCGTTGACCAGGACGCGATTGCATGCTGCCGGGGTGACTGGAATCTGGATTTCCCATGCTGAACAATCGTTGATACCCACCAGTTATAAGCTTTTTTCCGGACTTCGCACGCAAGATTCCTTGCTGGTAGGCTGGCGGGCATCGCCGTTCGATCGAAGATTGCAAGATCCTGACGTCATGGTCTGCCACGTGTGGGTTCGCCCCGCTTGTGCTTTATAACGTGCGTTTTTGGCAGGCACGCACACGCAGGGTAACAGGCACCAGGCTACGCATTGCTTTGCTGTGGAGCAATTGATGACTGGTTCTGTTGGGGAAGTGCACGTTGAAAACTATCATGCGCTATTGGGAGCCATCATCGGCAGCCGTTAATTTAGACAGTGCATTAACCCCGCAATGTCACGTCTTGCACGGGAGGATATGGACCTGCATAGATATCATCCTTACACAATACTTACGACAAAGGAAATGTTTGTCGCTCAAGACTATTTGAATATAATGCTAGTTGCCTTTCTAATCCTTCTGTAAAGACTTTGGTCCAGAAGCTTGGAAGTGATTACTATTCTATTATTTACTATTTAACAGCCTTTTAAATCACATGATATGTTAAAGTCGTGTTACGCAAAATAATGTGCTAAGATTCGTAGCATATGCATGGCATGCTGTCGCTACGAGTTCATCATCCAAGAATCAGCAAACGTCAGCTGCACACAGGATGCCAGAGATGTGTGATGCATTGTGACGTGACTCGATATGTGTGGTCCTTACCGGCTATTGTAAATAACTTCACGAGAGTGACAAACTGGCATACCCCTCACAAACCTCAATCAGCTTCTTCTTCGTCCCAGGCTCCTGTGCCTTGTTAGTGTATGGCTCCAGATTACCAAGAGCACCATGGGCTTACTGTTGCGCTGTGTCCAGCATCCGACACCCAATGCAACTTGGATTCGGGGAACGCCTTGTGCAATTCCCAAGCGGTGATGGGAGGGCAGACCACATCATAACGACCTTGTACGATAGTTGCTAAGCATTCGTTAGCATTCGCAATACCATCTCGTGACGAGTTTACTGACTAGGAATATGGCGAATCTTGTCAATATTCTCTTTCTTCAGTAGCTGCCCGTCTTCCAACCACGCCTTGTTTTGGAAGTAATGAGCCTCCGTCCTGGCATGTGCCAGATTGTACGAAGCATCATCTAACTGTGCCAGACCGGCGGTGTTCGGGTACAGAGTGCTGATCGAGACCTCCCATTTGTTCCATGCTCTGGCAGCTGGATGGCTGATGCTCTCGTCCTCGGACATGAGGCGCTTGTGATATGACGCCACATGGTCAGCTCGCTCGTCTTCGGGAAGGAAGTTGATAAACTCGTCAAAATGGTCTGGAAAGAGGATGCTTGCTCCACCAGGGACCATGGTCCACTTCAGCTCAAGGTCTCGGACTACGAAAATTCCGCGTAGGACAAGAGAGCCAACAGACGAGGGATGGGTTTGGGCGTATGCGAGAGCCAACGTTGACCCCCATGAGCCACCAAAGACTACATGCCATTTGAAGATACCAAGGTGCTTCCTGAGTGCCTCGATGTCAGCGACCAGATGCCACGTGGTGTTGTTGATGGTGCTGGCATTTGGTCGTGATTTTCCACAGCCACGTTGGTCGAGTAGAACTACACGGTAGCGATCGGGATTGAAGAAGGATGTGTTGCCTGTTTAGTGTGATTGTCAGTGATCATTCTTCTTCGTTCGCTATGTTGGGTCCGGTACCCTTGGAAATATGGCCTCCAGGACCTCCATGAAGGTAGATGACTGCATTAACGTTAGTGAGTACAGATATATGTAATCATTCAATATTTACCTGGTTTCCCATCTTGCTTGCCATACTGCTCATAGTAAAGGTCATGGGTTTCGTCGACCGTCAGCCAGTTGGTGTCCCATGCATCGGCATGCTCATAGCCCTGTACTTGCGGTGCTTGGGCCATGTTGCGTAGTTGGCGATACTTCAAAATGAGTGCGATGATAGAAGAAGAGGACAAGCATCTGTATATGACTCGTGAGCTTATGAGTGTGTAAACAGTGGGGGCAGTGAAGATGACTGGCTATGCTAAGCTCCGTTCAGTTTAGCGGAGCCCCACTTGTAAAGAGCACCTTCCTGATGAGCGCAACCCCATCCGCATCTCCTGATCTTCTCAAGCTCCCATGACAAGATGTGGTACTGCTCCATGAATTTGCGAAAGTTGTTGATAAAGAGGAATGTCAATTTGATCTTGTGATTACTTCCATTCATTGCTGTCCCTCAACAGTGCGGGTCTTCGTAACAGTGGCCAAACAATCACTCAACATCTTCGGATTGGTATTACGAGCTTCCAAACTTGTAGTTTTAGAGGAGCTTGTCATTGCCATTAATATGCACAAGACGATCCAACAACTATATACAACAAAGCGATGTTTGCACATATCCATGTATCAAACATCCAGCAACTCCAGTAGTTACTGCCTTGGTCTAACTCAATCATCCTTATCAACAGCATACTTCTTCAGCGCCTCCATACTCACGCCCTCTAACGCCCTCTGATTCGTAGCCTTGAGCACGATCTGCGGCACCTTCTTATCATCATCCCCCGTCCTGTTCTCAAACGCCTCCTTCCACCTCGACACACACAAACACCACTTGCACCCCCCTTTCAGACCAACGCTGCGTAGATTGTTGCCCTGAGCGGCGCTGTAGTCAAGGAACTCTTCCGTGACAATCGCAGCGATGCTGTGGTTGCCGAAATCTGATTTGGGCGCTTCGCAGTAGCCCGAGCGGGTGAAGCCTGTAAGCGGCTGTGTGGAGTGAAGCGCGAGGGGCTTCTTGAATACTGCAATGTGTCAGAGGGTGCCTGGATTGATGTGTGGGAACATGGTTTGTGCATAGCTGACCGCCATCAAGGCTTTATTGAGATGTCGAGCCAGGTGGAAAGTCCTCTCAGAAGCGTGACCAGGATCATACTCTCGCCGGGCCAAGCTTGCTGACCTCCACGAGTTAGACTCACCATTGAGTGATTGCGACATCTCGCCCTGGTCCGATTCCTTTTCCCAAATCTCTTTTGCAGGATATCTAGAGTACTCAACTCTAACGTCGTGGACTTGTGCGTAACGTCTCTTTCCCAAATTGGCAATAAAGTTGCGTAGAAAACGCATTGAGAAGGGCAGTCAATAAATAGGTTTCCCGTGTAGATTAAATGTGGTTGCGGATGGTGATGATGCTAACGACTGCGTCACAGCCCTTGTACCTAAGGTAGGGCTGACAGGGATGCACGCGGGCAGCCACAGCGGGCAGCCCAGCCCAATCGACAGGGTAATTAGCTTGGCTGCAACGCCGCATCTGAGTAGCTGCGCGATCGGCAACATCAGGAGTCAGTTGCAAAGTAAATGCATCTGTACCAATCCAGTGATGGCGGAGATGTCATTATTGTTGAATGAAACAATGTGGAGTGACTCCCGGCCGTTTGTCCGGCACTGAAGTCCGAGTTTTGACCGCTTCCAGGTTTTTAATGATGCTGTACAGTAGGGCAAGCACTAGCAGGCTTCAGCTGAGCTTGCATTGATCAATACGGCAGTACACAAGATTTCGATACGGTATCTTAATTGTTTGTACTGGAAGGGGTATATAGACAGACGCGATCTTTTATATAGCCATTATGCATCGTTGTCGTTACTGCACATGTAGGGTGATTCAAAGTCCCCTTTCTTGATAAAATATAGCAAAGAGTTCACAAACTCCAAGTCCCAAATGCTTGTCCCATCCGACAGTTGCAGTGCAACATGTAATGCAAATAAACAACTGAGTGCGATGCGCCGAAAAGAGCCCCAAGGGACGGGAAGCCCAAAACCGTCCTAATATATACTGCGCCAGCTTTGGGCAACCACCTGGCACCTTTCAAGGATTCAATGGGGTGACAGCAGAGAGCAACAAAGAACCGGAGTTGGCAATATGCAGCAGCTTGCTGCACCTCCAGTGGAACTTTTGTAGGTGTTGCGCATCAAGCGCCCAGGCTGGTGCAAAGCCTGTAATGTCGTTTCTCCTCAGCGCTGCACCCGGGCGCCGGCCTTGATCTCCCTCTTCATCTCCTCTAGCTTTTTGTGCATTTTGAGAAGCTCGTTTCTCTGTGCTTCAGTTGGCGGAGATGTGGCCTCGGTCAACTTCCAATAAAGTTCTTCGTACTTGGTGTAATACTTCTGGAATCTCTGAGACAGTTCGACTGTCTGGCGGAAGCTCAAGCTGGGAACAGTGGGTGATGTAGTCGATGACGACGAATCGCCTGGAGAAGGATGAGAGTTGCTCTGGTTGTAGCGAGAAGCAAGGCCGACGTTGATGCTAGTGACCTTGCGAACCTTCGGCGCGGTGGTAGGTGTGTTCGAGGTAAAAGAGCTGTCAGACTTGCGCTTGAGTGACCCTTGGCTGGAGGGGGTAGAGCTGTGCAGCCTGCCGTTGGTGTGCGCTGGGGTGTGATTGGGCGTTGCGCGGTCGACATTGGGCTTCTTCACAGCCAGGCTATGGTTGTGAACATCGCTATCAATGTCGTTTGATTTGCGCTTCAACGACCGATCAGAGTTGCCGTATGATGATTTCACGGGAGAGGCTGCGGCAGCGAGAGCCTTGTGGACGGGATGACTGTCCTCGAAGTCGCTGGCGTTGACCGGAGGCGAAGCTGATAGAGGAGAAGGATTCTTAGGCTTCGTGTTGTAAATAGGCTTGACGGGCTGGTGTTGACGGCTCTGGTATGAGTCGCGCGCAGCGGGCTGCTTAGGTTTTGTGCGCTGTGTGGAGTTGCCTTCAGCGGGGTGTACGTTCTTCGTCCGGATCTTGGGAGCTTCGGTCGACGAAGCAGTACCAGCAACGGCCTTGGTCTCGGAGAGGCCTGAAGCTAATACCGGTGTTGCAACTTTTACGGCATTCTCTTTGGCCTCAGCAATCAGCTTGCCTTGACCGATGATTCTCTCCTTCGCAGCCTTGCTCAGCTTACTAGCACCCTCCTTAATCGTCTTGATCTTCTTCTCGCCCCCAGCCTTCTTCTCCACAGTTTTGTCGGTAGTCTTCTTCGTCACAACAGGCTTCTTCTTGGTGAAGTCGGATACCTTATGCAAAGGAGTCGAGGCTTTTGGCTTGGCCTCCAAAGGCTTCACCTTTGATCGTGACAGACATTTGCCTTGTCCGCGCTCCTCACGTGGCAGGAGGATCTGCCACAGCTTGTCTTCTTTTGTCAGTCGGAGGCGATCAAACGCCTTGATTGCACCTTCAATTGCCTGCTCTCGCTCTTCAGAGGTCGAGTATGGAAAGCTATAGGGGGTGATCTCGCGGAACGACTTGTCAGTCAGCTGCCACTTCTCTGGCTCTTGAACGGAGCGCTTAGCAACCTTGGGCAGGAGCTCACGCATGGTAGCAGCTGAGGTACGGCATGTCTTAGCAAGGGAGGCCTCGCTGGCGGGCTCGCGGGCAAGGAGATGGATTACAGGAACACGCAGTGCAGCGACAATGGCTTCGTTGGTGCCGCTTGGCTGCGACGTGGGTGGACGTCTGTCCATGGGCGAGGCAGGCATGCTCGGTAAGGGCGAGCCAACTTTGGAGGCAGCGAGGTGCACCGGCTTGAACCCTGTCGAAGGGTAGCGGCGGTGACCTGGAGTGCGGACAGGAGTAGCATCGCCGACGATAGTCCTGAAGTGCAATAATTGTCAGTCCAAGTGTTCTCATATGACAGTCGTGGTTCTATGTACGATGCAATGCAGGCGGTGCAGGGGGCTGGGTTGCTCAAGGCTTTCGACATGATAGCAGAGATCGTGGGGCAGCCATGGGTTTACCGGGGAGGCATACTTGTTGGCTTCCTTGAACTCTGAGATCGCGGCCATGCTACTCTTGAGAGAGGCCAGCGCCGAGTCGACGCCCGCCGTTACATCTGCAGCCTCCTGCACGATGAGGTTGTGGTTGATGACGCCGGCGAACTCGAGGTCATGGCCGCTGCCAGTCCCGCTGGAAGTGTACAGCTCGTAGGTGTGTGTCTCGGGGCTGCTCTGCAGCACGTGGGTCTTGTCGCCGACCTTGAGTTGCTGTGGTGGTATCTGTTAGCCATGGTCGCTCCTTCCCGCCTTGCTCACACGCCTCGATGCACGACCACCAACACCATCCAGGATTGGCAGGCGCGCACACAGCATGCTTCGGAAGAATAGTGGCACACGTACAGGAGTCCTGCCAAAGAGTATCTGTGGCGGTTTCCCGCTCCTCATGCTCTCGAGTAGCTCGTCGACAATGTCCTGGGTCATTTCCACCTGCATGGCCTGCACCGGCGGTGGCCTGTCCCCGATGTCGCCGGTCTGGGCCCCAACGAGGGCAATGCCGCCGGCCGGCAGCATCATCGTCGTCGTCGTCATGGCTGGTGTTGTGGCGTATCGTCCCTGGGGAGAGGCGGAAGAGGCCTGGAGCTCGCACCCGGAGATGTCGTCAAGGGAAGCAATGCATGGAGAGAGCACCCGGGCGCGGACAGGAGAGCGAGCAACCAGAGCGGGCGTGAAGGGGCGGCCCGTCACTGAGCTGCGCTGCTGGTGTTTGGTCGAGGATGGACACTCACACTCCAGGAGTGACGGAGCGAACAAAGGGCTCGCTACTCGCTACTCGGAGAACCGTCAGACCAGGTCGGTCAGACTGTCATAGCGCGGTGGTCCCGGATTCCCAGCAGCAGTGCAAGTGCAAGCGTGCACGGGTGTCAAGGTACGGTGCTGAAACGATTGGCTGTCACGAATGGAATGAACAAGCAAGCAGCGTCAAACTCGCAAACACGCCGCGACAAGCTCTCGCGGTCAAATGCAAGTGCAAGTGCAGAGGGGAAGGGACAACGCAGTGGCAGCGCAGTGGATGGCAGCTTCAGCAGCTGGCAGCCGAGCGAGGCGTGATGTTGGGCGAGCGCATGCCTGCGAGGGCGGTGGAGCCGGACAAGGGCGGTCGAGGCGTACCCATCTGGATGCCAAATCCAGCAGCGGCCCGCATGAGAGGCATCTCGTGCAACCCTGACTTTGGCCTGCTGCAAGGCATTGCCTCACTGTGCAGGCGCGCTCTCCAGGCCCCATTCCATAGACTATTATCTTCTCAAGCCATCAGCCGCCGCCGTCAGCCCTGGGTGCTAGGTGCTAGGTGCTAGGTGCTGATGTGCTCGAGTCCCTGGGGCCTGCTCAGGTCCCCAGACCGCTCATCCATTGTCTTTGCTCGAGTCACCCAGCACTGCGCCATGCACACCGACGCTGACTGACCTGAGCATCGCGCTGAGTTTGGCGCCAGGCTCGGCAGGTCCACCGTCACTCGTGGCAGGCCTCCGCGCAGCAAATCGCTCTGCGTTTAAAAAACGCCAGCGGCGGAACTTGGGTGCCGGGCCAAACACCCATGGCTCCTCACGCCAGCGGCCAGCCAGGGCCGCCCGGGGATGTGCTGGCGTACCTGTTTCGAGCATCGACCTTGGACGTGCGCCCGCAGCGTGTTTGAGCGTTGCCGTTGCCCTGCCTCCTGTTTGTAGTCTCTCGTGCTAATGCTTCCCCTCGACACAATTGCGTTCGGGGGCCGCCTGAAGCTTCAGTGGAAGCCAAGGGCGCCGGAACACCAGCGGAAGAGCAGGGCAACCGCAGGAACGACGCGGCATGAGGCGTCGGCTGCCAGCATCGCGTCACCCGCGCGCGCTGTCATCCGGTGTGGCGGGTTCGTAGCCATCATCGGTGCTTAGGTCAGCCCCATCAGGACGCGCTATGAACGAGTCTTATTTTGGCCTGCAGCTTTGACTGGACCTGCGGACGGAGGGCCCCGCATCTCGAACTCTCCCGCAGGACAAGCATGCTCGTGCTGCCGACAGCTGCGAGATGCATTTTGCAATTGATGCTCACAACACCATAAAGGGCAGCATGTCTGGAGTGGATATCTCCTACATCATCAGGTCATCTCTGTATCCACTCCTGCTAAGTACTAATCCCGCGCGGCCCGCGCTCGGAGGACTCATCCATCCATCCATTCAATGATCATTCAATGATTCAGTCACCACCCCACTCCGTTCACGCCCGCTCATGGCGTGAGACCGGCCAGGCAAACGCGCAGAATGTTGCAGAGCCAAGTTGGCCGCGTGAAGCGAATGGATGAGCACTAGAATACGCACTAGAAATGTATCCGCGTCGGATGCCTGCGTTGTTCGGCTCTGTGGCGTGCAGGATTAACCGGTTGGGACGAACATGTTACTCTGCATGTGCGTGCGTAACAGCAGCTGCAGGAAGGCCAGCTCGAGCTTGCTTGCTCTTTCTCGTATCATACAATGGAGCCAGCGCTGCCCAATCTCGTCTCCTTACAAATGCAGGCACGCTCCAGAGTGCTCTGCGAACGAGTCAGACTCAGAATGTCTGCTGAGTTTCGAACTATAGGCGCTGTCAATCCGCAATATGGGAGCCGTCCCTGCATCTCAGGCACATTGCTTTAAATGACGAACAGTTTCTGGAAAGCAAGCCGCCTTCTATCTCCAAATAAACTGCAGCGCCGCCGCGGGGTACATTGATGAAGTATCACAAGCTGCAGTCACCAGATTCGCAGGACTAGCGAGCTAACGCGTCGCCCTCGTTCGTATAACCGCATTCGAGTGAACTCCAGACTCTATGTGGCAGGACCGGACGGGGCTTTCGAGAACGCAAAAACACCGCAGCGCAGGGTCTGAAGCAAAAGGCCAATCGAACGTGTCGCTGGCGAGTCTCATCATTGAGGAGAGGACCCAGCATGACACATGCAGGCCATCACACTGCAATCCATTACTGTACTACCCTGATGTCCACGCTGCCAGACATGGCTGCTCATTCGAGGTCCTGCTCGACGTCTGATTAGCAGGATCCGCCACTTGCACCCAGATCTCCCACAGTGCACTGCAACAGTTTGCTTTTGCAATGCAGCCACACCTACCATCTCCGGCAGCAAAGCGCGGCACGATATGCTCCGTAATCGCTCGCAGCGAGCAAACCTTAATAAAACCGAACGTTGATCGGCGATCACCCTCCCCATCGCATCCATGCCAGTATCTCGGTACCTGATCAGCGCTTGCCTTTTGCTTCTTTGCCCCGACCGTCAATTGATTGACGCAAATCATCAAGCCACACGCATCCTCGCCTCGATCCCTCAGCCATGTGTTTCGTTATTCGCCGCTCTGCAAAGCACACACACACCAATCCCAGGTTAAGTGGCAGCCCAACCATGAGCTGGAATGTGTGAGGTTGGCGCGCCTTCTCGCCAGAATTGATTGCTGGAGCGCATGTCACGCTGCACGCGCCCCGATACGGTAACCCCACCCTAGCCCCTTTCGGGCAGCCCATAAACATGCTGGCTGGCTGGCTCGCTGGCTGGGGAAGGTAGGTACGGCACGAGTAGAGTAAGTAGGCACTGGGGTCGCTCTACAGCATTGGCGTGCTTGACACCTGCTTTTCGCGCGGCCATGAAAGGGAACATGCAAGGGACGGGAGGTGGCAGATTCAAACGCAGGTGTGCAGGAACGAGTGACCAGAGCGTGTGTGGGAGCGGCAGTGGCGTCAGGGCAGGAGGATGGGCATCTTATGCCCTTGTTCCTTGTTCGAGCGCCCATCGCCAATCGCAGTATTTGAGATACCCATCGAAACCGGGCGCATCGTTTGTCTCACTTGCGCTCGTCACGGGAAGCCACAGTCGGTGAGATGATGGCGCCTTGTAAGTGGCGTCGATGCACACGTAAGTATCCAAGAAGGTAGGACTCAGGAGGTATCGTATGTATTATGTGTCTCCATTGCGATACATACGTCCAAAAGCAAAGTAGGTACTGTAGCCTACCGAAAGCCTTGCGACCGAGAAAGGCGCCGAAGCATCCCTTTGTTGTGCATGAAGGAAACCCAAAACGCCTGCAATGCGTGCGTACTCCGCCCTATATCCGTGTCCAGTACAACCGACCGACTCCAAAACAACACTTGCGAAGGTGTCGATCCATGCAACGAGACCGCACCGCGATTCCTCGACAAGTGAGTAGCGCAGTAAGACTTGCGGACTCAAGCATCAAGCTCCTCGGGCGTCTGGTGGCGGGCGAGAACAAGGCGCTTGTACTCTGCGGGATCCTTGTCCCAGAGCTCAGCGGCCTGGCCGTTGAGCGGACTCGAGCTGTGTCTCAGTTAGCATTGCATCCACATCCCTTCCCTTCACATAAGGGGTAGGTAATAGGTAATACGCACTTATTCGGCTCTCCCAACAAGCTCTGCAAGCTCAACAACACAGTGCCGATGTTGTAGATCGCGCTCCACTTGTCCTTGAGGATATCGAGGCAGATGCGCCCGCTGAAGTCGACGTTGGGGTGGTAGATGGGCGTCTTGAAGAGTACGGTGGGCGGGCTGTAGGGGTAGTTGTTTGCGAACTCCATGGACAGCTTGAAGACGAGGCCCGCGTAGGGTGTGTCGGCAGGGCCGTCGATGGTGGCCGTCCAGAGAGTGATGTCGGCGTCAGAGGGGAAGGCGGTGATGCCGGGCGTGGGCTTCATCATGGTGTCCATGAGCTCCTTCTGGAGTCTGGGAGGGAGGAGTTAGTGATTGCAGGGCAGAAAGGAGGTATGGACAGGATGTACCGCTGGGCGACGGTCGAGTTACTGCCTGACATGTCTGTGGTCTGTTCTGATCTCTGCTGCCTTCAAGGAAGTTTGTGATCGTGTGCGCCTAAGCTCACTGTTGATGCTGCGCTACGCTTGCTGGGTTGGAGTTCGAAGGCTCTGTGTGACCCAAAGAGTTCGCCAGAAGAATGAGATAGCAGATTAGAGGCAGCAATCTAGGATACAGGCGTAGGTGGTGCGAGATGTGTGCTTGGTCGCGAGCTTACGATGGTTCTTTTGCCAGGCCCGTTGTGTTGTGTTTGGGTCCCTGCGTCTGCCCGGGAAACGGTTGGTTTGCGTGGGACCCTTGCGCGCGCTCGCGCTCGCGGCAAGGCTAGCCTCTTGTTGCCGATCGCGCTCTGCGAGTCAGTCAGGCATGTCAGGCACGCTTTGATTCTTACATCGATCTTGATACTAGCGAAAGGATGCTGCTCGTTGCGTATGCTGAATTCCGTGGGGTAAATTACTGAGGATGTAGCGATGGCCGTTGCAGTTGAGACAGCGACCTTGAAACAGAGAATTTGGCCTCTCCTTGACCACTTATGGTCTTCTCCATCACATGATCCCTGCATTTGTGGTTGCGCAGGTTACTATAGAAGATATGTGAGAACAATCTAGTAAGGGAACTGAGAAAGCATACTCGTACTCAGTTAGGTAGCATTCGTTTGTTAAGCAGCAATAGCAATCAGATCATGTTAACAAATTAAGCGTACCTTGTGCTTGTATTAGCTACAAGAGGACCTCAAATTCTCGAGCGTCCCTCGTTGCGAAGTATTCCTCGATCCGCCTGATCGTCGCAGGCTCCAACGTTGTTGCTTATGAACCGGTAGACTCAAAGATCGTCCAACCCACCCATCTCCTTCTCCTCCACCAGTCTCCGCTCTAGACTACATCTCAGCACCCTATGATCCTCCAACACACCCCACTCCTTCAACCGATCATCCTCTCGATCCCAATATATCGCCCACCCAT
Source organism: Epicoccum nigrum (assembly GCA_002116315.1). NCBI lineage: Eukaryota > Fungi > Ascomycota > Dothideomycetes > Pleosporales > Didymellaceae > Epicoccum > Epicoccum nigrum. Next base: position 603,070 of record KZ107839.1, read on the forward strand.
ACCCTCCCTCCTCCTCTTCTACAGCCACGAGACTCTCTTCGTCTTCTAAAGTCAAGCCTTGCTCGTCTTCTGTCCAATCCCAGGGACCGACCGTATGCTGCTTCGCTTCCGCGCGCGGTCCATACTTCAGCTCGCGCGTCTCGCTGTCTGCGTAGATCCAATTGAGCTTCGGTCGCATGCTATTTGACTTCGCCGTTGAGGATGTGGTTATGGTGCTCACCAGGCCGAGGAAGGGGGGCGCGGGGATTGGGCGGCGTGGGAGGCCCAGGTCTTCGGTTGGGAAGGGGTAAAAGAAGCCAGTGAAAGGGTGGGGTGCGTCACCACCCTTGGAACTCGCTTTTGGGAGGTTGGTTTTGGGGTCTTTGGGCCATAGTCGGAGCTGTATCCGCGATCAATATGTTTGGTGCGCGCTGTGTAGGGGCAGTTTCAGTACCTTGCCGTCTTTCAGCACGATGATGGCACTGTGAACCTCGTCTTTCTTTCTCGATTTTGCATCACAGTACACATCTAGATAGAAGGGTTCTTGCCGCTCAGGTCCTTCTGCTTCTTCGTCCAGAAGCTGTTGTTGGTGGACTGCTTCGCTTGCACCAACGGCTGTGGGGATGCCGGCTATTGTCAGTAAATCTAGGAGGACCATTGTTCAGACTTGATCGAACTGCTGTAACACACAGTAGACAACCTTCGAGTTTCACGCAAGTGCAACATTGTAGACTGACGGAGATTGCAAGAAAGTTGTTATTGAGCTGGCCAGGATGCGGCGCGATGCTGTCATCGGTCGCGCGACTGCGGAGACACGCTTGCAGGGGTCCATCTTCGGTCCATCTTCCGTTTCCAACGTCAGTTTCTTCCAAGCCATCTCTGTGGGCGGCGTCGTTCGTCAATCCACCATGGTTCGTATCCATCCATATGACTCCAGAACCCTTCCAGGTCTTTCTCCGATACTTTGATTTCATGATGATCTTCGAACTCCACAATGTAGCTGCATCCGAGTTAGCTAAGCGATGACGGTCAATTGGATGAAGACGTACCACTTTCTTCCCGCCTCATCCCAAAGTATATTCCGCATTGCACAATCATTGGGATAGATTCCCTGCCTCCACACATCTCTGTCTTTGCGTCAGGTAGAAACATAGAAAGCAAGAGTTGTTACTCACATTAGGGCTACCTTGAAAGCCTGCCTAATCTCCCCGCGTGCCGCTTCTGTCTTCCTCCAGAAATCTTCCCACTGCAAACGCGAGCCCGGCAGCTTAGTCATGAGAATGAATCTTGCGTAGCCTCCGATCATGATTTGTGGGTCGATACCTGGTGGCAGCTGGACGCCCATGCTGTCGATGAGCTGCGGAGCATGCACACAGCCTGTATTACGGGAATGTTCCAGGGCCTTGATCTCATTCAGAGTGTGCACGTTTGGGATCTCGGCTGGAAGTGTAGCCTCCGATATGAGCTTGTTTGTGTACGCAAGATTTTCTTCCACAAACTCTTTCAAGTGGGTCTCGATTGTGTTCAGCTCGTTCTGGTTTTCGTTGCGCTGGTCCTCGAGCTCTCGAAGTCTCTCAACTGTCCCTAAAACCCTATGATTCGTGAGTACTGGTTGTCAACACGCAAGAAGTTATTCACTCACTGGTACTTTACCTTGACTATTGCCGTCTCCTCATCTGTGCCTGGCTCGTGTGTGTTGCAAATGCGCGCGCATTCGAAGACTTGTCTGGCTTCGAAGAGTGGTATCTCTTGCTGGTATCTGACTCCGGTCAAGGCCTGTGTCAATTTCCATGAGTATCCACTTGGAAAGCTGATTGTTGCTCCGCTAAGACCATCTCCATTGTGCAGTCTCGAGAGAACCAACCTGCACGGCTGATTGCATCCCAAAACGATCGCTCTCCTCAGAGACTTCGCCCTGAGCCTCCTCCCTGTCGTCGTAGGTGACTTAATGGATCTCGAGATAGGCCCCAGGGTTGACAAAAAGAAGGAAACCGCAGAGCCCGCCGTCAAAAAACCTCGCAACGACAATGAAGGAATGTACCTTCTTCTTGTCACTGCTAGGGATCTCTGTCTTCTTCGTGGACTCTCTAGCCGCAGCAGTAGCAGCAGCTAAGCTGTTCTGATTCTTGAAACTCTTAGCAGCCTTAGCATCGCCGTTGGTGGTAGCCATGCTACTCCAGTCTCCAAGGTTCTTAGCCCGAGCGGCGCGCTTGTTCTTCTTGCCCCTCTTGCGCATCTTTGAGAGTCTCGGTTGTGATTCAGTTGACCCTATTTGCAACTAGAGGTAAAGAAGGGATCCAGTGCATGCTGCGGTGTCGCACATCACAAAGCGTAGGCTGAACGAGAGGTGATTGGACGCAGCCCAAAACTCCCATTGTCGTTCGGCAGGCGGAGTGCGCTATAAGCGTCCTACGTAGGCGAGCCGCTTGCCACTTTGTGTGTCCATGCAACGACACTCCCCAAAGAGGCTACGGCTTGTAGAGAAATGGTTCGATTTCTTTTCTGTATCGAGATCAAGTAGAAGTTGGGTGACACTGATTAGCAGAAGTCGCTCTGATATTTTTATGTGTAGACGATTGACCTGGTAAATTATCTTGAGACACTGCTATTAATGGTTACCCTTAGCACTAGGACCTATGGATACACTTGCTGTACATCGGAATGTATGCTTCGGACATGGGCCGCTAATTTGTCCTTCCTGTGGAAAGCTTCACCCCCTGAATTCATGCTACGTCGACAGTTTGGGACTTGACACCAGAAGTTCGGCTTGTTGGCGGCGTGCAGGGTTGTGTGATGTCGTCTAAGCTCAGCCTGACGAGCGAATGTCTTGCTTTCGCAACCTTCAGCGTCACAAACAAACTTGCCATTGCTGAGTACGGAGCCGATCCTTGCAACAGCATCGTCCACCTTATGTATTGAAATTCTGGCTTTGTAAATCTGCTTTTGTTTTTGCTCTGCGTATGGTGCATTGCCTGCGTAGCGGAGATGTGAAAGTTGCTGCGTGACAGAATCAACTGCCGTACCAGGAAGTTGCGTGCCTTGCATTGCGATTGAATCAGGCTGAGAGACCACTGGAGTGAAGTGAGTCGAGGAGAGCTGGCTGTACGATATGTTAGCTACCGAGGAGAGTTGTTGTCTTCAGTAACACTTACGCGGTCAAGTCTTCGTTCGGTGTCCATTGGGTTATGCTCACGGAATCGCTTATTGCATGTGCAGGATATGGTGATGTCATCCGATGGAGACTGTTGGAGTCTGTATCGTAGTTGTTGAGTGCCGGCCACGGCTGGTCGTTGAGGTACATCCCAGGTCTAGAGTAGCAACCATACTCCTTCAAGGCACCCTGCACTTTCGTTAAAGCCGAAGTCGTATGCACATTGTAGGGGCTGTTCCATTGGGATGCTGTCTCCTTTCGTTAAACGGTAGCAGAAATGCGATAGGTACTCTACGAACCGTCTATGGTGCTATCGTCAACCAACTCTGGATATCTGTCGTCCAGAACAAACTGGTCAAGGCCAACGGGTGTCGGAGCTGGGCACCAGGCGTCAGTACTGTCCGAGACTGGACATTTACGAACCTCCTTAGAACTCACGCTTCATGTTATTGTTCGGTGAGGTCCCTTGACTCCTGCCATGAAGTGTAATATTGTAGCTTTGATTAGGGTGAGGGGGATAGAAAGAGTCCATGATGCTCCACGTCTGGCAGCGGTAACACGGGAGAGGTGCAAATGCAATGAGAACAGTGTCTGCGTTGGGAGACTGTCTCTTATACTTGACCTTAGTGTTGAGAGATATTCGAGTTCGCTAAGAGAGAAGACATCTCTGCACTTATACTGGGTCGAACAGCGCTTGTTCGCAGTGACCGTGAAGTATCTTGCCCTGACACCTGAGCGTGTGTGGGCAACGCGTTGGTGCACTGTCGCAGTGGAGACTTGGGAGCAGGCAAGCAAGCGCGAGACGGCCAACATCGTCAAAAGTTCACGATCTGCTGTAGTTGTTTGTTCGCGATTTGCTGTCCTGCGAAAGTCCAATGTATAGCTGGTAGTAGTTTTGTCCGTCGACCAATGAGCAGGCCCTCGTGCGGCTCTTGGGCTGCCTGCTCCCTGAATTGTACTTCTGCCAACCCGGGCGGCGACCGGCTGCTTCTCTGCCATGACGCCAAAGTCTAGTTCAAAGGTGATAGTAGTTTTGTCGATGGACGAATCAGGGCGCTCGCGTTGTTGAGATTGTACTTTTGCGAACACGGGCGGGGCGAGCGCTCTCCCGGTGAGACGCTTGGACAGGTCGCACACAGGCGCTCCGCCAGCGCCACGCTGCGTCCCAGCATCGCTAGCGCACTCCGCCTGCCGAACGACAATGGGAGTTTTGGGCTGCGTCCAATCACCTCTCGTTCAGCCTACGCTTTGTGATGTGCGACACCTCTCCAGACTCTCCAGAGCCTCGCTGCTGACCGCAATATGGAGTATAAAGCGCCCATCAGTTCTTCCTTTGTCCCAGGCGAGCACTCTTTGCTCTGCACGCCTTGCAACGTCTGGCGACCGGCCACTTCTCTGTTTCCGTACGACTGACGATGGCCTTCCCGCCGCGCAGCCTTCCTACCCTGGCGCCAGCCTACCCGGCCCAACTCGAACTCCCACAGACTGGACACTACGACGCTCTTCTGACTCAGCAGCTGTACGGACTGTACGGCGTCGATCAGACCTCTGCCATTACTATGCAGGCACAGCGCTCTAGCGGAGCAGTCGTGACTACACCGAACTACAATCTGCACCTGTCTACTCTACCCGTATGGCAGCCTGGCCTTGCGCACTCTGACACAGTGCTTGCTGGTACCACCCAGCCTGCATCTGCGTCTGCAGCGACTACGGGACCTGCATCGTCCATGGGCCCGCCAGATCGGCCGCGAAAGCGCAAGGCGGCAACTCTGCGCGCAGACGACTGGGAGCCGTACAAGAAGCGCATCCTGGACTTGCATATTGAGCAGAGACTTCCCCTGCCCAAGGTGAGGCATACTATTGAGGAGGAGTATGGCTTCAAAGCTGAGTATGTCATCTCCGTGCGAGATGAAGCATGTAGATCCCTTGCATGGTGCTAACACAGACGCGTTTGCAGGCTTCGGCAGTACCGATCGCGCATCAGCCAGTGGGGCGAGGACAAGAATGTTAAGCCGCGGGAGATGCAAGCGATTGTGCGAAAGCGCCAGAAGAGGAAGCTTGTCGAGACCAACAAAGGTCAGCTCGTGTTTGAGGTGCGAGGCAGCGAAGTAGAGCTGCAGAAGATTGAGCGGTGGATGAAGCGGCACGACGTAGCAGACAGCTTCCTGTATGCACCTAGCCCGGCAGCACGTAAGTGAGCGTGAAGCAGGCTCGGTTTCCTTCTGCTGACACAGCATAGCCACGCCGTCTGATGTGGGATGCTACACGATCCCCGAGCGAGGCTCGCCTGCAATGACGATATCCGTGTACTCGCCAGCGGCATCGGTCTTTTCGCCTGGGCGCGTGTATCTCACGGCGCAGAGCCCACAGATGCCGTCACCCGCCCTGTCAGTGTCGAGCATCGTGCGACTTCAGAGCAGCGCCTTCGCTGGGCAAAGTCCCGCCCTCACACATCGACCTCTTCCGAACCTCCAACTCAACTTTGCATATAGTCCAAGCGGCTCTGCAAGCGCTATAGATGTTGGCGCACAAACTCGGTACAGAGGAGACGAAGAAGGGCGTCTGCGGAATCAAATTCTTGAGGCGGAGATGTCGCTGGCAAGTAGTTCTTTGGGCATACCAGACATGCTGTACGAGCTGGGAGGCGTGCTCCTCGGCCAAGGGAGATACAGGGCTGCGGAGGACATCGTCCGTAGGCTAGTGGGCAGTTATGAGAGCGAGAGCAGCAGCGGCGACGACAATGCTGAGACACTCAAGGCTTTAAATCTTCTTGGTCAAGTGCTAAACTGTCAGGGGCTGCATGTCAAGGCTGAGAGACTGTTCCGACGAGCACTACAAAGAAGAAGGGACGTTTTAGGCCTTGAGCATCCCGACACGCTGACGAGCATGGACAAATTAGCGCTTGTGCTGGACAGCCAGGGCAGATACAAAGAAGCAGAAGCGATGAACAGAGAGACGCTGGCGCTGCACAAGAAGGTGCTTGGACCTGAGCATCCCAACACGCTGTTGAGTATGAGCAACTTGGCACGAGTGCTGCGCAGCCAGGGCAGGTATGAAGAGGCGGAAGCGATGCACAGAGAGACGCTGGCGCTGC
>KZ107839.1:609303-879601 GCA_002116315.1 Epicoccum nigrum
CCAACACGCTGTTGAGTATGAGCAACTTGGCACGAGTGCTGCGCAGCCAGGGCAGGTATGAAGAGGCGGAAGCGATGCACAGAGAGACGCTGGCGCTGCGCAAGAAGGTGCTTGGGCCTGAGCATCCTGGCACGCTGGTGAGCATGGGCAACTTGGCGAGAGTGCTGGACAGCCAGGGCAGATACGGAGAAGCGGAAGCGATGCACAGAGAGACGCTGGCGCTGATGAAGAAGGTGCTTGGGTCTGAGCATCCCTACACGCTGACGAGCATAAGCAACTTGGCGAGAGTGCTGGACAGCTAGGGCAGATACAAAGAAGCAGAAGCGATGAACAGAGAGACGCTGGCGCTGCACAAGAAGGTGCTTGGACCTGAGCATCCCGGCACGCTGACGAGTATAAGGAATCTTCAGTTAGTACTAGAGAGACAGGGAAGGTTCGAAGAGGCCTAGACATGGTGTAGAGTCGGAGCCAGGAGGCTAGGGTGCACAGCTAAACTACTACTTAATGTGCGCCACGGCTGTATTAAAAATTAAACCTGCTATAGGCATAGCGTTGAATATGTTACAATAGCTTACAGCTACATCTGAGCACGCTACTGCAGTCCGCTCACGGGCTACCGTGTCTGTGCGCGCAACGCCCGGAGTCGCGCAACGCCCGATCGCGATAAAAGAGCTCAAACTTCAACGCGTTATTAATCAACAACCATGGCACCTATGGATGACGCGCTTGCAGCGATTAAAGCGCTGAAACCAGGAGAGAAACTTGTGTATCAAAAAATTGCAGATCAATATGGAGTTGATCGCTCAACTCTATCGCGGCAGCACAAGCGCGTTCAGGCACCCCGGACAGTCAAGGACTCCAGCCAACAGAAGCTTACCCCACAACAAGAGGCAGAGCTTGTAAAGTACATAGAAGAGCTTACCGCCCGTCGAATTCCACCTACTAGAGAGATGATTCGAAATTTCGCCTCAGCAGTAGCCCAAGAGCCAGTCTCCGAGAGCTGGGTTACGCGCTTCATCAACAGGCACGCTATCCATCTCATCTCTCAGTACTCCACGGGAATGGACGCTGATCGTCACAACGCTGATTCCTTCGTCAAATACAAGCTCTACTTTGACTCGCTGCAGGCCAATATTGCTGAGTACGACGTTGAGGTGGAGAATACATACAATATGGATGAGAAGGGCTTTATGATTGGCACCACTACTAGGACTAAGCACGTGTTTAGCAGGCGTATGTGGGAGAAGAAGGAAGTCAGAGAGACACTTCAAGATGGCAATCGTGCCTGGGTAACGCTCCTAGCGTGTGTGTGCGGCGATGGATCAGCACTTCCCCCAGGCCTCCTCTACGAGTCTGCCAACAGCAGTATCCAATCAAGCTGGGTAGAGGAGATTAAGCCAGAAGTACACTCTGTACTTGTTTCCTCATCGCCTACTGGCTGGACCAACAACGAGGCAGGCCTTGCTTGGCTTAAACAGGTCTTTAATCGCTTTACTAAGGCCAAAGCACGGAGAAAGTACCGCCTCCTGATCCTTGACGGCCACGGTAGCCACGTAACAATGGATTTCCTTGACTACTGCGATAAGAACAAGATAATCCCGGCTATCCTTCCTCCCCACTCAACCCACACGCTCCAGCCACTGGATGTGGTAATGTTCAAGCCTCTGTCAACTGCATACTCAAAGGAGCTTACAACGTACCTTCACAACAGCCAGGGGCTAGCAGGGATCAAGAAGGGCGACTTCTTCCACCTGTTCTGGAAGGCCTGGGTAAGCACATTCACGCAGGCGTTGATACTCAGGTCGTTTGAGGTAACGGGTATAGCGCCCCTACAACCCAACGTTATCCTTCGACGATTTGAGAAGCCCTCTCCTGAGAGCTCTGATAGCAATTCAAGCTCAAATTCAGTCTATTCTGGCAAGGACTGGCTCAAAATTGAGACCTTACTACGTAAGGTAGCCAAGGATGAGGGTAGCAAGGAGCTGAGGAAGGTCAGCCGCTCGCTGCACCACATTTCTATTCAGAACTCACTGCTCCACCACGAGATAGCAGGCCTAAAAGAGGCTCTTAAGACCCAGAAGAAGCACAAGAAGAAGAGCAAGACTCTTAATTTGCAACAGAAGAAGTGGGCGCAAGGTGGAGCAGTGTTCTGGTCACCTCGGAAGGTAGAGGAAGCTCGTGAGCGTGAGAAGACTAAACAACAAGAGCAGCGCGCAGAGGAGCTTAGAAAAGCTGAGATGGCTGAGCTTAGAAAGGCTAATAAGCTATACAATGAGAAGATTGCTGAGGAGAGGCGTGTGCAGCGAGCAAGAGAGAAGGAAGAGCGTGAGCAGCTTAGGGCTCAGAAGGCTGCAGAAGAAGCTGAACGCAGGGCTCAAAAAGAGCATGATAAGGAGATTCAGAACGCTCAAAAAGCTCTACAATTATCCCAAAGAGGCAGAGGCAGGCCTTCAAAAGCTGCAGCAGCCAAAAAGAAGCCTGCGCGTCGTGCTGTAGGTGCTTGTAGGGCACCTAAGCCTGCAACGCCTCCTCTACCTCCTCGCACTTACAAGACCCGCAGCGGCCGCACTGCAACTCTATACATGTAGTTTATATAACTGAAGTTTATTATCTATATCTATAGAACACTCTACTAAGATATTGTACAATAATAGCTATTGTACGTTGTTGTGCAGGCTTATTTTCAAGTGACTGCTTAGGCGCCCAATCGGGCGTTGCGCGACTCCGGGCGTTGCGCGCACAGACACGGTAGAGTGCGTTAGCGAATTCTGACGGAATGGGTCGCAGTTCGCGATCTTCGTTGCTAACCGGCGAAACTGCTGGACTGCACATTTCCTTGGCTAAAAGAGCTTCTAGGGCTAGGCGATGCAGACTTCCTCGACTGCACTTCCTACCAGGGCCTCCGATTCTTACTTAGACCTCTTGGGTCGCGAACGGACAGGGGGGTATTAACGACAGGTCGATTCACGGCACTGACGAAACGATAGACAGCAAGGCCAACATCATGGCAATCCGCGCCGGAGACTGATGGGCTGATAGAGAAGTGACCGCAGAGCATTATTGTGTCAACTACGGATCCGCATGATTGCGAACAAAAGATGGCGAAGCTCCGAAGTTCGATCCTGTCCCGTTACGCCGTGCGTCCCGGCACGTAGGGATTGACATTAGATATGAAGTTATCCGACCAGCCATCCGTGTAGCGTTAATTCATGCTTGCCTTCACTCTACTTCACCGTGCTTGTATTGTTCCGCTTAGTAGCCCTTCGAAGGGCGCTCCAATTCTTTCACTCCCTCAACCAAGGCTATAAAGCGGCGATTAAATACACATACACACAGTCACAGCCAACCTCGAGAGCAACAGCATCAACTGCACTGTGTAGACGACAAGAATTGCGCAGCCCCCGCAACTCACTGCCGGTTGGCAGAATACAGAACAAGTCCTATACAATAACGTTCCTGATCTCTTCATGGGTGGAGGACCAGGCTGTCCCGAAACAACGACCCATGCAGGTACTCATAAGCTATCATACACTGGTGCCTTAGCCAAATGGAATACGTTCCATGAGTCTGTCTGGGCTTTTGTACACAATTGGGACACTCTCAAAACTGCTCGATACTTCGATCACTGCAAACACCTACCCGTTTACCCCGATCCCAACATCCAACGAACGAACCCTCACGCAAGCATGAGAGAGGGGCACGTTCAAGTGGGTGCAGAGATCACACTTTCCGGTCGGTTCTTTGAACGCGTCCTTGTACCAGTGTCCGCTGCTGTCAGAACCATGACAGATGTGACTCTGATGAGGGGGCGACCCGCTGATAAAATCTTGCCAATTGCAGCAACATCTGGTGACTCTTGGATTGTTGAGGAACATCGACGTCCGGACAGATACTCTCCAAACAAGAAGCAGCCAGATATTGTTTTAAAACTTCAGGTGAACAGGGAGAATTTGGTCCGCCTAACTGGTGAGCTCAAATCTTGCACGACCGTCGATCTGAAGGGGATGGTTAACAATGCCACCAATCCATACAATCCAAAACTCTTGAAGTTTAGCAACATTCTTGGTGAGTCTCACAATGCAAGTTCATGTACCCGACGTAGAATTTCTTTATATTAAGACTTGATAGGACAAGTGTGCAGGTATATGGTGATCTACGGTACTTGGTTCTCATTTCTCAGCAACTAAGAATGTACCATCTTCTTGCGGATAGAAGACTTTAAAGTCCAGCCCCGAAGAGGCAATGAACCGAACAATGTATCTTGCTTATACTTCTCTGACCCGATACGTAACAGCGAGTTTACTACCAAGTTTCAGAACCAGTACGGTCGCAGTCAACGAAGCATTAGTGTTCGTTCTGCTCTGTTCTATCTAATCCACCGTACTGCACGTCCAAATTTCGAATGGGATATTCCTGAATCGCTTAGGACCACCTACCTACAGCAATATACCTCACATATCATGACGCGCGAAGCCTACATAGTAGCCCCCTATAGCAAGTCTGTTCGGAGATAAACCTCACCGCGCATTCTCATCACCAAGTGGTCACTCAGCATGCAGGAACAGCGGAACGAATAGAGAGATTCAGTTCTTATTGGCACAGTTTCGGTGACCTAAAGGGTCTCTACAATGACTAACACTTTCTATTAAGTGCGCTTGCGTATTACTTGTTTCCTATTGTATACTTCAGAAATTAGTTGGGGATGTTTCTTATCGCCGGTTTCGAGGTGGTGGGTACCTCACAGCTCCAAGTTGGACATTGATAGTGCTTTGGCATGTTCATAGAGGAGGCGTTCATCAGGGATATACACAATAATCAGAAATTGACAGGCCAATTCAAAGAATACTAGGTATCATAAGTATTGATTGACCTCGCAACAACTGCTGAAGACCCCAAACATCAGTCTCACAATGGTTACACAAGCATTGAACAGAAGAAGCATATAAGTATAGCACACGAGCCACGTAAAATTGCGTAAATCTACATGAGCGTGTCTTCTCCAACATCAAGGCCCGACGAGTTAAGCTGCAACTCCATCGTGATGTCCACTAGTCTAGTGCGTCGCTGCGAAAGCGCACTGCGAAGGCATATCTGCCAACTCTCTCCTCCTCCCCATCTCCAACTCCAATACCAGCAGCAATAGAAAGCGTCTCTTCCAAAAAGAGCGTCAAGAGAAACAAGAACAAATCGTTAAATAAAGCGGTCGTCATAATATGCACAGAAAGAAGTAAAAAATCGGTAATGTAGAATGGTCGTAACATGGCGTGGCGTGAGCGCACTCTTGAAGGTTGAGCGGTGCTGCATTTAAGCGCGGATGATGACACCGTGGCGGCGGGTCTGCTTCTGCTCGTAGACGTACTCGTCCTCGGAGCTGCACTCGTCCGACTCGTCGGAGAACTGGCAGCGAGCGCCTCCGCAATCGAGCTTGACGCGGTCACCCTTGCGCGTGATACCGTAGCGCTCGCATGTGCAGCAGGAGCTACCAGAGCTGACGCTGGATGGCGAGGAGCTGCCGGAAGAGCGCGAAGAGGTGAGCGAGGGCACGTCGGAGTCGGCGTCCGAGTCGGAGTCTTCCTCCTCGGAGTCGGAGTTGATGTCCTGGCGCGCGAAGTGGCGGTTGAGCTCCTCGAGGGTGGTCTGGTTGTACTGCGTGTTGATGACCTGGCGGGTCTGGCCGGGGCGCTGGGGCTTGGGGGCGACGATGCGGCTGGGGGAAACACCACGGCCCTTGGGAATATTCTGAGAAGCGCGGCGAGACTCGCGGGAGGACTTGGCGGGTGCGGCAGTGGTCTTGGACGGGATATCGATGATGTTCAGCTTGCGGCCAGTGGTGGGCTCGGTGGTGTGGTCCTTGGCGGGGTCGTGCGAGACGTGGTAGCCATCGATGATGTAGTAGTACCAGTAGCGCTGGCCCTGCTTGAGTGTGGCGCCCTGAAACTTGAAGCAGCCAACCCAGCCACCGGTCTTCTTGGGGTCCTTGGAGAGAGGAAGCTGACCCTGGTAGCCGTCCCAGGAACCGAGAAGGTGGACAGTCTTGCAGTTGGCGGAAGTGCGGAGAGTGAAGTTAAGCTGGATAGCGGCCATTGTGGTATGAGTTCCGATTTTAAACTTTCGGTGATAGTTGAATTATGATGACTGATGAGTCTTGTGATGCGTCCTGGCCAAACAAATGGATAGACGAAGCGATTGCTGATAGAGCGGTAGAAAGGTCGTTGACGAAAGTCGATTATGCGAGTTTGTCGAAGTTGTTGTGTATCGAGCAAGTAGAGCTGTGGATTACGTTTTTGGGGGGATGTAGACCGGCTACGAGGATTTGGTAATAGTGAATAAAGATTGAATTAAGATGGCACCAGGCCGAGAAACAAAAAAGGTAGAAGGGGGATGGAAAAAACGAACACAACAGCTCTGAGAAGTTCACACGCTTGCTGAAGAAAAAAGGTCAGAGTGAGGGCCCAAGGCCGACATATATAGAATTCAACATTGCACAGCACTTCGCCAAAGCAGGCTAGGATGAGCGTAAGCTGGACTCGCTTTGCGAGGGGCCAGCCGAAGTGACGGCACTACCGGAGCGATTGATTGCTTGTGCAGCTTACGCACACCATGTTCGCAGGGAGCAGGCCGGTCGGGGCGTGGATGCGCAGTCTATCGAAAGTGTGTTGAGCGCTTGACGGACGCTGTCGAGTGGTGGGAGGTCAGCTTCGTCCTACCAAGCGCTGTACTTTCTGGGCCCTCACTGGTCGAAGTAAGCGGGGAATATCCATAATCTGAGCACGGACACGGTCTGCAAACATGCAGCCAATCATGTTGGAGTGCGGGTAGAGCCATGTGATGTTCGCTCCTTCTTGTGCAGTCACGACTCCATCACACTGCGTCGGCAAATATGCAGCAAAGGTCAGGCCGAAGACGAATGCAGGTCTATTAACCTCGTCCTTGCAATCGCTATGTCATGTACCTTGTCGCATTGGTAGTTTTTAGCAGCCTTTTCCTGCGTCGCCCAGCCTGCAACTGCCTCACCGGCCAATGAGGCACTGTAACGGTGTGGTGCTCGATCACAAAATGACCTAAAGTGGGACTTCGGCGGCTATTAGACTTGAAGGCTTGATGGTGCAACCAACCACCACCGTTATCGTCGACATTCAACTGCATGGAAAGCAGGCAGATCGGCTCACGTCGTCCGCCATGTGGAGATAGGTATAATGATGTGCAGAGGTGCAGCTGTGCAGGTGTTCAACCAAAAGAAAAATCATGCGGCTGCATGACGCGGCACGGCGCCTGATAGAACGAGGTCGCTTTTTCCATGTTTGTGCGTGATTGTGGGAGAGACTTGCTAAGATCAGAAAACACGAATGATGCAGCACCAGGTACTGTGACCCTTAATGCACTAAAGATCGTAGCACGTGTGGTTGCGCGATGCTGTGTTCCGTAGTTTGCAGTAAGACCTGCTGTGTTAATTAAAGATCTGGTGCTGCAACATGAAATACTTGAAGGGCTGCGGGAAGCCGTCTTCATCGCTGAAGCTTCATACCTGTTCGCACTCGTTCGCATCGAGGCAACCGAGTGATCCGTTGCTGCATTGCATAGTCGTTAATACCGGCCAGGATAATGTCATCCGTTCCTACGCGCCGACCCTTGGCCTGGTTCATGCAATTTCTCTCGTACACTACCCAATCAGGAGATGTCGAGGCAGTATTGACCACCCGCACACCAACCCTCCAATACATTGCCAAAAACCGCAAAGTAGAATCAAGAGTTGAGTGTGAGATGTGAAAACGTTGATTGATTGCAGCTCCGTTGTTTGCCCCACCACGAGAATGTCTTCGTGACACTGTGCAGGAATTTCCGGTCAAGCAACCAGAGATCAGCAGCCTAGAAGGTTTTCCAGCTCCGCAGGCGTCAACGTGCTCTTCCTCCTTTTCGGTCGCCCTCCAATCCGCGAAGGTTTCGTTGGCGAGCGAGTCGTGCGTCTTTGCTTCTTTTCTTCCGTGTCCTCACCCTTTACCGATCGAAAAGACTTGACAGGACTTGATTGGATCCGGGCAGCGGCTACTACCGCTTCCGCCTGCACCGCCTTAAGCTTGTCAAACATGCTCAGCTTCGGAGAACGCTCTTCGGGATGGACGCGGGGGCTTGAATTACGTTTTTTCGTCTGTTGTTGGGTATTAGAATGCGATGCTGTTGATGGTGTGAGTGGAGATGACGGGGAGGAAGAAAAAGTGACTTTGCTGGCCATAATGTTGATTCGGTCGCAGAGTTTGTCACAACGTACATGGCGTGGTGTGCGATCGTCTTGACTTGCCGCTCTCGCTGTTCGATCTTCGTGAGCTGGTTTCATAGCAGATGCCTGATTGTTTGGCTCGTTTGCATCGTCTGCATCAGGCCCGGGCGCGGTCGTATTCTCGTTTTCTGTGGTAGAAGGTGTATTAGGGATGGATGCTGAGAATGCAACCTTTCGAGGCGATTTGTTCGGTGATGTGTTAGCATTTGTCTCCTGGAGAGCGGTCTCTGGTTCGACTTGTGCCACATCTTCAGTGAAGATAGAACTACCGTCCTCCATGGCCTCTTCGTCGTGACCGGGAGTTCCTTCACCTTCCTCTTCCTCCTCGTCATCAGTTTCTTGCTCCTCTCCCCCTTCTTCTCCTTCATCAACTTCTTCGGACCCATTTTCATCTTCTTCCTCAATGATCGAAATATCGTCCGCACCATCTGCTTCCAGGTCTGTGTCGTAGTCTAGTCCTCGAGTGAGTTCATCGAGATTGATGGTATCGCCCTTAGTCATGCGCTTCCGCCACGAGTCCATGAGCTTGAAAGACTCGCGCAATCGGGCCTCCATCTTCTCCCATCCAGCTCGCAATCTATGGATTTCTTCTTCCCTGGATTCAACTTCATCCACAGAAACAAAGTTGGGATTGGTGAGGAGGTTCTTGAGATTGTCGAGAACTGTGTCTGTCTCGCTGGCGAGAGCCTCATAGCTGGTAGGTAGAGCATGCATCATGCCTTCACGACCATCTTCGTCTTCTTCGCCAACCACCGAGAGGCCGTCTGCTTCTTCCTGCGCTGTCATGTCTGGCATGCCTTGTAACTCTCTCAACGTTACAAGGGTGCTTCTTACGAGAGCAACTAAACTGTCATTCTCGTCGCTTAAGCTCTGGCTCAACTGCGTCAAGAACTCTGTGGTCTCCTGCTTCAGGCTGTACGCGGGATCCTCCAGATCTGGTTCTTCTGTACGCAAAGCGCTTATCGATCCACCAAGTCCAGTCACACCAGGATTGATTGTAATGCTCGCGCCCACGAGGCCCGTCTTGTTGCCGCGCTGCTGAGTAGTCAAGTGACTTTTCAAACGCTGTATCTGGATGTCGCGCTTTCGTACGTCGTTTGTGCAGCTAGTTCGTACTTGGTCCACGGTCGTTTTTAGGCGCAACATCTCTGCACGCAGCTTGCGCGCTGAGGATTCGGCGGTGCGGAGAGCGGCGCGGGCAGCATGCTCTTGCGACTGAGCGAGAGACAGCTGTCGCGTGAGATCTGCATTGCGGGTTTGCAGCTTTTCGAGCGAGATTAATTGTCGCGATTGCTCTGAACGCAGAGTACGTACGGTCTCTGCGACAGATTCTCGGTATTCCTGGTCGCGCTACAACACTATCAGCACCAAGATTGAGGCATCCAGCAGCTTCTCTCTCTACATACATCGCGCTTCAGAATCAAGTCATGAACCAGATTGATGATCTGGGCCATTGTGGCCTCCTTTCCGCCTTCTCCTCGCGACGGATGCGCGAACTCAATGCTCTTCCCATCGCGCAACAGTCCGCGCGCCAAAAGCAAGTTGTTGATGTATGTCGCCGCAGTTTTGAGATTATACGACTCCATGTTGGTCGTGAAGGGCCGCTCTCGCGTGCAATGGGTGTTGTTAGGGCTCTGACCTGGTGTTTACAAACACCGTCAGTCGCAGGCGTGACTGCCGAGCCCAATGGCACGGCCCCCACAAGCCACAAGGCCCACCTGCAGCCTTTCTCTCTGCCACAGCACCTGCAGCTCTCTGACGTCTATTGTGAACTTGGGTTCAGACGTCTATATGGCCTTACGGAAGTGTCCTCCATCAAGTAGAAGATTCTCAGCTGCTGACAGACAGTCGCATTATCTTGGCCGATGGAGATTTGAAGAATCGAATTGAAACGAATTTCCAAGGAGTCACCCCACGTCTCGAACCGACTCGTCTTGGTGGTCAATCTAACGTCAGATGTACCTACTTGCTGCCCCATGGACACGGAGCTTGACGCAAGTTTACGAGCTCGACGCAAGCTCGCAAAGGCACTCCGTAAAAGCTTCACACCTGCAGGATGATCTTCATCAGGAGCCCAGATACTAGCCCGTTCCTTCCGAGTCTCAGGGGCGGGACCTGGTACCGAGGCCACCGGCCTCCCACTTAAGCCTCGCATTCGCATCCACAGGATTCGAAAATGTAGACTAATGATCCAGTAGCCTATCTGAGCAATCGAAGCGATTTCAACAGCCGAAAAACATGGCATACACGAACAAGCTCTTACTTTTCAATGAATCCTTACAGCTCATCACCTGTACTTGGCTCTATGGAGTGTATAGCCCGAGTCATCGAGACGACGATCATCCGAAATTTGTACCAAGTATATATGTGCCCAATCCTCCCATAAGTCTAACCTGCAGCCCTGCATAATCCTCGTTCATTGATCAGCCCTACGATATGGCTCCCTCTCTATCTTTGACCCTCGCTACCCTCTTTCTGTATGTCAACAACTCGTTCGCATCTCCGGATCAGGCCACTACACAGGCTTGCACGGACATCCAGACAGCCCTGCCTGGCAAGGTTTTGACACCTGGTTTTCTTGCCTTGGAGTATGAGCACGAGACACAGCAGTACTGGTCGACCGCCCTACGCAGTGTCGATCCAGCATGCATTGTTCAGCCCAGCGCTGCAGAGGACGTTGCTGTTGTCGTGAAAGTGCTTAATAAATATCCCTTGGTCAGATTCGCGGTTCGAAGTGGCGGGCATGACCCCAATCCAACGCACTCTTCGATTCAAGACGGGGTGCAGATCGTTATGACCGATCTTGCAGGCGCGACCTATGACGCCGACAAGGATCTGGCTTATGTGAAGCCAGGGGGTGAATGGAACGACGTGATCAAAGATCTCGAGCCGAGTGGCGTTGCTGTTGTAGGCGGACGCCTAGGTACGTACTATTCTCTTCCGATGTGAAAGAATGGTGAGAACTAGGACTACTTCAGGTCTTGTTAGCAGGCGCTAGGCAACTAAAGTTATCCTTGAGATAGCCACATCGTTGATTGGCCGTTTTTCCTTTGTTCTTTCTCTTCTTCGTCTTTATCAAATCGTTCTAGGTGCTCGGTGTTTGGTCGACTTTGACAAGATGCTGTAGTCCGAACATGAGACTTACATTCAAATAGGACTTGTTGGTGTTGGCGGTTACCTGCTCCAGGGTGGCATATCTTTCCTAAGTGCGCAAGAAGGTCTCGCAGCTGACAGTATCGTTGGATGGGAGACAGTAATGGCCAACGGATCAATCGTCAATGTCAACGCAGAAGCTCACCCAGATCTTGCACAGGCTATGAAAGGCAGTGGAAGTCAATTCGGTATTGTCACCAAGTATACCATCAAGCCTCATCACATCGGCGACGTCTATGGAGGCTTTTGCTTGTATGATGATAGCCAAGACGGTAATATCCACGCTGTCCTTCACGACTTTACAGCCAACGGCTCGCAGGATCCGAAAGCTGCAATCATCATTTCCCAGCTCATTGCCCTCGGTGGATTAAAAACGAACATCATTTACACCTTCTATGATGGCCCAACTCCACCCACGACTGGTCCCTTCGCAGATCTGCTGAAGATTCCTGGCATTGGCTGCTTCCCTAAGACACGAAGTTACGCTGATCTGGTATGAAATCGCACACTTGACTCCCCAAATTCAGTGACTGACTTCATAGCTCAAAACCAATGGCGATCCTGCACGCCTTTTGAATGCTCGAGTCTCTTTCAGGGTATGTATTATCCAAACATCCGTGTGCAGCTTCACTGACGTTGCCAAGACATATACCATCCCATACATTGCGAGCCGTCCGCAGGTGTATAAGGAAATCCGCGATAAGCTTGCCAAGATCGCCGCACCTTTCCTCAACATCTTGCGTCCAACCAGTCAATTCAGCCTCGACTTCCAGCCCCTCCCTAGCATAATTGGCAAGATCTCCGAGTCAAAGGGCGGCAACGCTATGGGTCTCACTGGATCGGACCCTGATCGCCTCATCCTCGAAATCCAGGGATCCTGGATATTGCCAAGTGATGACACGGAAGGCTACAGTATTGGCAAGCAGCTTACGGACTGGCTTGACGTTCAGGTTCCCAAGTGGTTGGCCGAGGCAGGCATGAGCAACCAGTACCTCCCATTGTTCATGAACGATGCTGCAGGAGACCAGGACGTTACAGGCAGTTACAAGGACGTTGAAAAATTCAGGGAATTGCAGAGGAGCGTCGATCCGAATGGACTGTGGAGCACCAGGGCTGGTGGGTACAAATATTGATTGGTAATGCTGCCGAATAGGGGAAATCGACTCAAAAACGGTTCTGCTTTCTCAACGACTTCAACAACCAAGTTTCAAGGATGCATTGCCCCCACTGTGTCAAATGATACAGCCGAGGTCGTATAGCTTGCTATGTGCAGCAACATTGTGTGCCGCCACATTTTGTGTCAATCCTGCTGATTTTACTGCCACCTGGGTCCATTTCTCTATGCCGTCTTGCTATAATTATAATTCTCCGAACCACCCTTTCTGTCTCCTTCCACAACACCCATACAACTCTACCAACCAGTCAACATGGCTGACCCCGAAAACCAACCCACACGATTCTCAAAACCTGCGGCAATGCAGACCTCCCTTTTCCTTCGGCTTCCTGCAGAACTGCGCAACAAAATCTATCAATTCTGTTTCAATGATGATGATGGAAAGGCCTGCGTGCTCTATCATAAGAATAGGCCCTTACCCGTAAGCCTCCTACGAGCCTGCCAAGGTATGCATCATGAGGCAGCATCTACGTTGTATTCCAACAACATTTTTGGATTTCTACAGGAACACCACGGAGATGATCTCCCGGAAACTTCTACTATCTTTGAGCCTTGCAACAGTATTGCTTTCCTAAACACTATAGGTTTAAATAGTGTCCTGGTAAGCAATATTATCCTTGACATGACATTTCGAACATGTAATGGGCCACCAAACCTTAGTGAAGAGCAGAAGAGCTCGTCGCTAATTGAAGTCACCGAATATCTGCGTCCTATCTGGCAGTCGAATTTGACTGAGAACCTCCAGGTCACTTTCGAGAACCATGACGGGTTCATCCAGGACCTGGACGCGTTCAACAAGGCATTTCGGTTTCTACAGCTTGGTTCGACGAAGGTGAAGAAGTACCACCAGCTGGTGGATCGGGCCTACATAAAGGGTGACGGATCTGGCGGAACCATCTCCTGGGGCCCACTACCGACGGGCGAAGATCAATAGGTCTTCTTGCCCGCCGCTTACTGTGATACCATCGAGTTTCTGACAACGGATTCGGGCCTCCGGCTACTGCCTCAGCTTCCGGCACAAGCGCCGCAGCTAATGTCACTTCCTGCACACATCCAGTATAAGATCTATGACATGGTGTTACAACAAGTCAAGATCAACGCAGACACGACTGCTAGCCCTTTAAGTCCACTTCTATATGTCAATCAAGAACTACAATTGTCGCGACAGCAAGACATCAGTGGTCATCAGCATGTTCTCTGAGCAGGCAGGTACAAAGGTACTAGGCGCAACCCATCGCATCTCTCTCCATGAGCTCCGGTCCCGAGTTGTTGCAGCACTCACTGCCATCACTAATGCTCTCGAGTTGAACTTCCGTTGTGTTTCAAATGTCTGGATCAATGGCCGTGGCGAGGTGGTTGACTCCAATATCGACAAGATCAAATATAGGTATGGAAATCCCGAGAAGCCTAAGTTTGCTTCGAAAATCTTGGAGCATGGCCCCATGGGTCTATATGAGATTGCAGACGAAGGGGTACACCCTCTAGATTCGACTTATCGTAGTGACTACTGGACGTGGAAAGGTATTTGCCACTGGTACTATAACCAGTTATTCCCGTTTACCCATAGTCCAAACGAGACGTTACGGTATCTGCAGTGGGTGCTCGACCCCAAGAGCGTACCCAGCAACCAACGCGAGCTCAAGTTTATATCTTGGGCAGATAGGGAGCCTTCCATACTATGTTGACCGGGGGGTACCAGACGCAGGAGTCTGCTGCATAGTGACTTTTATGTCGCGGAATTGTCGACACCGGCTTACGACATGCTTGAATTTGGTCCTCAAGTGATCTTGGCAATTGGAGCAGGCTTGAGAGTCGCTGCTTCTGGACACTTTAAGCTTTCTCCAAATTCATGGGTGGGTCGGCGAGTAATGGTACTTGTAAATCCCGATGTATTTACTGTCTCAGTGGTGGCTCTAGTGGTAGCCGTTGTTGAGCGCATAGTTAGCCAGTTTGTTACCAGCATGCCCACTACAACTAAAATATCCGTTAGTATACGATCTATTGTCCCTTGTAATTTTCATACTTACTGTCTGTGACACACATGAGCTGGCAGGCGTGGCTGTATACTGCAAATGACCGTGTAAGAAAAAGTGTGTTGTTCGTTATTGTCGTGCAAAGTAGCAAGCTCGTGCCCAGTACGTTGCGCAAAAGCATGGCTTTCACATTGCGCTGAGAAGCTTTCCAACCTGACCCAGATCCAGATGCACGAGTCGAAAGCCAAGGTATGACTAATCCGCCCAGAGCTGGTCGCAATTGCCAGATGAAGATGCCGGTCAGTACCAGATTGATAGTTGTGTCCAGCGCAATGAGTGCGTATCCAGAGTATGGCTGGATACCAATCCGGCATACACCATCCACACGCGACAATTCGCTTCTTGGTGAGATGGACTCGAAAGCTGTGACTCCAGCAAAACCACTGAATATGAGAATCGCGCCGATGACCCAAACCGGATCCCGCGTTCGATCGACAAAAGGTGCTCGGACAACATGAACTCTCTCAAGTAGGAAAAGATATCTGTGTATATTAGTAACAATCAAGCAAAGCGAAGGCAAGACTACACTAACAGAGCGATTTTGGCTGCTCCGTACATAGCAATGCACACTCGTATCGCGGCATGGCACTGCTCATCTGTCTGGAGTCCCAATCCTGCTGAATTGATACCAACAGCAAACACAAAGGCGATACTGACGAAGCCTTGCGCAAACACTAGGATGTCGGATAATTGTATACCGGTCTTTCGACCGGCCATGCGACCTGCACGATAACCTTTTAAGTATCAGCGACACAAGTTCAAAATATTAGTTAGAAGAAAAAGCCTACCTTGCGCTAGTGCGAGCAGAAATCCATAAGCAATGCAGAAGATGACAATGAGTGTCCGACGGCCTGAGGGTTCGTCCATGGAAACGGTAGGCGCGTCTCGTCGAGTCACACGCGTTGTGGGATACGCCGCCACCAGCAGCGGTACAAATTGTAGAAAGAAAGCCATCCTAAATGTGAAAGTGGCAAACATGTTTGGCTTTCATGTTCGCTGTGCAGAAGACCGAAGGTTCATGTGTGCAGGAGACTGAGGTTTACATGATTGCTGTTGAAACGTTGGATTCATCGATCCGGACGCAGCTTGTTATTAGTGGATTTGAACCCATTCGCACTGTTTGGAGATGCCTTACAAGAAACGCTACAGAGTTGCGGTCTGAACTTTGCCAGGGCTGTCAAATACTCGTGTGTGGAGTTGACTCCGCAGAACGCTTGCTTAGAGCTTGTGCCTCGGAACGAGGATAGTCCATGTTGATGGCTCTGCGCCACTTTTGCATATCGAGAACATCATTCCCATATCCTCAATCGCCACTGACTTTTTGAGATTTTGTTTCGGCGCTGGCATTTCGAAAGAAGCACTGTTTGGACACGACCTCAGGTCGGTGATGAACATCGAGCCGCAAAGGCCGCAAAGGTTCTTCTCAAATGTTACGCTCAGCAGAGCGCCAGACAGCTCAAGTTGCAAGCTTCGCTTTACCTGTCGTTCTGGTCTTGTATGCTCACAGTATTCACCGTATTCGCCGAGGTTCTATCCTTCCGCTTCATCTGTGTCTGCACATCACTGGGCATTCTAGCAGTACACGTGGCAGCCTGAAAGCTAATGAGTGCATCATAATCTGAACGCGTTTCAGACAGGGTGGAGACTTCAGCGGTTCACACTCCGCTGAGCATTTATGAGCAACTGGGATTCACTATCTTCTGTTCACACTATTAGTCCATGCACGACTCTCTTCCATTTGTTTCGTTGCCATAGGATACATCGAGAAAAACTGAGTCGCCCACAAAGGTGAAGATGACATCTAAGATTGAAGACCGCGAATGACAGTCGGGCCTGCAACTCAGTCATCCATGCGTTTCGAGATGTGTGTATGTTGCCAGCTCAAGAGTAGCGTAGAGACTCGAGAGTGAACGATTTGCGCTCCAGCCGCACAGTCTTAGAGCCAAACTACTGCCAACTCCGCTTTTGCGCCAATACTGGTCGTTGCGTCCGGTTTTGTATTTGACGAGAATAAAAGCTGGAGATGAGGTTGTGGCGATCCGGAAGGATTGTTTCCCGGAGCTGGACTCCGCCGGGCTGCCCCACCACACGTGACGCTCTTCATTCTTCAACGTCTTTGACAAGGAAACTTTATGGCCTTTTCAAAGAAACCAGCGGAGCCAATATCTGCATATCTCTTTTTTCGGACGACCACTGAAGAGTAATATGCATCGTCAGCATGTACGATATAACGATTATGCCGTGTTGGGCATTGGTCTCCGCGCATGCCTGCATGTTGCTGTACAAATCTGACAGCATTACACATCGTTTTCTTGTATCTGACACCGCTGTCTTTCACAGCACTTCCACTGCAAAGTCTTCTCGATTTACATACATAACAATGAGTACTTTGTTCTGTCTTAGTCTTGCCATTATAGTCCAGACGGTCACTGCACTTGGACAGTTTGCCACAAGGATCGAGGCTGGACACCTAAGCAACGGCAGTTCCTACGATTTTGTGATAGCAGGCGGAGGTATCGCAGGTTTGACTGTGGCCGATCGTTTGACCGAAAATCCGAATGGTAGGTATGTGCATCCATTGTTTAGATCGTTGGATGCTCAGATCTACAGTCACGGTACTGGTCATTGAGTACGGCCCTCTCGATCAGCGTGAAGACAGTGTCATGATACCTGGTGCATATTTTCCCGTACCATATCTCTGGCTTCCCTTGGTAAGCACTCCGCAAGTCGCGTTGGGCAACACATCGTATAACGTACCCTGTGGACGTGTTGTTGGTGGAGGTTCGGTCGTCAACGCAATGTTCTTTCACCGGTCCGACGCAAGCTTCTACGACACCTGTGAGGCGTTAGGTGCGCGCGGGTGGGCTTGGAAGGACCTGTTGCCGTTTTTTAAGAAAAGCGAAAACTTCAGTCGGCCGAAGCACCAGTACGCTGCAGATCATAACATCACCTGGGACGATGCCGTGCATGGTTTCAATGGG
The DNA here is from genome assembly GCA_002116315.1 of Epicoccum nigrum. Lineage (NCBI taxonomy): Eukaryota > Fungi > Ascomycota > Dothideomycetes > Pleosporales > Didymellaceae > Epicoccum > Epicoccum nigrum. The sequence goes on from KZ107839.1 coordinate 626,920, forward strand.
CCGGTACAAGCAAGCTATGCGCCATACGACTATCCAGGAAGCAGTAAGTAGGCCACTTCCGTGAGAATCTACGAGGCTGATCGTCTTCTTAGCAAATTTCTTCAAGGCGGCTGTCAGCACAGGCATTCAGCCAGCGTACGATCCAAATAATGGAAGAGCGCAAGGGATCTTCCGATTGCAACGCTCAGTTGATGTACAGTCTCAAACAAGGTCTTCTACACGTGTCAATCGCTATGATCGAGATACCGCAAGACCAAATTACCAAGTTCTGACAGGTACGGCTGTATCGCGAATCCTTTTTGAAGGTAAGACTGCTATAGGGGTCGAATATGTCAACCTCGCCAACCCCACAAAACGTCATGCGAATGCTAGACGAGAGGTCATAATTGCAGCAGGGGCAGTACACACCCCACAAATCTTGCAACTATCGGGCGTGGGGGATGCAGCCTACTTGACAAAGTTCGGTATCAAAACTGTCGTCAATCTCCCTGGCGTCGGTCAGAATCTGCAGGATCATCTGGTACTCAAGGTGAACTACAATTGTAAGCGATCGTTCTAGTCGCTTTTCTGCCGGAGATACTAATGAAAACTAGTCACGTCCAATCGTTTCCCCAATGGCGGCTCTTTGCAACGCAATGCTTCGTATGCGGCAGAGCAGCGAGAATTGTATGATGCTAACTTACCAAGTGCATACGATTTGACTGCCGGGACTGGAAATTTTATGATTCAGCTTCCGCTTTCGAACTGGACAAGCGATAGCCCATCGATCATTCGGTCAGCTCAAGCCCAGAGGCCTTCTGCTCTGCTAGGTGGTAACCCTGACCCCAGTGTCCTCCGAGGGTTTACTAAACAGCGGAGAGCCATACTTGAGAGCCTTGATACTGCTGTCGTTGGTGGTGTTTCTTGGAACACAGGTCCAGAGACCAGCATCTACATGACTCGTCCTTTCAGTCGTGGTTCTGTCAAAATTCAATCTACGTCGATTCTAGATGCGCCGTTGATCGACTACGGTGCTTTGACAGATAGCACGGACCTTGAGATTCTCTATGCAATCTACATGAAGAATCGTGAGCTCATGTCTGCTCAAGATATATCCTTGCTTGGTCCCATTGAAACAGCACCAGCACCAGGAATTCGAGACCAGGAGGCCATCAAGGAAGCTATCGTGAAAAGCCTTGCACCAAGCAATGCGCATCAGTGCTGCACGGCTGCTATGATGAGCCGTGAAGATGGTGGTGTTGTCGATCCTCAAAACAAAGTGTACGATACGAGGAGACTCAGCGTTACGGACGCAAGTATTTGGCCCCTTGTGGTGAGCGGAGGACCTCAAGCCACTGTTTATGCTGCCGCGGAGAAAGCTGCAGACTTGATCAAGGCTCGCTATAACTTGCGTTGAACTACATCTTGAAACTGTTGAATATGGTATCCACGCCGATCATGGCGCTGCATCAACTAACTACTCGGCTAGTCAAATTTGCAGTTCTAATAGAAATGAGCTTCAGTCGACTACCCTTAAGCAAGCCTATAGACCCATGACTTGTATGAACGTTCGACGTTAACCCTGACAGGAAGCTAGAGGCACAGCCCGTTACCTCGGGCCGCCAGTCACGTGATCGTAACCGGTTTCGGTTCATGCGTGCAATTTACCCCGTTGGCGTCGGCAGTTGCATCGGCAAAGTCTTTACCCTAAATGAACACAATTGCAATTATCACTCACCGGACAACGCCTATGGAAGCATGAACAGTCTTTACCATAGGCCTGCGAGATGTGTATAGCACTTGGTAATGCACCCCTTGCCAGCTACGCAATGGTCAGCTTAAGCCACATCGAGGATCCAGCGGCAGCTCGTCACGGCAGTGATGTTTCAATACTTTTGTAAACAACGGTGCCTGGCCGGGCACCCCAGACTATGCCACGCGGACTATGATGTACGAAAGGCTGGGGTAACCCCACACATTGGGGAAAATCGCCGGCAATCGTATTGCTTCCTACCTACTTGAGTAGGTCCGACTGTCACAGAGTATTGTCGAAAGGCTTAAATAGACCACCTTCTCCCTTCAGTTTCGAAGCACGAATACGGGACTCATCTTTTTCGACACCATTCAATATGAAGTTCAAACAATCCACATGGGCAGCGCTTCTTAGCGCTCCTTTGGCCATTGCGTCACCCTCAGAGCCACAGCCTTCGTCGTGCTCTACAGACACTACCCCGAATGATTTTAACTCCACGTGCGCTTCTCTCGCCTCAAGACTTGAAGTCGAGAATGGAAGTGTTTACTTCTCCGAATTTGTGGCCGCCGGCACCAACCTGAGTCTGCCGGACAACAATGCAACATGCGCGCAGCCCTACATGCTCGTCACTGCAGACATCTGCCGAGTTGCGCTCTATGTAGCAACCTCCGATCAATCCGGAGTCAATATGGAGGCATGGTTGCCTTCCAACTGGACCGGGCGATACCTTAGCCTAGGTAAGGCATTATTCGCACAGACCATACTCCTGATCAGGAAATAACTCAATACCTATAGGCAATGGTGGTCTCAATGGCTGCATTCAATATGAGGGCCTGGCATATACCTCTGCTGCAGGCTTTGCCGCTGCAGGCACGAACAACGGACACAATGGGACAGCCGGAAACCCCTTTCTCAACAACGCTGACGTAGTCAAGGATTTCGCGTCTCGCGCGTAAGTTCCAAGAAATAAAGAGCGATCAAGCGAGTACTGACGATTATAGTCTATACACTGGCACCCTCGTCGGAAAGGAGATTAGCAAAGCCTTTTACGGCAAAGAGCACGACAAGTCCTACTACTTCGGTTGCTCGACCGGCGGCCGCCAGGGCTTCAAGGCTGCGCAGGAGTTCTCAGAGGAATTTGACGGCATTGTTGCAGGCGCCCCAGCCATCGCCTTCAACAATCTTACCTCCTGGAGCGGCTCGTTCTTCAGCGCCACCGGAAACGCCACCTCGGACACCTTCGTCACGCCCGCGCAATGGGCCACCGTCCATGCTGATGTCCTGAAGCAATGCGACAAGCTAGACGGTTACGAAGACGGCATCCTCGAGTACCCCCCTATCTGCAACTACGACCCCTCCGATCTGCTCTGCAATGGAACTAGCAATGCCACTGGCTGCCTTACAGCCAGACAAGTCCAGACCGTCAAAACTGTGCTATCCCCCCTCCGCAACGATGCTGGCGACCTCGTCTACCCGCGCCTGCAACCCGGCGCCGAAATCCTCGCCTCCTTCATCCTGCTGGGCGGCACACCCTTCCCCTACACAACCGACTGGTTCCGCTTCGCCGTGTACAACGACCCGTCCTGGAACCCTGCCACTCTCAACAGCACTGATTTCAACAACGCAGCCCGCATCAACCCGGGTGACATCCAGACGTGGAAAGGCGATCTCAGCGCAGCGCAGAAGAACAGCAAGATCCTGCACTGGCACGGGCAGATGGATGCCATCATCTCCAGCGCCAACTCACCTCGCTACTACGACTTTGTAAGCGAGACCATGGGGCTGAAGTCGGATGAGCTGGACGAGTTCTATCGCTACTTCTCTATCAGCGGCACCGGGCACTGCGGCGGTGGCGACGGCGCGCATGTCATCGGGCAAAACAGCAATGAAGTCTCATCCTATGATCCCAAGGAGAATATCCTCATGGCTATCGTTGACTGGGTGGAGAAGGGCAACGCGCCCGAGACCATCATCGGCACCAAGTTCGTCAACGACACGCAGAGCCTGGGCGTAGCATTCCAGCGCGCGCATTGCAAGTATCCCAAGCGCAATCAGTACAAGGGCGAGGGCGACCCGAATTTGATTGGTAGCTGGGAGTGTGTGGACGTTTAGACAATAGGAGCATTATTTGGGGTGTTTGCTTTCACTGATGTGAATAAAGCGACAATAGTAAATAAAGACACAATCGCGGAGCTATACAATGTAATTGTTCAATTGATTGTATTCAATAAGTTGTCTTCATTGTGAATTGTCTACAATAGTGCAGGTCTCTTTCTGTGTGTGGCTTGGTGTATATGTAAAGGAGTCAGTTGCCTGTATCCTACCCTCAGACATACTCATACCTTCGTTCGAATTTATTCAATTTTCGTCGGATCTTCAAGAAAAAAAGATGACGGAACCAAGAAAACTACGCTCCGGTTTTGTGAGACCGTGGTATCAACCACCACCACAACGGACGCCCTCAGCCCCAGTAGCTCCAGCGACCCTGGTAGTCGAATCAGATGACGACGAGTCTGACCTGGGTGACTATACCCTGGTCATTGACGAGCATCAAGACGAAGACGAAGACGACGTCGATTGCGACGATGACGAGATGACGGAAGACATAGATGAGGTTGACGAAGAAGGGGGAGGCAAAGAAGGAGGAGTTGAAAGAGGGGGTGGAGAAGACGAAGATGATGATGACACTGATAGTGTGATAAATACCGACCTGGAAGATGACCTCTTCAGCTGACCTCCGCGCTATCCAGCCGACTACGACTCCGGAGCTGGCTCATCATCACGCCCACCACCCGTCTCGAGACGCAAGTCGAGAAAAGATGACTCCAATGAAGGCCCGATCGCTGAGAAGTGCGGCCACACCATCCACGCCGCATACGCCGCATTTTACCCTCACCTTCTCTGCCCCCTCTGCCGTCTGGAAAAGACGATCGAGGAGGCTCTTCGCCCTGCGCGGATTCTGTTGGAAAAAAGCGAAGAAGTACCTTCACTCGATCGTCTCTCTGTCGAGAAGCAAGGCTGGAAAACCGAAATCCTTTGATTTCCATGTTGACGAAGACGGCAACATCAGCTTCCCGCGCGCGAGGACCGGCGCCTGGGACAGGGTTCGGGAGCTGGAGCTGTTCAGAGACGCGGAGAACGCGTGGAACGAGCTGTTTCCTTTCGAAAAGCTTGAGGGGCCCCTGAGAGTGCGTGTCGTTGAAGCTTGGGGACATGACGCTACGATCGCGTTGACTCATTGGGACAAGGAGCATCTGGAAGCCATATCCGGCAGCGTCACGAAGCAGGACGAGAACGCCAGCCGAAAATGAGCGAGGGAGGATGAGTTGGCCCTACGAGATGATTTTCCAGGTCCTCAGAAACGTCGTTCTCTTACTCAAGAGCAGATTGAGTGGGCGGAGGCACGAAACGCTGCCGAGGGCTGAACCCTCGAAAGCGGTGGAGGGTCCGCTCCAGATGGAGACTGGCCACGAAAGCGTCGCTGCATCAGAACTCTCCACTTCAACAACATCTTGCATGTTCGAGAAATTTACGAATTTGACTCGAGCCCTGACGAGCAGATTCGACGCGAGATGGTGGATGAGGAGAGGAGAAGGAGGGAGCTGCTGCAGCAGCCAGCTGAAGAGCAGCAGGAGCCTGAATTCGCTCCCCGTGGTGGAATGGCAACTGCTGTTGCGTGGGCCGGGCATGCAAAAGACATCGCCTAAGAACATCTTCGGAGGCTGGCGGAGAATGCCGGGTTGTGATTTTATATCTAACGTGCAACGAGCTTCGTTGCATGATCTATATTTCAGATCACCGAGAAACCTGATCAAACACCATCTGAGTCTCCTCGCAACAGCTTCATGTCCTCGATGCTACTGTATACCGCTTCATCAGGATCCTGACTCAACAACGATTGACCGGTATCGACGGCCTCCACTTTTCCACCACCTCCGCCAAGGTATAATCACCACCCACGTTTCCAGGAAAGACGACATATGGCAGTCCCGCCCACTTACTCGTTGGCTCATCGCATCGCCAAAGGGGCACGCCAGGCGCCGCCTGTCCCACGACCGTCGCCTTCTTCATCTTCAACCCTTTCGTAGCCATATCACTACTGGTAATACCGCCTTTCGCGATCAGATACCTTGGTTTGACTTCCAGGCGCTCCAGAAAGGCGACAAGAGCGGCTGCCACCACTGACCCAATGTCGAGTGACGACCGCTCGTCCGCGCCTGTGATGATGTCCCTCGATGTCATGATCAACACGTCTTTCGGCTGCTGCAACGCGCTCGCAGCAATCTGGAGCGCGTGGCTTAACTCTTGCTCCCGCGAGGCTTCGCTTTCAAGCAGCTTGTTTACGCTCAGCTCCACCGTGGTCAGCTTGTCGCTGGCGACTTCGACCAACGCCTTGAGCTGACTTGTGGTCTTGGGAACGTAGGAGCCAGCAATGACAAGCCCTCCGGTTGCGGTACTGAGCTGTAGTTTTCTTGCAGTGATGGGTGTGATAGGCGATATACCTAGACGAGCAGAGACAAAGGCTGCTGCGGAGCGGAAGAGGAATTTCTTGCCCTGCGCAGAGGCTCGGAGGATCCCCAAAACAACAACGTCCATGTCTTCTTCCGCGGCGGCGTTGACAACAAAAACTGTTCCTTTTAAAGCACTCTGCAAGATCGAGGTGACTTTGTCTGGTCCACCTTGTCGTATATCTGTCAGACTGATTCCGTGCACACGATCTGCGGAGATGGTCCCTTTGCTCTTTTCGACAACCCAGTCCGCCATGTGACTACTCTTGAACCCAAATGTCGCATCTTTCGCAAACGGGGTCTCTGCTGCAGGAACCAGAGCGTCCCCTTCGGCAACATAGTGGACATCGTCAATGGTATAACGACCGCCCTGCAGGAAGAACGGCGCAAGGATCCAAGCGTCGCTCGCCCCGAGAGCCTCCTCCACCGCCTCAGGCTCCACCGGAAAGTGGCCACGCAGCGTCGAATCACCTCTCAGCACCACCTCGAACCTTTTGGCTGCTTGCGCTGCAGCTTCCTTGAGATTCTGGCAAATCTCGATAGTCAATTCCCGCGCGGCGGGCGGGTGCAGCGCGCGTGAGTTGGTTAAGATGAAAAAACCGCTTCCCGGTGCGGTGTCCTTGAACTCTGCAGCCAGCACGGGTACGCTCCAGGTAGTAAGCACATGGACGTCGTGGCAGGTTTGTGTACCTGTAGGGTCGTCGTCCAACGCTACCAGAATGGGGATATCCGAACTGGATTGAATCACGTCACGGGTCTGCGACCGAAGCTCGGAAGAGGGCGAAGATACAGCTGGGAGAGCGGCGAGCGTTTCTTTCAGCGAAATGGTGGTTGGTTTGGACATTGTTAAGGATAACTGGAATGCAGAAGCATACCGTGAGGAGCAGCGGATGGCATACTTGACGTGGGGTTGCTGTTGGTGTGGGGTCGGGGTTCTTGCCGATCGCGACCCCTCCCGAGGTCGCTTGTATTCTTCCAGAAACGCGCTCCAAGCTTTTGATAGTGAACAAGATATGTTTACAAGACATTAGCAACTGAAGACTAGATTTCTTATACAAATTAGACCGGATATTAGTGCCTAGAAGCTGAACCCAGCAAAGTCTAGATCTATTGTGCCTGTGTCAAAGTTCAGGAAGGAAGAGGTCCCTAGATTGTATGCATCGTCGAAACCGCTGAAGAAGTTCTCCCCATACGAACCTGAACCTCCAGTCATAGGAGTACTCAGTTCTGACCCGTTAGGTGCACCCGGTCGATTTGCTTCGCTCGGGAGGCTGGGCAGCATCCTCGCAGCTGGACTGCCACCCTTCTTGGCAATCATCCTCTCAAGTCCCTCGGCCATCAGATGTACTAGATGCCATTTCCCGACGGGAGTCGATCGAAACTGCCGCACGGCTTTCGTCGTCAAGTCGAAGACCGCAGTGTCAGAGATGTATTGTCCGCTGTATTGTGAAGCGATGTTCAGCAAAAAGGCGCAAGCAAACGCAACCATCGAATGTATGTAGTGTGGTATGCCGACGAGTGCCTCCTGAATATCGTAGTCTGTGAGTACCATATCGATTGTGTCTGTCGCAGCGGTTACAGCAGCGACTGCACTCTCCTGGAAATGGGGTGGTACGGGCCGCCCTTCAAGGCCTCGAAATACATGGGAATGCAGATGCAGTTTGGCAAGGTGGTGGTGAATGATCACACCCTTTGTTGGAAAGCCGCCGATGAACTGGTGGATTTCTAGGCAAGTCAGCACTGTGCGTGGTTGAAGGGGTTGTCATACTCAGTAGCTCCGTAGACCAAAAACCCATCCAATGGTCTATTTGGCGACTGAAGCTTGTCAACTGCGGAGCAAAGGCTTTGGGAATCGCTTCCCCTGTATCGGGCCCGAATAGCTCTCTTGCGTTGCCCATAATTATCAGTAAAGCCATTTGGCTCACAAGTCGTTTGTCCGCCTCGGTAAAGGCTGGTGTCCGCATGAGTGCTTCCCAGCCAGTGATGGAAACTTCGTCTCTCACTATAGACGGCCGGCCGTACAAGATCGATAGATGACGGTCGCAAATGTACAGGACATACCACAGTCTTATACACTCCATGGAGTCCTCGTCACCGCTGGCAAGCACACGTTGGTAGCTACTGCTCAAGTTGATCTCCATAGCTCGTCGTATTGCGTAACCGCTGATGGTCCACGAGAGGTCATGAAGCCAATATGACGCCACACAAAGGGCCCGCATACGGTCACGATCGATCCGACGATCAAACATGGACGCTGACATCAAGCGGCGAAACTCGCGACTGCAATTCTTATAGAGATGGTTACTCTGCGGATCGTGCAACGCCGCGACGGTACAGATAGTCACAGTTAGTATGGTGGATGCGTGGCGAAGACTGTTAAGATCTCGGTATTTGTGACTGCCAATCTTGTACATGAAATGGTCGATCCGGTTTATAAAGAAACTGAAAAGACGCTCAGCATCGTCAAGGTCGACAATGCCTCGCGAAATGAAGTCATTGACGGGATGATTAGCTGCAAAGTCTGGTGTCGGCTTCCGTTCTTCTTTTGAGTCGTCTGCTCGAAGTGCTCGTAGACGAGTCAGCTGGTATAGAGATTCGATAGGTGCGTGTGGCAACGCAACATCTTGTGGAGACAATCGTGGGGAATTATCGCACGAAGGAACCTCATCTTCTCGGTCTGCAGCATCATATTGTTGAATTGGATCCGAGTCTTCAACAGCGTTGGTCCTTAATGACGGTAGTGAGGGCAGTGATAGTTTGCTGAGCACTTGCTGCAAGGAGGAATGCAGGACATTGAGATCCCCGATCACCTCATGCTTCCATCTGTTTCCATTAGGCCATATCTTATGAGACACACTACTACTTACTGTGATCGTTCGTCGATCAGTGTTTGCAGACTCTTGTTGAGAACGCAAGACAAATTGCGCTCGGTGCAGCGTTTGCATGGCGGCCCTGTATTCTCGTCCATAATGCATTTGATCTATTCGATATCAGTCTTGGTTCTGATATTTCCAAGGTCTTGAGTAACCTTCTAACCTTCTGCTTACGGCATGCCGCGCAGGCTTTGACCTTGCGCGAGATTGCTGGTGCTGCTGCTTCAAGGCCTGCTTCCGATAATCGCTGGCGCGAGGCCGCGGGCGACAATGGAGGGCCATTGTCAGCGACCTGAGACCAGGTCCGTTTCGGCGGCATCAACAAGATATACGACGCCAACTGCGCGTCTGCAATATTCCCATCTCGACGGGACGTGGATTTGCTGAGTCAATACCGAAGGGACCACAGGGATCGCATCGGGGTCTGGAGCGTAGGCGAGCGTGGATATCGATCACGAAGCCCCTGATTGGCTCGTGGGGTTACGTCAGGCTTCCGTGCAGCTCGGTCCCGATATACTCCAGTTGGTACGTGAACTCCGGCCTCTTTGGATGTATCATTCGCAAATCATGATACAAGCCCCTAGTGTTTAAGTGTAACGTATGTTGATTGTACAGGCGACATGAGGGATGATACAGCGGAAGCAGCCCAGATGTTGAAAGCTCGTCACTGCCGCTAGATGTGCCGTCCGGTCTGAGCCAGCCTTCTCTGCAGGAAGCGAGCCAACAATCATTGCCTCTTCGAAGCCACCATATGCCGCGAAACAGAGAACATCGGTCGGTCGACAAACAGCTGACGTCAATTTTCTCGAGGCGATCTGCAAGGCGTCCAGCCTCACATCCAAAGCCTCCCGGCGTCGTTGACTTGGCTCGGTTTTCCCTGCTCACAGCCACACACGGTCGGTATGAGACGGTCCCGCTGCTAGATTGACAACCTCCATGACTGCATCCGGTCTACACTTACCATCAGAACTTCCCGCTGCCGATGCGCAATAGCGTCATTTTCTGTTTTGTTATTGTTTGAGGTTGTAAGAGCGAATAAAGGTTCTACTTTGACGAGCTTCTGCTGCAGCTGGACTTTCCATAGCCTTGCTTTGCTGCGATCTGAGGCATACCCGTTAGGTGCTTGGTTTGTGGATATTCCGTATACTATCTTGACTGGAAGCAAAACATCACGACAACTTTGACTCAAACCAGACGTCAAATGTATCATCGACCTCGTGGACCGTCCTCTGACGAACGCTCGTCAATATTCCACCAACAACCAAACATCACGGTGTCGCCTTACGTGCAACCCACACCACAATATGTCCAACCATTCTATGGAGTCCCCGGACCAGGATCGATCCTTGCTGAGCTCCCAGCCCCTCTGCCTCCCGCGCCGCCAACATCAACATCTGAGCAGCAACTGACCAAGGACGAACACCTTGCGCGAAAGCTATCAGCACCTGATGATCAACTACTAGCAGATGAAGAGCTTGCCAAGCGATTACAGGAACTCGAAGTACAGGAAATACGGAATAGATCCAACATCAATGTTAGCCAGGCACAACGTCCGGTCAGTATGGCATTGCCAGCTGCACAATGGACACACACACTCCCACAGCAGAGATCTGCGCACTCGTTAAGGCCACATGCACAAAGCATTCCTGCGAACACGTCGCACAATCCTGGGCTACTGCCACGGCAATCCATGCAGTCTTTGCGGCCGCATTCTCAGAGCCTTTCAGGGGCACCATGGAGCCCTGGATCAGTTGGGCCACCATCTGTAACGCAGCAAAGATACAGTATGCTACCAGAGGTGGTTCATACACAGACGTATCAGCCTTCTACAAGAAGTATCCCGTCAATAGCCATAAGCAACCTGCCTGAGGTAGTGGCTAGCAACGCACCCCGTATAGTAGAACCACCATCGAATCCTGCTTCCTTGGCTGCTTATCTCGAAGAGCATCGACAGGTTCCATACCCTCCTCAGTGGAGATTAGGCCCGGTGGTGAAGAAGTACCACGCCCATACAAATATCACGCCCAAAACCAACTGGTTGGACACGCCAGAATCTTGTTCCTGGTTGACTAGTCGTCGATCAGAAAATTCTTCCAGCCGTTCGTCTGCAGCATTTTCATTTGTGTTCAAGAAGACCGGCGGCAGCTATCGTGATCCAAGATTCTCATGGATCATGCAGAAGAACGATGCAGATCCAAAAACCAAAAAGTCCGCGTGGACTTACGAATTACGGATGGATAAGAAAAGCGGCTTCCGTAAGACAGAGGTCTTAAGTTCTGGAGGGGAAAGGAACATACTCACTACTTATGTGCACGCATCAAACTACGATTGTCTCCGTTTCGTCGGTCCCGACCTGAAATCCTACCTTTGGGCCAGCCATATGCCCATGAGCTCAACGAATGGCAGCCGCTACGACACCAGTCGCCACGCGCTCTTCGCTGCAACCGGCAACACCGACCCGCTATTCGGCGAGATTGTTGCAGACCACACGTACTGGGATGGGTTCGACGGCGATACTCGGACTCATACTGGTGTCATCTGCATGGAGTGTTCAATAAAGCCAATCGTAGGCCAACGCTGGATCTGTAAAGTCTGCCCTGATCACAACGTCTGTGGTGTCTGCTACAGCACCGGTGCTCGAACATCCATCGAGCCGACGTGTAGGCTATCGCTAACTTGTCTACCTGACGAAACTCTCTGCATTCGATCGCCCGTGGTAGACCACGCACTCGTCGTTGCTTCCTTACAAGTGCTGAAAGACTGGCAGAAGCACGAGCTGCGGCGGCAGAAGACACGGGACCCCAAAGGTTTCATGCATAGCGAGGACACAGCGCGGAAGCAGGACTTGGGAAGACTGAGCTATTGGCGGGGAAGTGACATAGATGAGAAGCGCGGCGCACTGCAGAAAGTAAGGAGCAGGAAAGAAAGTGCAGAAGCTATGCAGGCACAGAATGAAATCTCGGGTGCGCTGAGTAATTTGATGGATGCTGGGCTGGCTCTTGCTGCGAAGGGACAGCAGGGCGGTTATGATGGGCAGCACGCTGGACACCATACCTATGGTGGAGACGGAGGAGGCGGTGGAGATGGCGGCGGTGGTGGCGGCGGATAGGTACTTCTAAGTTGGACAAAATAGCTTGCACCATGCGTGGTATGGGTTCAGATATGTACGACCCAAATGCACAAAAGATTCGATGTTGTACGGAAACTTTTTGCAAGGGCAACTGCGTGCAAGTGTTGCGAGTCAGGGTCAACGAAGCTCGGGGCGATGCTCTGTCGTGCCGACTTTTGTGGATAGCTGAGGACGCAACCTTGAACCATCACACATCTCAGCTCGAGACATTCTACTTGCGCGTATCGGCCTAACCACGCGCTGCACCACCACAGTCGCTACAGCGTTTTGTAACACCCTCTGCATTGGCCATGTCGACGCCGTCGGAACCCCCACCCCCTTACGATGACGCAGCGAAAGTCCCCCTTCTATCAGACCGCAAATCGCCAGGGCCCCCAGGCCCCCCTCGAGGGCCACCCCCACCACTCAGTATCCCCGTACTGGACGAGCTGCGACGAAAGCGCGTCATCCTCGCCTCGGCGTCACCACGACGGAAGCAGCTTCTTGCCCAGCTGGGGCTTGCCAGGGTCCAGATAATACCTTCGCAGTTTGCCGAGAATCTCTCTCATGATCTGGGAGCTCTCAACTACGTCCTCGAGACCGCAACCTCGAAAGTGCAGGATGTATACCGTCGCGAAATCGACAACACAGACGAAGGCGAGCCGGCGCTGTTCATTGGCGCGGACACAATCATCGTCAGCCATGACGGGCGGATACTGGAGAAGCCACGAGGCGCTGAACATCACATCTCAATGCTCAAGATGTTAAGGGACCAGGGCGAGCACAAGGTTATGACGGCCGTAGCGATCATGAAGCCGTTGGAGAGCGCCATGGATCCAGGGTACAGGCTGGAGACACATGTAGAGGAGACGACGGTCAAGTTTGACCCGCTAGGTAGGTGGCTCCTCCTTATGCGTGCATTGAACACATGGCTTACAGCTTGCAGTGACGGATGAGCTCATCCTCGCATATGTCCGGACGCGTGACGGCAATGACAAAGCAGGCGGCTATGGTATACAGAGCGGAGGTGCAGTGCTGATTGAGCGCATTGAGGGATCGTACGACAATGTTGTTGGCTTACCGATACGCGCAACGCTGAAGCTGATTGAGAAGGTCATGGAGCCCGAGGAGGAGCTGGACGATGACCTATTTGTGCGAGAGGGCGACTAGGTGGAAGGCTACCTTGAAGCGGCATGTCCTGGTGCAGCATAGATTGGTGCAGGCACAGATATGTCTGTAGAATCAGTGAACATACCAACCTGCAAATTTGCACATTTACAACGATAGAATTGCACAGCTGAATGCAGAAAGCTTCGAGAACATTCGTACGAAGGGTCAGGCTTTGAGCTTTGACATCTTGACTCGCCTAGTAACCGTGCAGATCTTCTTTCGCATGGTGTTGACCACAGTATGCTCGCTTTTATCACAACAGTTCGCTGGGCTGCGTCTTATCTGATGTCATTTATCGGATCAGCCTATACGGTAGAGCTGCATGTCGAGAGTTCGAATCATTTGGACATTGATTGTTAAGCTCTGTGTATAGATTTCCCAGATTGAGCTCAAACCCCTCATTACTAAGGGATCCCCCACTTGCCTCGGCTCTCCGAAACCCTCAACTGCGGGCGCTTGACTGCAAGCGGCACACCTCCGGACAGCCCATCGTCGTCATGCCTCCAGTGCATTCGAAACGCACGTAGAAGTTTCTGCTTTGAGCAGTGCTCCGCCCAACATTGCTCTGCAGAGACACGGCCGAGGCAGTTGAGACGAACAGTGCCCTTGGTTCAATGCCTTAAAGGCCTGCTCGGACGAAACACACCGCAGCTCTGCTCCTCGGGCAGAGAACGGCGAAAAGTATGAGCTGTGTGGTCAAGCTTACCCACCTTGTCGTGCCTCCCGCAAGCTCGCTGGGTGATGCAGACCCTTTCACGATGATGTAACACCGTTTGGGCTAGGCAGCCCGGAGTACATTTATAATCGAGGTCATGATGAATATATGTATGACCCCCCTTCCCACGACTGTTACGACATTCTACATCCATCTCCTCCGTTCCAAAAGTTCTTCAAGATACCCCCTCCTCTTTCGTCAACACTAAAAAGCATAACCACACAAAGACACCATGGTTCAGAACAAGGGACTCATCTTCAAGAAGGCGCCTGAGGGCTGGCCGGTCCCTGGCGAGCATCTCGCAGTTGAGGCCCGCGAGTTCGACCTTGACCAGCAGATCCCCGAGGGCGGTCTTATCGTCAAGAACTTCTACGCATCTTTCGATCCCTACCAGCGTGGCCGTATGCGTGACGCCAGCAAGAAGTCGTACTCTCCTCCCTTCGAGATGAACGCGCCCATCACAAACCGCTGCATCTTCAAAGTTGTTAAGTCGAACAACCAGGACTTCAAGGAGGGCGAGGTTCTGATCACCCTCGGCATCACACCCATCGAGGAGTACTCCCTTCTTGACGCCGCGGCCGTCAAGGCCGTCCGCAAGCTCGAGAACCCCTACAACCTCGACCCTAAGCTCTTCCTTGGTCCCCTCGGCATGCCCGGTCTGACCGCCTGGTCTTCTTTCTATGAGATCGGACAGCCCAAGAAGGGCGAGACTATCTTCATCTCCGCCGCGTCCGGTGCTGTCGGACAGCTTGTCGGACAGCTGGCCAAGCACGAGGGCCTCAGGGTGATCGGCTCGGTCGGTGACGACAAGAAGCTCGAGTTCATTAAGAATGAGCTCAACTTCGACGATGGCTTCAACTATAAGACCGAGAAGCCCGCGGATGCACTAGCCCGTCTGGCCCCCAACGGCGTCGACATCTACTACGAGAACGTCGGCGGCGAGCAGCTTGAGGCCGCCATCAACGCCATGAACAACTTCGGTCGCATCATCGCCTGCGGCATGATCTCCCAGTACAACAACAAGCCTGAGGAGGCCTACCCGATCAAGAACCTGATGAACGTTGTGGCCAAGCGTCTGACCATGCGCGGCTTCATCGTCAGTGACGAGAACATGGGCCCCAAGCACGCCAAGGAGCACCAGGAGAAGCTGCAGAAGTGGCTCAGCGAGGGTAGCTTCAAGGCGAAGCTCAGCGTTACTGAGGGCATTGACAACGGTGTTGAAGGTTTCCTTGGTATGCTGAAGGGACACAACTTCGGCAAAGCGGTGCTGCAGATTGCGGATTTGGAGAAGGAGCAGTAGATTACTTATGATACCAATGGCCTTTTGAGCCTCGAATGAATTTTGTTTTGAACTCAATCTATGCGCTTTCCAATCAGTATTTTGTGATGCTCCTACGAGATCAGTCTGTTGCTATGTCACTCTGTAGCGTAAGCAAAGGTCTCCTGATTGGGCTTAGTCTTCAGTTACAAGATATTCCCCCTCCATACCTTACACGACCGATCCATCATCGCACAGTATGTTCGTGGTCTGCTGCTACTTACATTCGTGTCTAGACCTCGGGGAATTTTCCACTTTCATCTGCGCATCTAGACTCGATCTGTTCAATGAGGATTGAGGATGTCGTGTCAGCATATAGTGCGGGGTTCAGAAGCAGCTCCAAACCCGCCCCCAAAGAATTATAAGATGAACCAAAGGTCAGCAATAGAGAACACCAACAACTCCCAGTCGCAAATCGGAACAACAAAGCACTTGACGCAATGACCCTCTCCCCCCGCGAAGCCGTCGCGGATGCCCTCCACCGCGCCATCCTCGGCCTCGACAGCAACAACCCCACCCTCTTCTCCTCCGCCTGCCTCCAAACCGAAGAAATGCTCTGGATCGGGGGCGGCTTTCACATCACCGGTTGGCTCGCCATCAAGCAGCTGTTCGACAAGCTCTTCACCATGGTCACGACGCACACCATCACCAACATCCGCGTCGACCTGGAGGAGGGCGCCAGCGAGGCGCACTTGACCGCTCACGCTATGTCGTACCATATCAGGCCGGAGGATGCTTTTGCGGAGGAGGATACGTCATATACTGCGTCGAGTTTGTATGATATTGGGCTGGTGAGAGGGGAAGAGGGGGCGTGGAGGATTAGGAGGTGGGAGGCTACGGTGCTGTGGACGAAGGGGGATCGGAGCATCATTCACGGGTAGGATGTTGGGGGTGAAGTGTTTTATGTATGCAGTGTTGGCTCGAGGTGCCTTGTGTTGCAATCCAGGCAGCCACTACCGTATGCAGTCACCCCACCGTTTAGGCAACTACATACGCACGCACGAGTCAGGTGCAGCTGTTTACACCTTTCCTCCCAACCCGACGGCTTTCTCTCCATCATGCTCTCCAGTTTCTTCCGTCCGCTGTTCGACATCACAATGGCCAGAACGAAGAGGACTCGATCTCCGCCAACTTCGACGAGAGTAACGAGGTCTGCAGCCACCAAGCAGGTTTGTCACTTCCCCTTGAATCATATAAAGACGAAGCACACGTTCTGATTGCCGCCATGTAGCAGCCAGGGTACATCTGCAGCTGCAAGAACGACGATGGCTGTCAATTGAAGCGCTGCACGGAGCCGCTAGCTTGGAATCTGGACCCAGCCAGCGCTGTGGCACAAACAGCTTGTCCGCTCTTCAGCGTCATCCCTAAGGAAATTAGAGACTTCATTTTCGAGTTTGCGCTCACCGAGTACCCAAGCAAACAGCCTCACCAGGAAGACCGTCGACAACTCTCTCTCACAAACGGCCAGCCCGACCGCGCAGAGAACCTGCTGTTGACCTGCAAAGCCGTATACCTGGAGACCTATCTGCTTCCCTTAACTCTTAATCCTGTTCGATTTCCGCATTTCGTTGGTATCTCGAATCCATCAATCAAGGTCAGGCTGCCATGGCAATTCGCAAACATCCAAAGCCTTGATGTCACGCTCCCCCAAGTCGCGCTCGAATGCAACGACTTTCACGACTTCCTTCACGATTCCATACGTTGGAACCCTGAAGCTCGTCACAGAGGCGTGTATGTTTCGCCGTATGTTGGTCTCACCTCTGCGGATAGCTATGTTAGCGGAAGTTGTCAGTCTTTTGACTTCACACTGCTGCCTGCCAGCGGAACGGAGAATGTACTGCCTCTGCGCGCGGCGCTGGAGCAGATGCAGCTGCCCGAAAACTTCACTATGCCACAGTCCAGCATGCGCCTCCAGCGGGCAAGACCCCTAGTGCACCTTACGCTCCGCCTGACGCCTAAGGACTGGTGGACCTGGACAGACGACCCGGACAGCACAGATCCCACACAGCATCTGGGCCTCGACCCTACGCTGGGCAACGGCGACGACAGCGTCTGGCAGCGACCCACGAGTACGGGGATGCAGCAGCTAGCGCAGCAGAGGCGCGACGGTTACGACGTCGTGTCGAAGACCGGGTTAACAAAGACCTTCTCATCATGGAGGGGTGAACCAGGCTGGGCGCATGCAATCGGCAAGCTCCCCGATCTCAAGACGCTGGAGCTCGTGCTCGAGACGTTCGAGGAGAAGAAGGCGCAGTTGGAGGCTGTGGTCGAGTGCGCGAAGACCTGGCGGTTTCCCGTTGTGGGGAACAAGTTCGAGTTGGTTTGGAGTGGAGAGGTGAAGGAATACAAGTGGAGCAAGGTTCTGGTGGAGAGTTGGGAGACGCGGCTGCCAGACTGGTATGCGCGCAAGACGGAATTCGTGGGCAGGACGGTGCGGTTCACACGGCGGAGACGCCCTGCTGACGACGAGAGCTGCAAGGTGCACTGAGCTGAGTATTCGTCCAGGAACCCGTTGCCTGGACCGGCGGACTTTTCTCAGTCCTGGAAACGTAAGACAACTATAACCCATAGAGCGTCCGAAGGATTTGATACCAAGGTTGCTGTTGAGTCCTTCGCACCCTGATGCATTGGATCACACCCCAGTGGATACAATTTCTGCCGAGGACGGGACTGAAAAAGGTTGTTATTTGAAAAAAAGGTTGATCCATGTTGAAATTGGGGGTATATGCTACATCTAAACCCGTCAGTCGTTGAGACATTGACGTTCATCGATCCTCGTTAAAGGAATCATCAAATCCACTGCACCGCTTTTTTATCTTCCTATACGCCACAAAACACCTCGCCAAAACAGTACTCGGTAGCCGCTCTACTGGCTCAGATCCTCGCCCCAGACCTGCTTCGCAATCTCCACCTCGAGCCTGACCTTGGCCCACTGCTCCTCCTCGGTGAGCTCGTTCCCCTCAGCGGTGCTGCTGAACCCGCACTGGTGGCTCAAGCACAGCTGATCCAGCCCCTGTGGCGCAATGGACGCGGCCTCCCTGAGGCGGCCCACGATCTCCTCGCGGTCGTCCAGGGCGTTCTTCTTGCTGCTCATGACGCCCAGCACCACGACCTTGTGGGCGGGCAGGTGGCGCAGGGGGCTGAAGTCGCCGGAGCGCGCGTCGTCGTACTCGAGGAAGTAGGCGTCCACGTCGAGCTCCTTGAACAGCACCTCGGCGACGGGCTCGTAGCCGCCGGACGCAAACCACTTGCTGCGGTAGTTGCCGCGGCACAGGTGGATGCCGATCTTCATGTCCGCGGGCCGCTTGGAGATGGCCGCGTTGATGAGGGCCGCGTACTTGCGCGGCAGCACGGAGAGGTCCTCTCCCCGCTCCTTCTCCGCCGCCGCGCGCATGTCTGGGTCGCACAGGTAGGCGAGGTTTGTGTCGTCGAGCTGGACGAAGCGGCAGCCCGCGGCGTACAGGCTGTCGAGCTCTTCCTGGTACACGCGCGCGAGGTCCTCGAAGAAGACGTCGAGGTCCGGGTACGCCGAGATGTCGATGCTGGCGCGGCCGCCGCGGAAGTGCACCATGGTCGGGGAGGGGATGCAGACTTTTGTGGTTGCGCCGCCGCCGTTGGTCTTGATCGCCTGCTCGAGGAAGTTGAAGTCGTCGACCTGGATGGGCTTGGGGTGGCCCAGCTTGCCGGTCACGACAAGGGTTGGTGGGGAGAAGCCGTCCTTGTGGCGGATGTTGCCGACCTGGCCCTTCTCCTCGATGCCGGCCACGTGCTTGAGGAAGTCGAGGTGGAAGTAGGCCCGGCGGAACTCGCCGTCGGTCACGCTGCGGAGGCCATTCTGGATCTGCAGCTCTGCGACCTTTGCGACCGCCTCGTCTTCGATCTTGCGGAGCTCCGCGGCAGAGATCTCGTTGTTGGCGGCCTTGGTGCGGGCCTCAAGGACCTCCTTGGGGCGCAGGAAGGAACCGACGTGGTCGGCGCGGTAGACGCCGTGGGGGAGAGGCATGGTGCTGGATATGTTAGAGGCTGGACGGGAGACGGAGACGTGCGTGCTGCGGAGCTCCGAATATCTTCACGGTTCGAGCGCCGAAAAGAACCCTAGAACCGCAATTGACTTACAAAACTATAGAATGTGTGTACAGAGGGGTTGGTGTAGTTACTGCTTCTCACCCCGCCAAAGGGGGGAACAAGGCTTTTTATGAGACATTTCCTACGTCGCCATCCATCACGCATTCGCACACCCCACCCATCCACTCACGGCAGTTGAGACTGCGAGCTGATTGAGCGATGGATTGGGGTCCGAGGCGCCGAGGACCGCGCTTGAAGGCGGCTTGTGGAGACGCTGGAGAGCCGCTCCGGCAGGGTCCAAGACTGCGCATTGCTGGAGAAACCTGAACTCCGTGGGCTGTTCGAAGTATAAACACTTCGGCAGTTGCGATTTCTGCTGTTGAGGCATGCGCATCGTATAAAAGGGCCGTGAAAGCCGTTGATGCAGGGCCCAGAATGCCTTGCAGCGAGGTGCATGGAGGGGTATGACGTTTGGCGGGGGGCCGCCGGCATCGGGGTTTGAGGCGCCGACGGCCCGGATCGTTACTCTTATAGGAAGGTCGTTGTACATGTGTAAAATTCCATTGTAAAAAAATATGGAGACGGGTATAGAGAGTTAGTTGTTCGAGGCGTGCACATACCTCGCAGCGCTGCTGTTCAAGCAGCCTTCAGTAGCTTTCCTTGCACCAACTCGCCGAACATGCCACTCCACAATCCCTCCTCATCGTCCTCTTCCATGAAGAATCCGTCCTTGGCATCATATATCCGCTGTCCCTTGCTATTGAACTTCTTCTCCTTCTTTGGCAAGTCGCGTTGAGCAATGCGTAGCCTGAGTGTACCTGCACCAGCGCCCGAATCGCCTTCTTGCTCGACAATAGCTGTCTTGAAATCACTAGTCTCGGGGGTGACAGTTACAGGATTGATGCCGAAGAACTTGCAGACAATGACTGCACCAACTTTGATGTCAGCCGGTGCCAGGTCTGGGAGCGCATTCAGGTCTTCTGGAAGGGGCGGGAATTCGTCCTGTTCTTGGGCGGCCGTTGCAATGTCTTGCTGGAGCTGATCTTCGATGGCTGCGTGGATCTCCACGTCAGGGTTGAAGTCGGGGGTATCATCGTAGTTGAGAAATATCTTCTCTTCTTCCTCTTCCTCTGCCTCCTCTCCAGGCTCCTCCAGCGGACGTGGCGCCTTCTTTCCGCCCTTCTTGGCCTTTTTTTTCTTCGCGGCGTCTCGCATGACCTTGCCGATAGGATCCCAATGTTGCACGAATGGAAAGGGAGGAGCTGTCAGCTCGTACTCTTCCTCCCAGCACTCGAATGCGGAAAGGTTGATCCGCGACTTCCAAAAGTCAGGGTCTGTCGAACCCTCTGGCTCCGGAGTTGGCTCTTTCTCTATCGTTTTCGCCGACTTCTTTACCAGGTTCTTAGTCTGACGAGCAAGCATACGGCCGATGGCTGAGACATCAGGTCGCAACCGTTTCCGTTCTGGGGTCTTTTCGGGTGTAGCATTTGAGTCTTCATGTTGTTGCTGCGGCGTCACGGGAGCCGGGTCTTCCACTTTATTCGACGATGATTCTTCGGCTCCCATAGTAACGTCCGAGTCCTGACCGAATCTAGCGATCATCTCCTGCTTACGCTTTGCTAGCTCTGCGGACTCGTTGAGGACAGGCTGGGCGGCTTCTTCATCCTCCAGGCGCTTCCTCTTGCCAGCAGCCTGGACGAACCCTTGTCGTTGGCTCCGCGGCTCACTCTGTAGCCTCTGTTCCTCGTCGTACTCGTCGAGAGCCTTCAGATCAGCGTCCTTGTGCAGTTTGCCGGCTTCTTTGAGATGTTTGAGGCGGTTTGTTCTCATGCGTCGCGCGTTTCGTGAATGTGTAGTCTTCTTCCCCTCTCCTGGTGGGCTTGTTTTCTCGTTGGTCGGTGGCTGTGGCGGGAGAACAGGTTTCGGTACCGGCGTTTTCGAGGAACGTACTTCGGGCGCCGCGTCGCTGTCGCTGTCACTGTCGCTATCGCTGTCTGAGTCACTTGACGAGTCGTCCGAGCTTGCGTTTGAATCCGAGTCTGCGTCTGAGTCGGATGCGTCTGAGGTGCTTGACGAGCCTGTGTCCGAGCCCGAGTCGACATGTTCATCGACGTCACTGTCACCGCCTGGCGCAAAATCGTCGTCGTCCTCATCTTCGCTGTCACTACCCCCGTCTAGCTCCATCGTGTGCTCGGCTTGTGCAAAGTGTACTGACTTCCCCGCACCGTTCGAGGCCGGTGCCTGTGTGACGGCAACTAGAGCGTCCTGCTGTGCCTTGCTCAACTGCTGTGCGCGACTCAACAGCTCTGCCGCTTCGTTGGTGATCTCCTCCAGTCGTGCCCGCTTGCGTGGTGGAATCCTGACCGCCGGACGATTGGGCTCTCGCAGGTAGGGTCGCCCAAACGGCACACCGTCGACGAGATGCTGCCCTCCATCGCTGATCTGATGGCGGCCCGTGAGTTGTCTGGAGCGAATCTCAGCGCGCATGAGTGGCCGTATGCTGCGGCTGATCAGTACACTGCATCGACTAGGCAGGTGCTGAAGTGAAGGTGAACTTACGAGACGTGGTCATCCTCCTTCAGACAGTGCCCCACAGGCATGAAGTGCAGGCACTCAAAGCCGCCCAGCTCGACAACATAGTGCTCCAGGCCCCAATGCTCTGCCTCAAGCGGAACGATGAGGTTGACATCCTCGAGCAGCCTCGTGATCGTATATGCCGTGGCGCTGTTCGTTTCCGGGACGCTCCACAGGATGTTGGCGGCAGGCAGGCCGTTGCGCTGGATCGTAAGACGCAGCCGCATGGTTGGCGTCGCGTTGCAGCAAACAACTCTACGCTACTGAGCAGATCGCGAACTTGAACTTTTGGATGGAGACGGCACGACAGGACCGGAAGCTATGACGGCCGTTCTAACTTCTTTGGGTTACTAGCGCCAGCGGAGGGCAGCCGCGACGAGGAGAGGAGAGAGCAGACACAATTTCCGTTTCAACAGTTGCTTAAATGACGCAATTGCTAGGCTCGGTAGGCTTTATATATCCCTGTTCAGCCAGGCAGTTACTTGGAATCTGATCAAGCATTTTTCGTTGTCAATCGATCATGCCTGTCTCCATGCCTATCAACACGCTCAAGGGCAATTGGCAACGCCTCGCAAAAAATGATCGTCTCAAACGCTCATCCCAGATTGTCTCAGTTGTTGGCGGCCAGGTGTGCATCTTTGGCGGAGAAGTTGAACCCCGCCAGCCTGTCGACGACAAGGTAGACCACGTTGCTCTCGATGCTGGTCAGTCTGCCCCTCCACTCGCCATCAAGGTACTCTAGCATCAACCAACTGACTTTCCCAGAATCGCCAAACCACACAACAAAAGAGGCAGAAGAAGCACCCAGCCCCCGTGTAGGCACCGCATCAGCAGTCATCAAAGATGCGCTGTACATCTTCTCCGGCCGCGGCGGGGTCGACATGGCCCCTGTAGAAGAGCACGGCGCCGTGTGGAGCTACTCGCCCGCCCAAGCCTCTTGGACCAAACTCGAACCTGCCAATTCTTCTGCTTCCATCCCACCAGCACGCAGCTACCACGCTTCGACTTCAGATGGAGCCTCGACCTTCTACGTCCACGCTGGCTGCCCCGCCGAGGGCCGCCTGTCTGACCTGTGGGCCTTCGATGTCGCTCAGCGCTCCTGGACGCAGCTGCCCGATGCCCCCGCCCCGCACAGAGGAGGCGCGAGCATTGCATTCAGTGATGGAAAACTGTTCCGTATGAATGGCTTTGACGGTAACACCGAGGTGGGTGGGAGCATCGACATCTTCGACCTCAGCTCCAACAAGTGGACCACCAAGACCTTCCGGGCCGACGGAAACGACGGACCCGAACCACGCAGCGTGTGCACCTTGCTGCCAGTCCAGCTCGGGCGCAAGAAGAAGCTGCTCACCTTGTTCGGCGAGCGAGACCCCAGTTCGCAAGGCCACGCGGGCGCAGGCAAGATGCTGGGAGACGTCTGGATCTACGACATCAGCGAGGAGTGGTGGACCAAGCTCTCCCCCAACGCCGGCGACGACGGGCACCCCCTGAACCGCGGCTGGTTCGACGCAGACGTGATCAAGGGTTCGGGATTGGGCAACGACAGCATCGTAGTGCACGGCGGGCTGGGCGAAGACAACTCCAGGCTGGACGATGTGTGGATGCTAAAATTCTAATCACCGTCTATCAACCTTTCAAGATATCATCTTTGCTTCTCTAACCCTCAACTCGCATCTCTACAACTTGCTCTGCCCCGGCACCTTCTCCTCCCTCCCCACCAACCCGGGGTGCTGCGTGATAACCGGCCTCGTAACCGCGAAAAACGCCGTCCCGCCACTCTTACTGCTAAACTGTGCCTTACTTCCCACGTGGAAGAATGCAAAATCCCCCGCCACCAGGTGGTGCGTCACGCCGGTCGCCTCATCCAGGACATCGATCTGGCCCTGCAGCACGTACTTTGTCTCCTCGTAGTCGTAGACGGGGATGTTGCGCGTGGGGCCCGGCTGGATGCGGTAGAAGCCAGAGGTCAGGTGGACCGGGGTGTGTTTGGTCTGCGTCTTGATGGAGTGGAAGTCGGCGACGATGGCGGACTCGCCGGCGGGGATGGGGATGTGCTCGTTTCCGGCGCCTTTGATGACGGTGAGTGGGATGTATTGGGACACTGGATTCGCGAATTAGTATTTTTTTTCTTCGATTCTCCAAAGGAGGGTGCGAGGACAGTCGCTTACTGTTGATAGATGTGTATGTGTGTGTATGTGTGTGGGTTTTTGTGTAAAGTAAAGAAAACCACAATGCTGAGGGAAAACCCACACCTTTATACGATCCCCCAATACATCATCCCTTCCCTTCTCCCCTTTTTACTAACCATCTCGCCATTTTCTCCGCAGGTGACGCGCCCCGTCGTCGTCCCTTCTCTCGCGCAATGGGATCTATGTCCCAATCCGGTAAGCGGCTCCCGACGCCCCAGCGTAGATAAACCACACGCAGCTTTGCTACGGGCTCGCCCCGCATTTCCAATAGGGAAAGTATTGAGACATCAGCTTTTTTAGTTTTTTTTGGGCCTCTCGTGTCTTCCTCGGTTCCAGAGGTTGTTTTGCATTCGGTCGGTTTCGCTTCGTGCGCGTAGAATCCCCTCCAACCCTTGCTTGATATACCGACCACCCAACAACCCAACCTATCAGATATGGACGCTGCATATGGTGTGTTGATGGTAGACAACGGGCATTGGAGGTCTTGCTTGCACTTTTATGATGGATCGTACGAGTAGGAAATCAGATCATTGGACAGGTAGACGGTATGATTTTGTTTCTCCATAACGACTTCGTACTGTTGGTACAGTGCAAGCAGCAGATTTTTGCACGGATCTTCGTCGAGAGAGTTTGAAAGCCACACAGGCATGCATGTATGAAGTGAATCGCTCAGATCCTCATGGTAAGTAGAGTAAGCTCCGGGAGGGTTGCCACGGTCCTTTGGGGCACTGGAGGCTCGCGTATCAGAAAGAGAAGGGCGCAAGCGCTCGCTGAGAACCGCGTTGCCAATCCAACGAAAAACATCGTGTTTGATTTCCACATGGCCACGGGGAAAATCTCGTCCCCCGCCGCCTCCTCACCAAACCACCTGCCACAGGTTCTCCGAGAAACCCACAATCTGACTGAACGCCTCATCGCGTTCCTCCACGTTTTTGAGCACCTCCTCCCGTCCCCCTTTGCTTCTGATCTTCAAATCCATCCCCGAGTCCTTCTGCAGCTTGCCCGGTACCTTCTTCGTCACCACCCTGTCCTGCTTCTCTAGCGCCTCCAGCTCCCCGTACCGCAGCGACCACAGCACCTCGTGGCCCATGTTCGCCACGAAGCGGAGTCCGCTGGTGCTGACGATGATGCGGCCTGTAGTATTGTCCTGATGAGCGGTGTAGCTGTTATAGTCGGTCTTGGGATCGAAGACGGGGGAGAGGATGGTGGGGGTGGGGGCGAGGGGTTTGGCGGATGTGGAGGCGAGGAGTTTGCCTTCGGCTTGGATGTAGTTTATCGCCCATTCCGCTGGTGACGTGTCAGTGATTGTGGTTTTGCTGTGTCTTGGCGTGGAGGGAAAGGGGAGGCGTACCGTGAGTGGGGATGTTCCAGAGCAGCTGCTTGGTGGGCGAGACGAGCAGGCGATACTCGGGGAAGTTGGTGGCGATGGGGTACAGCGCGAAGAAACTAAAGCCCATGAAGAAGGTGAAGGTTTTGACGAGGAGCCACATAGGCACAATGGCTGTGGAGAGGGTGAGGCCGGACAGGAGGAGAAGAACGCGGGTGGTCCGGTGTGGAACGCGCCATTCGTAGAAACTTCGATCTGGTCAGTGAGGGGGATATCAGAAGGAAGATGGGAGAGGACGTACTTGCGCAGGCTCTCACAGAGGTTGGCTAAATCCGCTAGCTGGATCATGAACCACGGACCCAGTTCGTTGACGAGATCGTCGGACCAGTTCTCGTCCCCTTCTTTGACGATCAGCTCGGTCAGCGAGAGGGCGGTTGTGCGTTGGTCTTCGCGGTGGACGATGTCTTCGCGCAGGTCTTCGATGGTGTTTCCGTGTTCACGGCGTTCGATCACGCGGTAGACGAAGAAGGCCAGCTATTCACAGTATTAGCTGGTTACGGGTTGCAATGGACTGTCTATCGCACTTACGCAGCCGGGAAGTAGCATGTTGAAGTACCACAGTACACTGTATATCGCCAGGTACTTGACTGTCTTGGGCGGATCCTCCCATCGGTAGATCCTTCGTGCTGTCATGATGAGCTCTTGTATTGGCGCTGAGGCAACAAGGAAGCGCTCGATGTTCGGCATAGCGGTTGACTTCGAAGGCACCGGTGGATCCGAGCCATACCCAATGTACTGGCCTCCGTACTTCTGCGCATATAATTCGAGCAGCTGTGATCTGTCAGTCCAATTCTCGTGACAAAAAAGGTGGTACGGCTTACATGCTGCCCATACGCCCTCCAATCTATAACCACTCCCTCCAGCGGATCGTACGTCTCGAACGCCGACCTTGGCTTCAGCTCACTCTTATCTCGCGGTAGTACCCTGACCTTCGTAATGTGGCGATCAAACGTCCAGCGCGCATACGAAGCTTGCCGCTCCTTCAACAACTTGGCAAGGTCCTGTATGGCCAGCAGCCGCTGTGCATCCGTCCCTGCCGCCTCGACTGCATCTGCCGCGCGGACGATTTCCACCTCATCGCCATGCGGGACTTCTTTCGCCGTGAGGTTTCCTGCAAATTCCTGGTTACCCTGCTCCGAGACCTTCGATTTGACAGTGTCGAGGGGGTTGTGTAGGAAGTCCTTGAATGTGGCATGGTCGCGCTCTGGGGGGTCGAACGCGTATCGCGAGTCCGAGTGCTCACCGTCTTTCACAATAGCTGTGGTGGACAGGCCACGGTCGTCTGAAGCTCTCCCAATATGCAGCGATCTTCTGATCTTAGCTCCTGCTTTATGCCTCTTCTGCTTGATCGACTCGATGACACTGTGCGACGTGCGCGGGCTCCGAGAGTCGCTGTCAGAACTTGCGCTCTGCTCATCTGTGAGATTCGATTCTGGATACTGGATGTGCGCAGCTGAATCAATCCTGGCTCGGTCAAGGCCAATCTCAAATACATTTTCTGGGGCAGGCTCTGGTGGGTGTTCCTGCATAGTGTCTAGAGCCTAGTGTATACCGAACCTTGCGTAGTGCCTCGGACTATCTGAAGATCACAATCGGTACTGATGTACGAAGTAGTGTGGTTCGAAGTGGTATGGTCAATCTATTGCAGCTCTTACAGCAATCCATAACCTTCCTGCGCCCGCGTAGTCACGTGGTGGCTGCGAGGACGTCATCCTTTGTCACTGAGTGGTATGTCATAAATGCTTGTATACCCGCATACAGCAAGAGAGAAGCGAGAGGCCACGGGTCTTCCTTGAAAGGGTCCTCTGCTGCGCTCGAGTTGCGCCCAAAAACGAATTGCAGCCGTCATTGGTTAGCCCGCATGACGCATTTTCTGGACCCCTGTCGCCATTGTCCCGACTTCAATCCCGCGGACCGCCTGGTAAGGCTGAAAGTGAACGTTGAAATAGAAAACAAGTTTGGTATGTCTTGTGATAATTGCCGATGCTTAGTCCCACAAGAAGCCGACTATGCGTTTCCAGCCCACAGATTTCGGCTCCAGCGGCTCCGGATTCTGAGCGACCTGCTCGAGCGCCGCTCGAATTGGTATATCAGCCAAGTCCACCATCTTAGTTCCCTTGATATACTTCCACAGCAAGAATGCAGCAATCACAAGCGGGATATCCAGATAAGACGAGACAAAGCTGCTTGTCGACCATCCGCCCTTCGTGAATACCGAGAACCCTCCGGTAAGCAGGATAGTGATGCACATGAACAGCGCGAGCGGCGACGAGTATGGTGTCCAGCTGTTGTAGAAAGGAAGCTCGGTGCGCGAGATGCCCTGTTTCTTCATAGCCTGGGTGAGGCGGATGTGGTTGAACAGGATCGAGGACCAGGAGACAAGGACTCCGGCCGCGGTCAGGTCGACCAGCCACCAGAAGACTGTCATTGCGCTGCTTGACAGCGCCATGAAGGCGAGAAACATGAAGCAGGTGTTGAAGCAGACGCAGACGTAAGGCACACCCCAGGCACTGGTGCGCAGGAAGATCTTGGGCGCCTGTCCTTTGATGGCAAGACCGTAAAGGACACGAGTGCCAGAGAGAAGGGCTTGGTTAGAAGAAGACCAGGCAGACGTGATGACTACAGCATTCACGATCGAGGGGATGGCTTTGATGCCGGCGGCCGAAGCAACGAGGACAAAGGGACTTTGTGTTGCATCGCCAGACTGGTCGTTAAGGCGAGGATCGTCGGATGCAACGATCATACCAACGATAAGAACTGTAGTTGATTAGTCCAATTCCGAGACCAAACGTTGATCAACGTACCGGCAAGGATGTAGAAGATCAAGACACGTGCAAAGACCTTCTTACACGCCTTCGGAATATTGCGGCGCGGATTCTGCGTCTCAGCGGCTGCCATAGCCAGACTCTCCACGCCCGCAAAACTGAACACGGCATTCGTCATGACAGCCCAGTAGCCCAAGAAGTTACCCCAAGCTCCAGAAGCGATGTGCTCAACAAAAGGCCCCGGCGTCTTCCAGTACCTGAACCCGATGCGTTCCTGGCCGGGGATGCCGCCAAGATCAATGACCAAACCGAAGATGATCAAGAAGATGACGAGTAAAATCTTCAGACACGCAAAGAAGAACTCCACTTCTCCGTATATCCCCACAAACGAGATGCCAACCACAAAAGTGATCACGATGAACACGCAGATCCACACCGAAGGATTCAAATCCGTCCAGAACTGGAACAGCACACAGATGGCCGAAATCTCCGCAGGGACAGACAGCAGATTGCCATAGACAATGTTCAGCCCGATCGCGAACCCAAACGCCGGGTCAACGAGAAACTCTGCGTGTCGGACAAACGAGCCCGTTACAGGGAGAAGTGCAGCGACTTCTCCCAGCGCAAACTGCACCGCGCACACCAGCAGCCCCACCGTCGCATACCCCAGCAGCGCACCCAGCGGACCACCTGTCTGGATAGACCCGCCCAATCCAAGAAAAAGACCTGTCCCAATCGCGCCAGCGATGGCAATCATTTGAATGTGGCGCTGGCGCAGTCCCCGCGCAAGGTTGTTATTTTCCAGCGCCGTGACGAAGTCGCCCTCATGGTCTTGGTGGCGACTCCAAGAGGCTTCGAGGTCGCCGCCATGCGTGACAGTAGTGTCCAGATCTGTTTTACTCATATTGCTGTTGGGGTGGCGCTTGCCTGGCAGTCCTTTGGTGGTGTTGTTAGTGGTGTTGTTCCCGATTAGGCCGTTTGGAGACGCGTCCGACGGAAAAGTGTCGTACTGGCTTTGCGAAGCAGTCGCAGAAATCAAAGGCGCGTTTACTTGCTCGCTCCCACTCAGAGCGTTTGGTCGAGAGCGACCCGCATCATGGGGCATACTCAAGGTTTATCAAGTAGAAATTCGTCCTGCGGATGAGATTGCGAGTAAGGCCGAGGAAATGGCGTGCTCCGTTTAGCAAGTACATGCGATACGAAAAGCCAGCGATCCACAGATGAGCGCGGATGAGGCTCCAAACGCTAGGACACTGTCCTGAAGAAGCTTTGTTGCCGTGCTTGTGGAGGACAAGCTTCGGAAGGAACTTTCTGTTGGGTGTTTGGTTGATGGAAAAAGCGCCGAGGATGTGCGAGGCTAGCTTGAGATTGCGTGATGGCGACTCATTCGCTAGATACTGCTGATAATACTCCATTTGATGCTTGTCATGCAAGATTTTAGTACATATGTGTGTATTACTTCTGCTCTGCCAGCTACTCCACTTTACTTCGATACATAGGAAATCGTCGGGGTATATCTTCGTCTTGCGCTCCTCTCCTCCAGTAACGCTGCTTCCTAATCTACCATCCGCGACTGTGATTCTTCAATACAAAAACTCGACGACGCCAGTCTTCTATTCCAAGACGATGAGAAAAACATTAAACGATAGTAGTAGCTAGTAGTAAATAAGTGTCAAAGAAGCATATATGAATGAACAGTATGCACGCTATTCACCCCATCAGTCATACCTCGCTTGCAGTAGCGCGAGGTGGGCTACGATCATTGAGTGCCTCACCAAGCGCCTCCGCATCGTAGTCCACAACCACGACGTTGGTCGGCGTCTCAGGTACGTCAAAGAAGCCCCAGATCGGACCACTCTGATTTACACCGCTTGGTCTTAATTTGGGTTTTGGAGCGACCTTCTTCTTCGCGATAGTGGCGTCAGTCGTTGCCCCCTTCGTGGTGTTCGCGGTATCTTGAGACGATTGTGTCTGGCCCGAGTGGGATGATGTTGGGCGCAGAGCGGGTGATGCTTCGGGCGTGGCTGAGGCGGATACAGGAGTTGCTCCCCACCTGCCGAAAAACCAACCCCCTGAGCTCTTGCCTGCGGGCGGGTCGTCGCTCTTACGTTGACTGCGCCTTTGACCGGCGATGGTCGAGTATAGGAAAGAGCGGCTATCATGGCTGCCAAATGTGCCCTGCGAAAGACTGCCATGAGCGGTAGCTGTCCAGGGGGTGAGCTCGGGGTCTACTGAACCGGCACCTTTGGGTGCAGAGAAGCGTGATCGATTCGACATTAGGAGTTGTGCAGGTCGAGATTGTAAAGTGTGTATGTCCATTCCGGAAATCGATATGAGCGATTCGTGAGATGCGTGGCGTCGGAGCGCAGGTCGTGAGTGTTCGACAGGTGAGATAACGTCGCTGTCAGATTCAGGCTCTTCTGGTGAATTTACTAGGGCGTCCTCTGAAAGTGTAATCGAAGCGTCCTCGTTCTCCTCCGGGATTACGTCTTGAACTTCAGGATACATAGGAGAAGTAGGAGGAATGGTGAATGCATCGTTCATATACGAGCTTGCTGGGCTGCTGGCGGCGGAGATGTGGGCATGAGCAGCACTCTTATTGGCCATGGCGATTGGGCTACTAGCATTGCGGACTGATGATAAAATAAGCGGAGGCCTCAGACTTCGCGATCTGCCCCTTCGATGTTGACGGGGTGCCATATCTGGGTCAAAAGAAAAGTCGTTGGATTTCGTAGGGCCATATAATGGGGACCGTAGGTCGATGGAGTCAGGAGGACTGGTAGGTCTTGAGGAATCGTAGGCTACATCGCTGAAAACTCGGTCGTACATAGAGCCACGGTGCGAGTCTGAGACGGGAGAGTTGGGCAGGGAACCTGGGCCGAGCGTCGTTGCTTGTGACCAGCGGTGGCTATTGGGTACGGTAACGGACGTCTGAGAGAGGATAGTGGCAGTCGAGTTTCTTTTGAGAGACGGCGCAGGATCGAAGTGGCCAGACGTAAGGCTGAAGCGCTTGTTCTTGCCGTGTCTGCGTGGGGCTGCAACTTTGGGCAGTTTCTTAACTGGCTTCGATCCATGGTAGTGGTGGTGAATGTGCAGCTCCTTGCCACCGGTGGGCTCGACAAGCTCAGACTCTATCTCCAGCTCTTTGTCCAGCGATGTTCCAGAAATCTCCTGGGTAGGTGACGAGACAGGTTGATGGATTCTCAGCTGGTCGCGCAGACGTTCGACCTCTTCGTTGGAATTGACCAGCATTTCCCTGAGTTCCAAGATGCCGTGCTGTAGGTTCGCATTGTCATGCAGTATGTCTTTGACGAAGTGGGAGACAACAGTACTGCCACCCTTGTCCTGTCCAGCCTTAGCCTTCAGCCGCGCTGCTGCCGAGCTCAGCTCGCCCTCGACGGCCATCCTGCGCTCCATGCGGGCGACGACTTCGACATGGCGCTCCCTCTCTTCGCGCGCCTCCCTCTCGATGCGGTCGATTTGGTCCTGCAGGTCGCCAAGCGTCCGTTCGGCCTTTTGCCAGCGCTGGATGGCCGTGCGCTCGTCGACCGTCTTGGTGTCAATGTTGTGCTGCAGGCGGGACTGCTCGCGCTCCAGGTCGAACAGCTGGGCTTCAAGCAGCTGGGTGCGGGCGGCCAGGGACGACAGGCGCTGCAGTTCCTCCTCGGTCGAGCGCAGCGTGTCCTGCAGTGCCTGGATCTGGGCGTCGGAGCCGCAGATGGACTCGTTGAGCTGCTCGAGCTGGTCCAGAAGGTCGCGGTTCGCCTTGATTGTCTGCGCATTCTTGGCCTCGAGTGCAAGCTTCTCGCCCTCCAGGCGCTCGATCGTGTCCATCATCTGGCGGCGCTCGCGCTCGCTGCCGGCGACGTAGGCCTCATGGCGGAGGAGCAGGGCCTGTAGAGCAAAGGTCAGCGGCATGGCGCGAAGGTGAGGCAAGCCGCTCAACGGAGCAGCAGCCAAGCGGCGACAGCAGGGCGGCGAGCATGCAAGTGACTGTGTGGACGTGGACGTGGACATACTTGACCAAGCTGCGCGGCTTTGGAGACATCGCGTTCGAGCCCGTCGAGCAGACGGCCGTTGTGGGCAAGGAAGGCGCAGTCGCTGCTTCCACAGCAACAGCGCGGGCCAGGAATGCAGTCGTGGGCGGCGCCACCGGTAGACATGCGTGCTGTTGTGCTACCGCGGGGCTGCCAGGATGAGGACGGGCAGCAGCTGCAGCGGTTGGGCGCTTATGCTTATACCTTGGTAGGTAGTAGGTGCAGAGTAGAGTGCGGCGATGTGATGCGTGGTGGGCATAGTTGTCGCGGCGACGGCAGTACGTGTGAAGGGCAGACGCCGGCGCGCAAAACAGGTGGTAGGTGTCACTGGATGTGCTGAGGGGTGAGCGCGCGCTGGTCAAGGTGCGTGGAGTTTGCTTTGCGTGCCTGAGCGATGCATGCATGCGGGTGGACTCGGTGGAGACATAAACAAGCCCTAGTTGGAGACCTGGTACTCATGCCGGCCACCCTTGTCGGCTGCTTCCCCGCGCTATACGCCTTTAAACAAGGAAAACGCGAAAGAACGGTTCGCTCGAGAACGCCGTCTCTGACAGCGACAGCCATCACTTGACCACTGGCCACGAGCATCCCCCACGTCCGCACCATGCCATGCGTCTGCACGTCACTGCCTCATGGCAGCAATGCAGACGTCACTGGCGCTGGCGCTGGCGCACCCAGTCATCCCCTCGACTGTCAATAAGGCTAGCGGAGATTGCGTCGATTGAGACTTCGCAATCTGCCTCCCAAAATGGACAACGAAGCTTGGCGTCTCACTGCAACAACATGGTGATCATGTAGCAGGCAACAAAGTACGAGCTGTCTGAGTATAGAAATAGAGGTAGGTAACCATCTGTCAGTCTGCCCTGAATCACATGTTTGCAGTCTCTCCTGCGCCCTTCACCTTTTTGTCAATCACCCAATAGTCATGTCCACCCGTGCAGTCCCGATGCTGGTAGCAGCGCAAAGAGCCTCACCTTTTCGCGCTCGCCAACCACACAGCCTCCAACGCTCGAGCACCCGTAAAATCGCACTCGGACAGCGACTCCTGTCCTCGCACAAAGCTGCCCCCTCTCAGGACTCCTCGACGTCCTTGAACTTATGGGCCCAAATCAAGGAGGCGAGGCCAGCAGTCCGTTACACTGTCTATGCTGGGCTTGCCTTGATGGCGACGGCCGAGTCAACCTTTTGGTTTAATGTCGTCCGAGCAAAGTACTTCCCACCCCAGGCGGTCGAAGGGAAAGAAGAGGCTGATCGATTTCTGCAAGACCTGAGGAATGCAGTGAAAAGTTATAGGTCTGTTTGGCTGGCAAACTACAACCGGTACTACGGTGCATATGCTTGGGGGCTCGGCTATGGTGGGCTGGATGGACTGTCTACCAGTGGCACTTCTTGATGTTCAGTGGGCGGAGCACCTGTTGAAGCCTCATTTGAGCGATATGAACCCAAGTGACCAAGAGTCTTGGAGATGAATACGATCATGTCGCGTATCTTTGCGACCTTTGCAATCCGCATGCCAGGGCTTACTCCAACGTGATGTTATGCAACGGCAAGTCCAAGTCCAACGCTTCACCATGCATTACACCGTATACGAATGCTTCACCAATAAGGCGATAATGTCCAAACCTTTGCTGCGGTCGAAGCACGAACGGAAGACGTCCTTTGTGAAGGATCCAGACCTCGTCGCCAGGCTTCAGCGATCTTGAGCCTGTGCCTAGGTACCTGCGGCGTGTCTTGAAAAGCCGACGTTTTTTCCCGCCACTTTGGTCAAATTCGTGTTGCAGTTGCGCCAGACCAATGGGAGAGTACGTCCCATTGAACATATCCTCAACGACGCTTGTGAGACGCTTCTTGTATACATCTAAAGAGTATGCTGATTCCGAGGGCTCGAGGCTGAGCAGGGTGCGCCATTCCGGGTAAATCGAATCCGAAAGTGGCGAGTGATGAGGCTGGAATTCCTCGCTGCTTGACCATGGCGTCAAACGATGACGAATCTGAAGGTTCAAGATATAGTCGATGAACAGTGCGCCCACTTGAGACGGGGCTGGGCAGGCATGTGCGTAAGTGTCGGTTGTCAGAGTCCGCCACAGAACTTCGACACGTGAAGGCCCATGGCCAGCGTCTTTAAACACCGGGTATTGGAGATCAAGAGACAGCGCTAATCTTACGACGCTCGCCCATGAAGCAGACGGGTCGCTTGATTCGTCTGAAAGTATCGATGTCTGATCGATGTGGTCTAGGCAGTAGCCTTGCACGTCCAGCAAGCCGTTGCCCATCTTGTACGTGTCCATCCGCCAAGGCAAGTTGCCTGACGCCGCCCAGTGCCCTTTTCCTCGATATGGCAGCGGGTAGGGCTCAAGGGTAACACTGTAATCAGGTACCCATGAAGGAAGGTCGGCAACGCGCCTCAAAGACAAGTCTTCAACATGCGACAGCAGAGTAAGGTTACGGTAGTCTGTCAAAAAAGCCTTTGCAGTCGCCATGTAGACCTGTTGAACGCTCAAGCTGTAGTTTGGCGTGATTGCTGCTGGGTTTGTACGAAAAGGTGCCATTGCCTGACTTGCTAGGCCAAGAAGGGAGTATACCTTATCTCGTGGATCGGTAGACTTAGCGTAACGATGCTTCTGTAAGAGCATCGTAAGGGGCACCCGATAGGTTCCTTTCTCAGGAAGACTTGAGCTTGGAGCAACAGCCACTCGAGTCTCGTTCAGGAACATTGGAGCCATGCCTAGTGAGAGCTTTGATTGAAGTAATCGCTTGTAGATGCCTGGGTGCTTTCGTACCTCAACAACATGCTTAAGCTTCTCCGTATGTAGATGATGATACCATTTGGTCGCCTTGATGAAAGAGAGCGTTTTCGAAAGCTTCTCCCACTTGAACACTTTGGTCCCACAAACGACAATTGGCGAATTGCCCAGCGTAATCTCTTGCACGACCTACTGATATATCAGCTTAGTCTGTATGGGCTTCATTGCATGACTCACCCAAGCCCGCTTGAACCAAGGGCGATTCATAAGAGCGATGAAGCCCAGCCAGTTTTTGTAGGATAAGTTTGGCCTTGGAGACTGTGACCCTGCACTGTGATCGTAGAACGAAGTGTACTCAACACAAGACCAGTCGCTCTCTGGAACTGCGGATACTTTCTGTATAACTTCCAGTGCGTCTGCAGTGAACTCATCATCCCGACCAAGCCATACAATCACGCCACCAGCTTTGCGGAAGATGTCTCCCATCTTGGCCACCTGAATGTTGCGCTCCATCACATTGCTCTGGTCTACGCACAATGCATCGATCCAGTAGTAGGTGGGAATTTTGGACATCAATGGCATATTGATGGCAGTGCCAAGCATGCGGAGAGCGTCTCGAAGGTTGCTCGTGACATTCAATAGACGGCCATCGCAGAGGATGTGGTGTCGACGTGGTCTGCTAATGCTATCCCATTTGTCTTCCAAATCCGAGAGTCTCGCATCTTTTCGGTGGTTGACGCTGTGTGCAGTACTTTCCTTGGCGGCCGTCGATGTGGGGCTGAGGATGGTGTGACTTCGTCCCCAGGTGTAGCTCAATGCCTTGAAAGAAGGCGCATCTTTCAATTCAAACGTCTTCAGCGAACACTGGAGTCCGCCTCTGCTCTTGGACGGGATCAGTTCAAGCAATCGTATACTGGTTTTGGTTGGTAGAGGCTGGTAAGCGTACCCACCCGTAAGGAATGGCAGGTTCTGCGTAAGGCGCACATGGCTCAGGAGGCTTCGCAGTCTCATTGGGTCAACTGGCCACTCCTGGTATCGCTGCTTGCGCGACGCATAATGCGCCTGCTTGCACTAGGAAGAGTGTCGTTAGGTGTGAGTAGAGCCGAGATGACCGATAAAGCCATAACTAGGATGCGGCACGGATATACTAGCTGTATCTGGGAAGTGGAGATTGGTGTCAATCGAGTAAGTACTTCGATATTGCTTATTCAAAAGCACACATTTGATGGTCTGAAAATCAAGGATTGCGGCGAGAATGATCACAAATATGTTTCAAGAGGCACTGCGCTCCGAAGCAGGTAATTTCCTTCACAAGAGCATACAAGAAGCAAGATACACGCGTGAATAGCCCCTCCACATCTCTCTGTGGGCGAACATAATCCTCGATATGGTAGCAGACACGCGTCTAGTCGATGGGAGTGTGTCGGCATCGCGACAGCGACTACTTGTACGTTCAGGACATTGCCGAAGATGGAGTCTCACACGCGTCAAGACGGTGACGATTGGGCGCACCGGCTATCCGTCAAATCATCGTCGTCATACCTCCTCACACTGAACACACACTACGAACTCTGAACTCTCTACATCTGGGACGCGCATCACCTATACATATATGCTACTGCTGTTTCATGGGCCTTCTTAACCATCATGCACATCTGCCATGGACATACAGCAGCAGTTTCTACGCCTCGGCCTAGATGAGGCACTCGCCCTGGAGGACGACGAGCGCGACTACCACGACGAGGAGCTTCCTGACTATGAAGCGTCGACTGCCCCTGCATATGATGATGGCGACAATGACGGGCCATATAGGATATTTCACTTGAGACGATACGACAGAAGAATACAGATGTTGGTCTCGTATGGGCCCTCTGCGAACGCAGCATATCGAATCACAAAAAACACCTTCCGGCTCTTCTCGAAGAAGCCAGAGATGGAGGTGCTTTACACGGGCGAAGGTCGTATGCGAAAATTGGCAGCGATATCGTTTGATAACGATGGACCTCTACCGTGGCGGCCTCGCGCGCATTTCAATCATGCCGACTCATTCGGTCTTACTGAGAGGTTTGACATGGAGTCGCGCAATTTCGCCGATTGGACGGTCAGAATAGGAGGCAAAGCGTACGAATGGCGACTGAGCATGTTGCCTTATTCACTGGAGCTGAGCGAAAGGGATATGGCATTGGTCATCGCATGCTTCACGTACTCGGACCGCGGAACACTGGCTGTACGAGGAGGCGAGGTTGGCGACCTGGTAATCTACCGTGACGGGCTAACGATAGAGAGAGATGGAATTGGCAAAGTTGTGTGTAGTTTGATGGTCGCACTTACGCAGCTGCAGAAGTTGGGACGACATTATTCGAACAACGATGCAACAAGATCACGGACGGACTCGGTAGCGCAGGAACAACGCTCAGGATATCGGGGGTCATCTGCCGGATTCACAGTCGCTTGAGAGTGCGACCATATTTGTTCGACCGAGGCATGAGGACTGACAGAAACAGCATACGTCACTGAGCCGATGTAGGGATGCTTGTTCGAGTCGCGGCGGAATGTCCAAGCATTATCGGCGGCAGCAAGTCTCTGATGGGGTCTCACATCTGCTAGAGTGCGAAAGGAAGGCCATATTCACATCTTCCGCAAACAGCAATGGACATGTCTAACAGGAGCGTTGTAATGACCACGCAGGCAAGACACAAGAGGCCTTGGCAGTGCAGACGAGATGAAGATGTTGGAGAGAAAACCCGGGTAAATAGGTAGTCAATGCATGGATGGATATAGGCGGAGTGTTCTGTCACAGATGTCCGGCGCTGCAGACAGCGGCGCGGCCCGCCAAACCACGTTGTCGCTATGCAGCAGTGCGTGGCTAACAGCCGTTGTAAGGCAGTCGGCGGTGAAAGTCATTCTGCTCGAATGATTCTGAGAAGCGTCTCGAAGTGCACTGACTGTTTCTGACAGGTCGTGATGAGTGGCACGTAGATACAGGCATTGACAGAATGCGGCTGGGGCCCTTGTCAGCCTGTTAGACGAGTCTCTTAGTGTCTAGACTACCGAAAAGCAACAGCGCCGATCTGCGGGAAGGTGGGGGGAATTGGCAAAGACACCAAATTGCAGCTGGACTCGCGCCGTCGACTTGGCACAACGGCGCGCTGATGAGCAAGACGAACGAGCGAATAAACGGCGCTCACTGTCCTCACGAGCCTGACTGGCAGTACATATGTAGGTGTTTTCTTTTGCAGGAACATGCAAGCTCTAAAATAGCGAGTCCCTCCCGGTAGCTTGACAAGGCGGCGTCCCTCAACTGCTCGTGCTTTGGCTTCTGTCTCGAAGCTTGCAGGCAGCCCTGGGCGGGCGCCGTTGGAGCGCTGGCGTCGCTCTTTTGCATGGGTGCTGAGTGGCAGGCCGTGTCTGTGGACTCGCAGCCAATTTCGAACGGGTCCGCGCGCACCTCGTGTTTCTGGCAGTCAGCGCAGAGCCAAAGCAGCACAGAGGCCGAGGCCATGGCCTGCCAGGGCGTCGGGTGTCTTACTGTTGGGCGGTTCGTTTGTTGTTCCCATCCGCGTCCTCGTCCTTGTCCTTGTCCTTGGATTCGTCTCTCAGTCACACCACGCCCGCGCCGCCCCAAGAGCATCCTGCATCCTGCTCGTCCCCTCTTTCTTGCACATCCGCGCTTCCGCTGTTGAGACGGCTGTCCGAGGCTGCTGTCTCTCCCTTTCTGGCCTAGCTGAGCTCTTGGTGCATGTGCGTGCATCCACAAGTGCACATCTCTCTCCACCTGCACCTCCACCGCTGCTGCCCGCGGAGCCGCGTCTCACATCGACTCGACTTGCACCACCGGGAGAAGCACCCGTCCGCTGTTCTCCGCCGTCCACCACTCGCCGTCTGCCGTCTACTGTCTATTGCCCGACCCTCCCATACAATTCGATCGTCTAACTCAACCGTCCGCGACCGCGCCCGCCCCGTCTGTACCTGCACCGCGGCATGGGATGCACACAGCTGCGCCTCACACCCCCGACCCCGTCGTCTCCCGCGCTCCTCAGCTGCAGCTTGCAGATAGCGTGCGCTGACTGACCACCGCGCCGCCTGGCCCTCGGCCGCCCGTTAACGTTACAACAAAAGAACACACGCCGGGCGTCTGGTGTGCAGGGCAATGGTCAAAATGCGGATCCCCATCCGCGAACAGCTGGGATGTCTCGTCTTGCTGGCCTCCATGATCGGACTGGCTGTCATTGCCATTGCGACGTGGGTCACGAACCACAACTTCGTGCTCAGCATCAGGTTGGTTGGCGCCCTGTCTGGCAGTATGGCCGTATTGTATGCTGATGTGCTCGCAGGTCTACAAGGCTCAATTTGACCGCCTCGCTCAAGGCGGCTCAAATTTCGTCGAATCTGAACCTCATGCAGATCGTTGTCGTCCAGGCCTCGAACCGCCTATCTCCGCAGGCTGCCCTACAACGTTATTATCTCGGGAACCTTTCCGAGCAGAATTGGGACCGTACACGCGAAGATTACGATGCTCTTTTCACTGGGGACATGAGGAACCGCATTGCTATCCAGGCCCGAATCTATCCCAGGAATGGAACGGATCAGATCATCTTCAGCCGCACCGCCGTCTCTATGCTCGATGTGCAGCTGCCCTACAACACCCCTGACGGACAGCCCGCTCTCATGGGCGACTTGGATTTCGGCTTTGTCCCCGAATTGTATCCCAGATTCAATGTCTCCACGATAGCGTACAACTCCTCCTTCAACGAGTATGTGGGCGAATATGAAGGTCGGACTATCAACAACTCCAGCTATCTACTCTCGGGCCCCTTCAGAGTCAACGACACTCTCAGTCTTGTATCAATCACATTACCGATTATCAACAACACTTCGAATATCGAGACCCTTGGCTGGCTGACGACTGTCTTGGACGCTTCACTGTTGACCAACATTATCAACCAGCTGGAAGGCCTTGGTGACACCGGTCTGACGATGCTCTTTGGCCCTGAGAATGCCACGAACCGCTTCCCGACTGGATATCTCTACGACCACACAGATCCTGATCCGCCGGAGAATGCCCAGGTACGCTTCTTAGTACCCCCGACAGTTCGATCCGAGATCACTCGACACGATCAAGACACGGTCGCTCTCAACCCTCCCTCGTTCGATTGGACCAAATTCCCTGCCATCAAGCAGGCCTACACCAAAAGTACTGGAGCTACTAACAATGCCGGAAGCGTCATTTCTACTCACAATGAAGAAGGAGAAAATGTTGCTATTGGTTATGGTGTAGTTGACAGTCCTTTGGTTGACTGGGTCGTCATCGTTGAACAGACGCACGGCGAAGTATGGGGGCCCATCTACCATCTACGTAACGTCATTCTTGCATGCGTGTTCGGTACAATGGGCGCCATGCTTCTTTTCACCTTCCCTGTTGCACATTACTCGAGTCGCCCTATCAGACGCTTACGAGATGCTACGAAAAAGACCGTCGCACCTCATTTGTTCGAGGATGATATAAGTCTGAGCTCTAACAACGATGGTGCGAACGACGAACACGATGAGGCCCTTGCTCGCAAAGAGGGTTTCTTTGGTCAAATCATCCACTATAGGAGGAATCATAAAGCGAGTAAAGCCGAGAAGAGGGAAGCAGAGCGAAGACGCCAATTTCGCATCCCCGGCAAGGTCAAGGACAGGAAGCATCTAATCCATGATGAATTGACCGACCTTACCACGACCTTCAATGAGATGACGGACGAGCTCATGATGCAGTACGAACGGCTCGAAGAGCGGGTACAACAAAGGACAGCTGAGTTGAACGAAAGCAAGAAGGCTGCCGAAGCTGCAAACGAAAGCAAGACCTTGTTCATCGCCAATATCTCTCACGAACTCAAGACTCCACTCAACGGTATCTTGGGTATGTGTGCAGTCTGCATGTCTGAAGACGACCCAATAAAGCTGAAGAGATCGCTCGGTATCATTTACAAGAGTGGCGATCTCCTCCTGAATCTTTTGACTGATTTGCTAACATTCAGTAAGAACCAGGTTGGGCAGCATCTGAGCTTGGATGAGAAAGAGTTCAGACTGCGTGATATCAGTTCGCAAGTTCTAGCTATCTTCGACAAGCAAGCAAAAGAGGGGGGCATCAATCTCAACGTTCGATTCGAAGGACCGTACGACGCCAACCTTAACGATGACGGACGGCCAAATCAAGCTGGCGATCTCGGACCTTTCGGGCTTGGGCGACTCAAGGACATGATTTTGTACGGCGACCAGCATCGAATTCTGCAAGTTGTGATCAACCTCGTGTCGAACAGTCTGAAGTTCACACCTCCCGGCGGGGACGTAACATTGACTATACGATGTCCTGGGGAGGCACACATGAGCAACAGTCGGAAAGCTTCTCTGGCCTCCCGGCAAAGCTCAGCAAGGAATTCGAAGACTCGCTTCAGGGCGACGAGCTCAGAAGTGGGATCTATGTCTACCACAGCTCCCAATGGTTTTGGAACAGCAAATCACATCAACCCACTCGAAAAGCCAAATGCCTATTCACATGTTATGGTTTCAGATCGAGCAGCAACACCCCCACCTGGTCGATGGCTAGCTTTTGAATTTCAAGTCGAAGATACCGGTCCCGGTATTCCTGAGGAAATACACGCCAAGATCTTCGAGCCGTTTGTACAAGGTGACCTGGGTCTCAGCAAGAAATACGGTGGAACTGGTCTCGGACTGAGCATCTGCTCTCAACTGGCCAGCTTGATGAAGGGTGTGATTGGCTTGAAGAGTGAGGTCGGACACGGCAGCGTGTTCACGATGTCGATACCGCTCAAGCATCTTTCCAGTCGCGCAGACAGTACAGCGAGCTCTCAGGTTGACCCTACTTCACGGCGAAACTCCTCTGCCGACGAGCCGCGCGCTGCGTCACGAGAAGATACTCGATCTGTGCGCTCAGCGGCCTCGATCAAGAGTGCGCCTAGCCCGGTTGCTGTGGTGAACGCCAACGCTGCCGCCGCTGGGAACGCTGGTCCTGTATCATTTGAACAGGATGCGAACCCTCGCTTGGTCGGCCTCAGCCAGCCTTTCTTCGCCTCAAATGCCCCATTGGAATCGCCCAACTCACAAGCAGCAGCAATGCAGCGCGTGGAAGCCGAAGCTACCAAGGGCGGCAAGAAGATCAAGGTCCTTGTTGCGGAAGACAACACAACAAATCAAATCGTGGTTATGCGTATGCTCAAGCTGGAGGACGTGTATGATGTAACCGTAGCGAAGGATGGACAAGAAGCGCTTGACAGGGTCAAGGAGAGCATGCAGGCAGGAGATCCATACAACCTCATCTTCATGGACGTCCAAATGCCTAACATGGATGGCTTGGACTCCACGCGCTTGATTCGACAATCCGGGTTCAGCGCTCCTATTGTCGCTTTGACCGCTTACGCTGAAGAGGTATGTCTTTGCATCACACGAACCCAAGAAGCTCATTCTAACAACGTTTTAGTCCAACGTAAAGCAATGTATGGAATCTGGCATGGACTTCTTTCTGTCAAAGCCCATCCGAAGGCCTGCGCTCAAACATGTCCTTAAGACCTATTGTCCTCCCATCGAAGAAGAAGACGAGGGCGATAGAACACCACCCAAGAACTCCCCGAACCCGGCAGCCGCTCCACCGGCCAAGGTTTCAGGCACTCAAACAAAAGCACCTTTTTCCCTAAAAGCTGGTCGGAACGACCATATTGATTC
This sequence comes from Epicoccum nigrum, assembly GCA_002116315.1. Taxonomy (NCBI): domain Eukaryota; kingdom Fungi; phylum Ascomycota; class Dothideomycetes; order Pleosporales; family Didymellaceae; genus Epicoccum; species Epicoccum nigrum. Next base: position 669,828 of record KZ107839.1, read on the forward strand.
ACCGGCAATATCGCCGGGAACTAATTGAGCTCGCACCGTTTCCTTTCCTACAGTCGGTTGGCTCGATACCCTATGATCTTGTAATGCATGGCGCACGAATTTCGTTACCGATACTCTTTTTTAATTTTGGTACACTATACATAAGCATGGCGCGGGGTCGGATTTGAGAGGATTTGAGATTTGAGTCCTTCAGAAGGCGTTATATGTTCGGCGTTTGGACAAGAATACGCAATGAGGCGTGGGCCCAGATTTGTCTTTTGTATACTGGTAGAGTAAGCTCTCTAACGCGAAAATCTATAAGGTTTAATGTGATAACAATGGTGCGTCATTGATTGTATGGTTGTGCAAGGCAGTACAGATGGTGATGTAGCCCTCAAGTGCTTGTACGGACAGTTAAATGAATGTCCAGATTGAGGTCGTCGACTCATGTATCATGTGAGGACGCGATGTCTGATGACGTTCCAAGGTTAGCGCGTAGTACAAGGCGCCCAGTGCATCTGAATCGTAAGCCGCCTCCAAAGGGCGCGTCGGCACCATTCCTTGCATCACAGACCGCCTGGAATTATTTCGCGATGCCCCGAACGCGTTCAATGCAGGCCGATGTTGTGGTCAAAACGTTACTATCGAGTAAGAACGAGCTATCCGATCCCCCAGATACGCTCTCTTCACCGCCACCTGCCACATTTGGCGGGAATCTAGCAAAGTACCACTACGGCGATACCTCCATCAACGAAGACGAGAAGTCATCACGTGTATCTCCACAACGTCCAGCAAAGCGATCACGCGCTTCTACTACGAAACCCACCACAACGGTCTCACCAACATCGCCACGCCCAGCCAAAAAGCAGCGCAAGTCGAGCAAGTATGCAGCTCCCTCTAAATACGCTCATCTCTCCCCTCTTATCGATATACTCGAGCCGGATCTGATATGCGTTTTCGTCGGCACCAATCCCGGTGTCACCACCGCCGCTCACGGTCACGCCTATGCCCACCCCTCAAACCATTTCTGGCGGCTCCTGCACTCCTCCGGTCTTACTGATCGGCGCCTCGCCCCCAGCGAGGACAGAAGCCTTCCGGCAAAATACTGCATGGGCAACACCAACATCGTGTCTCGCCCATCCAAAGACGCTGCTGAATTGAGCAAGGATGAATTGACAGAGGGCACGCGCGACCTGGAGCGCAAGTTTGCGCTCTACAGGCCAGAAGCTGTGTGTATTGTGGGCAAAGGGATCTGGGAGGCGATTTGGCGGTTCAAGCACGGTGCCAATATGAAGAAGGGCGAGTTTAAGTACGGGTGGCAGGATGAAAGACACAACATGGGAAAAACGGATGGAGATGAGTGGAAGGGGAGCAGGGTTTTTGTGACAACGAGCACGAGTGGGTTGGCTGCGAGTCTGAAGCCGGCAGAGAAGGAGGCGATCTGGAGGCCTTTCGGGGAGTGGGTACAGCAGCGGAGGGTGGAGAGGGACTTTGTGCCCAAGGAAGAGGTCAAAGAAGAAGTGGCTGATGAGGAAGCGGTCAACAAAGTGGTCAAGTAAGAATAGCCAGGTTGATGCCTCCTGAAGCACTGACATGTGAGAGCTTATGAGTATTTTGGTACCTGCCACGCGGCTTCAACGGTCTCCAAAGGTGCAGGTAAGGACCCTGGATGGATCTTCAAGCTGTCACGCCTCGGTCCGCAGCGTTCTCATTCGCGGCCCCTGGATTTAGGCCAGCTGCCAGTTGAATGGCGCGCCGGCTACAGCCATCCTCGGAACCGCACAGCAATCTTGCAGCAGATGGAGAAATTACTCTCTTTGAGAGTTTCCGTCGTGTGCGCCACAACGATCAGCGAGCGAGCGATGCAGCCAAGCCACCGTTTATTACAATACCACGATACGGCTTGTCACGCAGAACACGTCGCCCGCAAAGCCACCGCGAGGATGAATGTGGCTCCCGCAATCGCTAGGACTTGCCGTGCGGAGCCCGCGGTCTCCAGTAGGGCGCAAGCCACCCCTGTCTAGTTTCCGGATGTTCGGCACTCGTGCATGCTGGAGCAACCTCACTTCACATCGCAATCTCTATCATATGTGACCGTCGTTCACAACGCGACTGCTGTGTATGTCAGTTCCTCTATGGAGTCAGACTAGAAGAGATGATCTTGCGAGCTCAGATAAGAGAAGGTTTCATCACCGATCCGCCAAACGTTTCGCACCCACCAAGACGGTAACTGATAGACCGTGGAGAACGATCAGTCATGCGCCCTACCTCGTTCGCAGCGCCAAGCAAACCTTTCCACGCGTACCGCAGCGCCCAGCCGCCAGGATGAGCAGTGGCTTTCGCGGTGTCCACTCGCTGCCACACCTGTGGCTGTCTTGACGCCAAGGCGCGCCCGGAGCTCCTCTGGCGGTATCGCACTCCCCACTGGGAACAGTCCATGGGAACGAGCAGCCGTATCGCAGCGTTTAGGTTTGACACACTGGCGTGTGCGCGGTCTGTGAGCTGCCATTGAGCTGAGCGGATTTGTTTGCCATGGGGTGCTGCCGGCGTTCCGGCCCCTTGTCACATCCGTCAATTCATAAATCTAGTGGAAGGCCCCCGTCCGTAGTGCACAGCCTCCCCGACACGACCCTTCTTCTCACCTGCCACACTTTTCTGCCACAGCTTCGCTCTTTTACTCTTAAAACAATCCTGCGCCGCGCTTCGACGCCTCATCTCCAAGCAAAGGCCCTAGCCACACCGAACACTTTAATCCAACCACACCACCGATTCTAGTCGACAACATGTCCTACCAGCAGCCAAACCAGGGCTACTACGCCCAGCCGCCGCCCCAGGGCCAGTACATGCAAGGCCCGCCGCCGCCTCAGCAGGTAACATCTCCCCTCCCATTCCCAATAAAAATCAGAAAAGCGAATTCGAACACCAGATCAGCTAACCTCTCCACCACAGATGTACTACCAGCAAGGCCCACCGCCGCCTCCCCAGGAAGAGAAGAAGGACAGAGGCTGCCTGGCGGCCTGTCTGGCGACGCTGTGCTGCTGCTGGCTGTGTGGCGAGACGTGCGAGTGCTGTCTGGATTGTCTGGACTGCTGCTTCTAAGCGCGCGAGAAAGAACCTTGGTTGCTGGGGAGCAAATCCACGATGGTGGAAGGGGATGATGCACACGCACAAACAAACACAAGACAAGCTGAGACGCTCGCTACACACACACACACACACACACAACCTTTCCTACCTGTTCATACGCGAGATATCCACAATGGTTACGGGGTTTGCAATGAGGAATGGAGGGGATGGAGGGATGGAGGATGGGGAGTTTTTGGGAAGGCTTGTGGGGCGCACAATTAGTCGTCTTTTTGGACCTTAGCCGTGGAGGATGTTCATGCCGTTCCAAAATCCAATCCATTCAGTCACTTATTCACCTCTTCCCTTGCCCATTTCCGGGCAAACCCAACAGTGGCGCGCTCACATTTCACAGCAGAGAGCAGGGAGTCACATTCATATCAAGCAAGAGGAAAGAAAGGAAACAGAGAAGAAAACTCGGCCGTTTCAATTCGTTGCGCTAACCAACAGAACAAGGCCCCCTTAGTCCTCGTACGCCTCCTGCAGCTCCTCCTGATACTCCTCCTGCGCCTCGATGAGCTCCTGCCTCCGCTCCTCGAGCGACTCGCGATCGCTGCTGGAGATGGAGCTCCCGTCCTCGTCGTGCGTCGGCACGGGCGGCGGCTCCTGGAACGCGTGGTCGCCGTACGGATCGCTGGCGTAGGGGTCCGCCTGCGGGGGCGGCGCGGCGTACGCCGCTGCGGGTGCAGCAGCAGCAGCAGCAGGCGCGGCCGCGGCGGCCGCGGCCTTGTGCTCGTCGTCCGAGTCCTCGGCTGTTCGAGTGCGTTAGTGAATGCGGTGGGGATGGGGGTATGTGGTTTCTGCGTGGCTAGACGTACTCAGCTCGTGGCCTATCCAGGCGCCGGCGGCGATACCGCCGATACCCGCTGCGGCCAGCATAGCGGTGGAGTGGCCCTTGTCCTTCTTCTCCTTCTCGAGCTTGGCCGGGTCCGCGGGGGCGCCGGGCGCGGTGTTGTAGTCGTGGCCGCTGTGGCCGTGGGTGTTGCCGAAGAGGCCGCGCTCGTCGTGGGCGGCGGCGGCGTTGAAGTTGGGGTTGGGGCCCGGGGGAGCGTAGGGGCCGGGGGGCAGGTTGGAGGGGGGATCCCACTGGGTGCGGCCGGTGGCTTGCTCAATGTAGCTGCGGTGTGTGAGCCTGTGGACGCTGGATGTTCTAGGGGGGAGGGACTTACAACCAGCGCTGGCTGTTCTGGTCCCACTGCTGGGTCCAGCCTGGTGGCATTGGTGGGGGAGCACCGTACGGCGCGGGAGGGCCCTGGGGTGTTGGGGGTCCAGAGTTGTACTGTTGAGGGGGGTAGCCTTGGCCGTAGCCCTGTTGCGGCGGCTGCCCGTAGCCCTGGGGAGGACCACCTTGCTGCTGAGGAGGCTGGCCATACTGCTGCTGAGGAGGTTGGCCGTACTGCTGCTGGGGAGGCTGTCCGTACTGCTGCTGGGGAGGCTGTCCGTACTGCTGCTGAGGAGGGCCGCCCTGGTTGTAGTAGCCATCCGACATACCACGCTCGCCAGGGGCAGCACCGCCCGGTGCTCCGTAAGAGTCACTGTGGGAAGGCTGCGAAGGCGGTTGGGAAGACTCTTTATACGATCAGAAGCTGTTTCTGGGATGACTTCACGTGCAGAAGCTTACCAGTGGGCTTGTCCTTGGGCTTGTCGTCGTCGTCGAGCAACTCCTTCATCTTCTTCTTGAGGAAGTCCATGTTTGCAATATGCTACAAAGCGTTTGTTGACTGAGTATTCCGTGTGGAAGGCAATGAGATATGAAGAAGAGGGGAAGAGAATGAGATTGCAAAAGCCCACGCGGGGTGACTATTTAAACAACCAGCGCCCGCTGTCGGGCACAGTGCGCCCGCAGCGGGCCCGAAGAACCCCTCGGTGGCATGCAGGGAAATGAGAGCCACTCATGAACTTGCCCGAGTTGTACAAACGGCTTGTCGATGCACTGGGGCACCGAGGCAGCTGAGTCCACACCATCTGTATGGCGAGTGTGTGGATAAATGTGGAGATCTACGAGGGTCTGATGCTTCTGGCGGCTAGTACGAGGGTCTTGGAGTATGAGCGGAGCTTAGCAGGACTTGGCGTGTATGACAGGTGGTTTGGTCTACTATGCGGGTTCAGTGTGTATGATTCCCCAGTATGTAACGTTTTGGCTGAGCTCCGCGTGCGGATTGTCCCGTCAGCAACGGATAGCAGTTAGGGGCCTGGTAATATGTGGACCGGAGTGGATCGATGGGGACCTGATTGGGAAAGATCCGGAAGGCTGCGTTCTTGCGTAAGGATGGTAACAGCAAGCCGTCTGTTCTATATTCCCCAAGACAGTAACGGGTGGCTTAGGCAGAGCCACAGATAAATGGCGCAGCAGGTCCAACCGAGCTTGGCGGTGGTGCGTTTGCAAGGTCTTCAGGATCGCGAATCGCGCGCGCGAGAATGACAGTAGCGATTGGCATGAGATAGCCTCCACATTGCTTGTCACACCCACGATCAGACCGAATATCGCAGTGCAGGAGATGGCTGACGGACAAGGTGAGCATCGCTGGGCAAAGCAACTGCACCCAAGACGGCTGATTAATACTAGACCTGGTGATCTGCTAACAGTTACTGAAGATTCAATCTGGACAATCCGCGAACGTCCTGAGGTTGCGAGATGGCGACCAAAATCTGTGCTGTCGAGGTTCTACATCGTGAGGTAGAGCATTGAGACCACTGCTGAAAGACAACTCGAGGGAGATGGGACGGATGAACCTCGGCCAACCTCCATGACAACACACGGGAAGGTCACGTGATCCGAAGTGTATCGCAGTGAACGTCTGGGACGGCGCGGAGATACTGTGGAAGCCATGAGAGTGGAACAAGGATTTCGAACAGTGAGCTGATTGTTAAAATGGTTCCACTGTCAGACGCGGTTGTTTGCAGACATTTGACTCTCGTTCTCATCTCTCCGCTAGTGATAGGATGGGGACAGGGAGCCGATCGCCGGGGCGTCTGGAACATGCATCTGGCTCACGATGGTGTACATGACGTCGCAGCAATTTGCGCGGGTGCCACGAGCACGAGGCTTCACTTACGATCAAATGATCGGACCGTTCTGACAGGTACGCTCGACGATGTCAGCTCAAGAGCCAGCAAGGTGTTCTGGAAGTCTCAAGATACAAGTGTCCAAGGCTGGCCAGCCCTGTGATGCTTCAAATGATACAAGCGTTCCTGATCCCCTTGCTGGGATCGACGGTATGGTTCGCGTTCAGATTCAGCCGGTTCGACGGAAGATGACCGGGTCGCAGCACCTGGGCCGAACGACAACGCATGTTCCAAGGGATAGGCGGCTGGCTTGAGATGGGATTCCTGCGCGGGTGCATGTCTACTTTGACTCTCGCTCTTTACTTTGCGTATCTCATCTCTTGCGATGCTCAGCTCGGAATCTCCCAGTTCCTAAGTATACGTAGGCTGCCGTCATCGCCATCGCCGATCTCCACATGCAGGCGACTACCTAGTCTAGCGCGCCGTCTGTCAACCCAGAGTCCCAGACAGACCCGCAGCTGGCAGCTGCCGTGAATCTCAAGCAAGCAACGTCTGCTCGTCGGCCCTGGCCGTCTAAGATGCCCGCGGACCGGGACTGAAAGTCGTGAGTGCATGTTGGCTCCTGCTTCGCAACAGACGGGCCTTTTCTATGTCAAAGCAGCTGCCGACATCCATCTTCACTGGAGCAACACCGTCGCCAGGCCCTGAGGCCCGCCGCCTCATCACAACTCGACACATTGAGCCCTTGGCCTCACCGCCAGCGCGCGCGCATCCCCCCACGCCCAACGTCACGACCCCTGACCGCCCATGGTCGCTAAAGGACCCGCTTGACATACTCACGACGATCCCGCGACCCTCCTCTGCGCCCGTGTCTGGTGATGAGACTTTCGAGGCGCCGCATCCTGTACCCGTACCTGTACCCGTAGCAACGCCGCCCACAGTCGCCGGGCGCAAGAGAGCAGCACCGTACGCACCTGACGAGCCCCCAGCGAGCGAGCCACTGCACAAACGCCGACGAGCGCATGTGCGCTCACGCCATTCGCTTGACCTTTTCAATTGCGCCAGCAGCCGGCCCCTCCGCTACGAAGGACAGCCACCGTCTCCGTTGTTCTTCTCGTCCAGTCTCGCTCGCCCGCATCTACCTGCGCGCTTCTCTAGCTCAGAGGCTGCCGCCAGGATGCTGAGCAAGACCAGAGGTGAGGATGCAGGCATCAAGACAGTGACTCTGGCGCGCGGCACCTTCAGCGGTCTCAGTCCGCCCGGGACGACAAGCGTGGCAAGTGCGAGGAGTTCTGAGCGCTCGAGTATACCGCGCACGGCCTCGCCAGATGCGCGTGATCGAGCCGACCCTTTGAGCCTTCTGGGCTCTGTCGGCGTGACAGAGTTGCTGGAACACGACCCAAGACCTACCTTTGTTGTGGATATCGGCGACTATGCCAACTATGCACCCGACTCATCCAGCCTGCAGATACTGTTCGCCAACAGCGCTCTGCGCACAAACGCGTCAATATGGGAGGCAGTTGCGGGTAAGGCGCCGGAACAAGCTGTTGATGGCACAGCGTCACATGCTTCCAAGCAGTTTCGCGGCTGGCTTCTCACCACTGCGACTCAAGGAAACGAATGGGATGCAAGTCCATCTCCCATAGAGCACAGCAATGTTGTATGGTCTTGCTACACAATAAAGAAGCGTTTGCGGGTGGTGTCTGCGGCAACACCATCTGTGACCGCGTCCGAAGTACCCTCTACAAGCGCCTCGATGGACTTTGCTATTCCTTCAGCATCCTCAGTCGGGCACCTTTCGGGGCGCGCTTTGGACACTGCATCGTCCTCAAATCATACCAGTGAGCAACAAGACTATTTCGGGCCCCCAGCCATCCGCAACCGCGAAGAATTGAACCCGCTGAGTACCATGACACACAATCACATGAGCAATACAGTGGTAAATGCTTCGAGCACTAGTAGGGGGTCGAGCTCACAGCCTAATCACCTTACCTTACCATCAATAGAGGATCTTTCCTTCACAAATGAGTGCGTTCTCAGGGCTCACAGTGCAGGCGACGTTGACTCTTTCCATAGAGACCCAAAAACATCACAGGACCACGACATGGGCTTCTTCGATTGGACGAGACTTTCTTTGACGTCTTCCCTACCAAAGCACATCCAATTTGCTCGCTCTATAGATTGGAGTTCGACGCCTCTTGGACCTATCGAATTCTGGTCGAACGATCTCCGTGCTATGTGCAATTTGATCATGTAAGCAATCGTAGACAAGACGGCTCAAATGTCTCAGACGGCTAACATTTCACAGGGCGAGTCCTCATCCGGCTGCCATGTACTGGGGGGATGAGCTGGTTGCCATCTATAACGAAGCGTATATTGGTAAGTGCTATACCAGCAGGTGCTTCGCTGTTATGCTGATGTGTATTAGGACTGGCCGGTCAAAAACACCCAGATCTGATGGGTCAGAGTTACAAAGTCGCCTGGGCAGAAATTTGGGATGAAGTGAAGGATGTGTTTAACAACGCTCGTCTCACCGGTCAAGCCACAATGAAGGACGACGACTGCTTGTTCATCAAGCGCAGCAATTATATGGAAGAAACATACTTTTCATGGTCGATCATTCCTATGGTCGGACAAGACGGGACCGTTATGGGACTGTACAATCCAGCTTTTGAAAAAACAAGGCGGAAAATCGCAGAACGACGAATGCTCTCTCTCCGCGAGGTGGGTGAGAGGACGGCTACAGCAAGAGATGTGAAGGGTTTCTGGGACCAAGTCTTGGTAGCAATGACCGAGAACGAGTTTGACACACCCTTTGTCATGTTGTACTCGGTCTCGGACGAAAGCGACAGCGATTCCTCCTCTCTACATTCTAGCAGCCTTCTGGGCGCCAAGCATTGTTTCCTTGAAGGCTCCCTGGGAGTACCGCATGGTCATCAGGCCGCTCCCGAACAGATCGATCTGAAAGAAGGCCATGAAGGCTTCGGGCCTGTCTTCCGCGAGGTTATGAAGACTGATAAACCTGCTGTCATTAGTATTGGCTCAGGCGACTTGCCTTGGTCCATGATGGACGGTTTGGAGTGGCGAGGTTTCGGCGACCCATGCCGCGACGTTGTGGTATGCCCTATCCATCCGACCACAGGCGAGACGATTCTGGGATTCTTGGTTATGGGTGTCAACCCGCGCAGACCTTATGATGACGACTACAACCTTTTCGTTCAGCTGCTGAGCCGTCAACTGGCTACCTCCCTGGCTTCGGTGGTTCTGTTCGAGGAGGAGATTCGACGAGGTCAGAAGGCTGCCAAGCTAGCAGCGGAAGACCGATTTAATCTATCGACGCAACTTGCCGCACGTACACAAGAAGCTCGTGAGAACGAGCTAAGGTTTACCAGAATGGCGGAGTACTCACCTGCAGGTCTGTTCATTGCTGATCACGCCGGACGTATCACATATTGTAACGACACATGGTACGAGATAAGTAGAGTTCCCAAAGAAAGAAACAAGACGGATAGATGGATAGACTATGTCAAGGAAGAGGACCAAAAGCTTATACAAGACCACTGGAAGCGCCTCGTCGAAAACACCGCCCCAATCAATGTCGAGTTCAGATTCAAAGCGCCATGGGAAGATCACAACGCCAAGGCGACGAGCGACACGTGGGTACTGTTCAGCGCTTTCCCTGAGAAGGACGAACACGGCCAACTCAAGAGTGTCTTTGGAAGCATCACGAATATTAGCCCTCAAAAATGGGCCGAGGGATTCCAAAAACGAAAAATGGAGGAGGCTGTCGAGCTGAAGAGGCAACAGGAGAATTTCATCGACATTACCAGTCATGAGATGCGTAATCCACTAAGTGCAATTCTGCAATGCGCTGATGAAATATCGACAATTCTTGGCGACTTCAGACAATCAGGCCTGCAAACCATCGAACCGGGGATAGTGGCTGACTCGATTGACGCAGCTCAGACGATTGCTTTGTGCGCACAGCATCAGAAGAGGATCGTCGATGACGTCTTGACTTTGTCGAAACTTGATTCAGCTATGCTGATGGTCACTCCGGTCGACGCTCAGCCCTTGCAAGTAATCCAGCGTGCGCTCAAAATGTTCGAAGGCGAGGTTCAAACAGCCGGCATAAAGATGGAATTTGTGCTTGGTGAATCTTTCAAAGAGCTGAACATCGACTGGGTAAGGATTGATCCTTCCCGAGTTTTGCAGGTCCTCATCAACTTGACTACCAATGCCATCAAATTCACGTCTACTGAAGAAACTCGAACGATCACCGTCGTCCTGTCGGCATCTAAGACTCGCCCATCGGCTAGCAAGTCACCCGCCGTTAGCTACTTCCCCATGAAGTCGAAACGCATCGATCAGACACTCGGCCCAGACTGGGGTACCGGAGAAGAAATCTTCCTCGAATTTCTCGTTCAAGATACAGGGCGAGGATTGAGTGCAGAAGAGCTCAAACTCCTTTTCCAACGGTTCTCACAGGCTAGCCCGCGCACGCACGTGCAGTACGGAGGATCTGGTCTTGGGTTGTTCATCTCCCGTGAGCTGACAGAATTGCAAGGCGGCGAAATTGGTGTCTCATCTGAAGCTGGCAGAGGCAGCACATTTGCCTTCTACGTCAAGGGTCGTAGAAGCTCAGAGCCGAAGGAAGTTATCGATAGCGTTTCCGTCGCCGCTGGGGCGCTGACAAGGAAAGTATCGAACGCGAGAGAGAAGGGACGACCCGAACCACCCAAAGTCAAGGACTTTGCCGCGCAAGCTCCTGTTGCCAAGAAGGAACCAGAAAAGCCAAACGACCATGCACGAATTCGTGTTTTGATCGTCGAAGACAATCTTGGTATGTTTACGGTGTTGATCACCACGACTTGAATATGTCCCTAACGCTGCGCAGTTAATCAAAAAGTGCTTCAACGCCAGCTCCAGAATCGCGGCATAGAGACGACTGTGGCCAATCACGGTGGTGAAGCTATCACACTCCTGTCGTCTTCGTCATACCACGTCTCCGCCGGTCCCGAGGCAACCGACATTGCCGTCGTACTAATGGACAAGGAGATGCCCATCATGGATGGCCTAGCATGCACGTCCAAGATCCGCGACATGGAGCGTAAGGGCGAGCTGATGCGACATGTGCCCATCATCGCGGTCACAGCGAACGCGCGCAGCGAGCAGATCGCCACACTGCTAGCCGTGGGCATGGACGACGTCGTGTCCAAGCCGTTCCGCATAGGCGAGCTGGTTCCCAAGATCGAGGAGCTGAACGCAAAGTATTGTCGTGAGAAGAGCGAGAGAGAGGTGCCTCAGGAGAAGGCGCTGCAGACCAACGATAGCGGGGTGAGCTTTACGACCTTGTCTGAAATGCCGTCACGATGAAATACGGGGATCTGCTCATAGGTGTTGCACTAGACTTTTGGGCTCTGGAATGGTGGGTCGGATTATTTGTGCGTGGTGTTTTGGGCGTCTGGCATTTAAACTGTTGATTTACGGTCCCTATGGAGGAGAGCATTGGTATGTCGGACGGAAAAAGCAACGTGGAAGGTCTTGGAATGCTTGGTAATAAATACCCTTATGCTGTGCTCGGTAAAGAGGGCACTGCCCTAATCTCATATAGACTAATACCACTCCACGGAGTAGATCTTGACTGACACCGTTCATGATACAAATCCACGTTAGGTCAGTGGGGTGCTGTAGGTCCGGAATCGATAGCGCCTCTATCGTGTGATCAGCGGACGAAAAAGAGAAGCTTTTCGCTTCGACATAGTCAGCGACTACGGAATATGCGCTTCGTCAATGTAAGGCCACAAAGTCAGAAGGACAGAAAGTAAAATGCCTCTCATCGAGACAGATGCCCGGTCAGCAACAAGGGTCTGCAAGCACGCATGGCGAGTTGTGGCTTCTCAAACCCCAATCGACTCCACATACCGGACAGAGTGCAATCTAAGAACAAGTCTCGTCGTATCGTCGGCACAAACTAGAATACAATTAAACATTACAACCACCCCCCTTCCACCTCATCGTCCCTCCAAGCTTAATCTATCCTACAACACACTATGCTACATATCAACCACCACCTTCCCATCGCCTGCGGATACCACAGCAACCAACTAGCCCCTCCAGAAGAAGACCCCCGTCCGGCTTCTCTCGTCTTCACACCTCACCCTTCAAACAGTCTGATGCGCAACAGGAGCATCAACACCCGGCGCCGCGCCACCAGCACCATGGTGCTTCTCCCTATCATCAGCGGGGGCGACACGAGTATGCTTGAAGCGCTGGACATCCCAGAGCCTGGCCTCCAGGAGCGTCCCCACCACGTTGGTAAAGCTTGGGAACAGGTCAGCGACTGCCTTCACCACCACCACCACCACCACTCACACCAAGGAGTGTACACAGAAAAGGGGAAAGGGGCAACTTACAAAGCGAGGAACGTGAAAGCCTCGACCGTCCTCTTCAGACTGCATTTGTTCACGAAGCGGGGAGAGTTGACCGCGCACCCGCCGTTGTACTCGTAGTCCTGCACCGCGAAGATAAAGCCCGTCAGCCACAGGTACGACAGCACCCAGGCCAGCGGCGCGAGGTAGCCCTTGTAGCGCTTTACGGCCGGGAGCACGAGCGTGGGGAGGTAGAAGAAGGTGGAGACGGAGGCCTTTGTTACACGTGGTCAGTCAACTTGCACTCCCATGTTCATGCTAAGATGGAGGAAGGGTGACGTACGATGGCGACCCAGTAGCGCAGGTGCGTGGTATTTTCGTAGTCGTGGATGAAGTACGCGGAGATGCCGAGGACGATGAGGGACGAGGCAAGGTGCAGTGCGTGGTTTAGGGCCAGCAGAGGGCGGTGCAGTCTGTTGGAGCGGACGGCGGGAGCGCCATAGTCGGTTGTGGGCGCGACGTGAGCGTTGTTGCGACGTCCGAAGGCCATGTTTGCTCTTCAATATATCAATTGGTGGTTCGTTCGACTTTTGCTGTAAGGCGAAGATGGTGGTTACTCAAGGCAATCTCGAGATGTTTACATATGGACTCGACAGCGAGACTTTCCCCCCTTATAACCAACTGCCCCCTCTTTTCTCCTCTCTTCCACCTGATCACGAGATCGTACCCCGTCAACACAACGTCGTCCCACCTGCAAGCAAGGAAAGCTCGATAAGCTACAGGCCCGCTGGGTGCTGTATCACGGAGTTTACTCATCATGACTTCATCCAGCGGGGCCCCGTTTGCAGACTTTGCGAATCATTGTGTGCGCGCACACGATTTCTGCGTTAATCATTGTCCACGCGAAACGTCAGGTCGTGGTTCATTCGGCTCCTAGCGGTTGTCGAGGCAGGCGTGGTGTGAAGAAACGGCGAGAATGACGAGTGTATGAGCCAACGATCTTCGTGATGGCACAGCGCACAGAGCTTGGCAACGACAACCGCTACCACAACGTCGGAACGTCGAAGTTGCTAGCAGCGTCCGCGGAGAGGAGCGTTGCGGAACTGAGGCAACGGTTATGGTATATCATTTGACCTGAGATGGTACTGCAGTGGATCGTCTCAGCCAATCGTGTGTAGGTTTGATGGACTGCGCGATGCATGATTGAGCATTTGCAGGAAAGTCAGATACCACAGCAGCATTTTGCGAACATTCAAGCTGTCCTAGAGCACATAGATCCAACTCTCAATCGTCGAATACCAGTGTCTGGTGTATTCATAACAAGCTCTTGGGGCAATTGAAGACTTAGACGTCATTATACTGTGGGATTTCTTGCGTCAGAGAAACAACCATTAGAGATAGTAATTTCTAGCATGTGTTGTAGCACGCCGAATTGTTCGGCATTGGTGCGTAGTATGTTTGAAACAAAGATCCACTATTACGTCCCACTATTTAATAGACAAAACCGCCAGTTTTCAAGTAATTTCATACACAAGTAAATTCTGACCTACAAATAGGATAATATGCCGACGTAGAATCTGGCTGGCAAGGTCCGGAAATATGCTGCATGCATATGATGTTCAAGACGACACTTACCTCCTGACTACAATGCTAGTGTCCAGATAGCAGCTTCATCGCGGTTACCTCTTGCCTCGTGACGTCAGCTACTTTAAATGCTGTCTACAGTGTTGCTGTCAGTCCTGTCAAGAAGCTTGGTGTGTGTCAGCGCAGCATTGTAAGGCTGCCATAGTGTTTGAAGGCCTTCCCAGGCTGCAACCTAAGCACACTATCACAAAGCAGGTACCAAGTGCATTCCGGAATCCACACACCTGGGCAGCTCGACATGGCACCGGTACTTTCTCCTCCATTTAGCGGGCTCGGGGCACCGATGAAGTGATCATTACCACAGAGCTACCTGCAACCGCAATTTTAGCCGCAGGCAATACACCCAGCGTGCACAGCAGCTGTGGCCCATCGTCGATGAGGTGTAGGGCAATTCGGCATACGGGACGGGTTGGAACGTGGTGTTGAACTACCACCTGCGATTATTTTCTGGGCCAATCATTAGCAAGTATTCGCCTAATATGCGTGTTGACCAAAGTAGGTTAAGGCGTGCGTCAGAGATGTTGAGAAGATATGGAATTGCTGGTATCTCAAAGCATTGTTCCTGCAACCCTGCGTCCACAGAGGTGGATACTAGAGGAGGAACTAATATGGCCCCAGCTTGCTCATCATGAAGGCGGTGGAGGAGACTGGTTGCACTTACTACTGTGTACACGTGTGACCTCGGCGTAGGGGGTCACTTTAGTCGAGAAGGCTTGAAGAACCTGACCTTCGATAGGGAGGGGGAAGCGTGTGCCTACTCGCTAAGAATGCTGTGGCTGAAAGAGTGATTCGTCCTGACAACACTGGTGTCAATTACGGTGCTGTTCCTGCATTCAGCAAAGTGAACCCAGTGCTATCTCTATACGTACACAGCACGCATTGTAAGCTGATAGCGTCCAGGTTAGGTAAAGTTCCTAGCCTATAGGAATGCAAGGCTACAATGTGTTGGGGAGGT
Organism: Epicoccum nigrum; assembly: GCA_002116315.1. NCBI lineage: Eukaryota > Fungi > Ascomycota > Dothideomycetes > Pleosporales > Didymellaceae > Epicoccum > Epicoccum nigrum. The sequence goes on from KZ107839.1 coordinate 684,906, forward strand.
GTGCATGCTATAGCTCCCGTTGTTATTCCGTGCCGTGTCGACACCGGGGGTCGAGGCTTTGAGCAATCGCCATGACTTGTAGCACGATAGACATGCGATTTAGGGTTAGGTCGAAGGGGTGAAGTTGTAAGCGCCTCGTTCCTTCCGTGGAGATGAGCTGCAGCTACAGCGCCGCTGGTCCACCCGAGACTCTTAAGCTTCGGCGTCCTTATGCAGGAGCCAGGACCAGGACCAGATCATCGGTGTCACGACGATTCAGGGCTCGTGGAAGTATCTGGAATAAAGTTTGCTAGCTAGCAGCCTTCTCGATCGAACTGCTACATCTGGTTGACCGACGTGGGTTGAATCGCCTTTGCGTGCAACCGACTAGGGAAAGGGAGGCTGCGCAGGTACTTTGCGCTGAACCCGCTGACCCATCAGACGGCGACGATGGTGGAGAATAGCGCAGTGACGAATAGAGGCGAGAGGTGCAGCTGGCTATAGGGCTGGTCGCCGACGCATACCAGCCGGCGCTGTGTTCGCGGGTCCCTGGTGTCAGATAGACGAGATGGCGTCGCAGGCGTGCAGGACTACAAGCTTGTAAACAGGTTGGACATGAGGCCGAGGAAGGACCGCCAGCTCATTGCTTGAATCCATTCGTTTGGCTACCAATTGTGTGTGCACAGCAAAGTCGCGAGGATGACGCGCCGAAGGAGTTTGCGGGAGCAGCGGCGTTCGGTCGGGCCGTGTGCACGCCTGCTGTGACAGCATTTCCCTTCCAGAGCGTTGGGTCGGCCGAGCGAGTTCAATGGCTGCGGATTCCCCGCCGTTCGGCGCCAACTTCCCAGTTCACCGCTCAGATGAATCATGTTATTAGAGTTTTGGGCTCTGGGCACTCACTTGTGATCAGCACCGTACCTTGTGTGTTCGACTTGCTCGTTCTCGCTCTCAGCGGCGGCCCACTGGTTGACCAAGAACTCCCTGTGCCATATCTTGCAGTCTGCCTGAATCCTTGCCAGGGTGATTGAAGTACGAGAAGTCCGTTCAACGAGCCAGTCGGTGCCAGTATCGCACCCGCCGTTGAGACTGTTCGCACCACATACTGTTGGTACGCCCAATATCAGTATATCGTCTGTTTATAGCACAAGGGTTGCGACGCGTGGCAATGGCATCTACGAATAAGAGTGTTTCAGAAGCGAGAAGCGCGCTCTTGTCCGGAGCTGTGTGGCGGCCACGAGCAGGTGGAGTACCTAGGATCTGCACTTTCTGCACATGCGACGTGTGGATCACTTGTCGAATCAGGAGATCCTAGAGCAGATGAAGACACGTGAGTTGAAGGTTGATGCAATGATTATAGCAAATATTATGTACTTTGAAAACAATATTCATACACCAAAAGGTGGAACGCTTCAGCTGGAGGTCCGTGGACAAGATGCCCCCAAAGGTTACGAAATTGCGCGAATTTCCCGGCGAGAGCGCCTATGATCTTTGAGTGCCTCATCGATGTGGGTAAACGCTAAGACAACCACCCAATGTAGCGAAGCAGAAGTCGCTACGAATAATAATCTGGAGAAAAAGCGTAGAAATGGTGACAACAGCCTTATGCATATACCCACCCATGTCGTTCAAAATTGCGGTCGTAACGAAGTCAAGGTATCATGCTCCCAAGCATGTCCAAACGCCAGATATGATGTTAATACCGAAGAACTCCAACTTTTTCATAACAAAAAAAAGAGGCCACCGAATCGACACGACCGGTGCTCGAGCACAGTCTCAAGCATGAAGTGCGGATGGATGGAATGTGCTATGGGTATATCGTCCACGCGATCGAGGATTCGATCTTTGCACGACCAGTCCATGGTACGGAGCCGCCAAGCGTGGAGCTAGCGATATGCTCCTAGGATATGGAATGTCCATGAGGTCGGGGTGGCAGTCCTACATTTGCAGACCGATCTCTTGTTCCGTTTGTGGTGGAATGCAATCTGGCAAATGTGTTGGCCAGAGCGGGGTCGTGGCAGGCAAACAGGACCAGAAATTGAAACAGTGTGAATGGCTATGCAAGCACAACTTTAGCATACGGAGACACTACTGCTGGGGTCGGCGGGCGGTCCAGATATGACTGTGGAGCAAGGGGTCAGTATTGAAGCGCAACCTTAAGGAATTGGTACAACGGGTATGCTATTGAGGGCGACTTACATATTGTTGTACGCATGAATTTTGCGGTTGCAGATCTCCTTTTTGACGCCATCGAGAAGGGGTTTGACGTGGGCGTTGAGATCCCAGTGGTAGACGCGTGTGAGAGGGGCGAACGACAGTGCGTCCAACCCCTCGGTGATGCCTAGGTTGTACCACCTGCCAATATCTTTCTGGTGCGGATCATTGGGCCAGGAGTTGTAGGGAACGCGAATAACGGTTTCCTGGATATCGATGAACCCGGCTGCTTGCAGATTTTGGCGCGTCCGGTGGTCGTATGCGATTGGGCGCGAGACTCGCCATGTTGCGTCCGCAAGGTATCCGTACCACTGCACGAGCTTGCCCTTGGGGTCGAGTGTGCCATCGTCGCAGCGCGGCTGCATATCAATCTCAACGTGTTCTATCCAACCGCTGCCCGGCTTGAGGTGTCTGCAGCTGTGTCAGCTTCGAGAATGCACGTTCAAGGGGCTTGCGTACGAGTAGACTTTCTGATACAGCTCTGGCCAGCTTGTGACGCTGCCGCAGGCCATCCGTAGGTGAATCAGATCCCAGGAGTCCTCGCCGAGCGACCACGGGCTCTCGTAGTCGCGTGGTACACGGAAGCGCAGGTTCGGGGGGATTCTGCATGGGGCACGAGGTTAGTGCGTGTGCCGGCAGACAGGTGCAAGGGTGGACATGAACACATACCGTTCCGGCTGGATGTTGACCAAATCCAAGCCCAAAACCTGCAGAGTCCTTGTCAGCTGTTTGTCTCACGCTGCGATGCAGTACAGCGCACCTCGGCATTCAGGAATTTGCTGCAAGTGGAGTTAGCCTCGCGTGCCAGACACAATCGCACTGCAGGTCGCAGCGAGCCCAACTTACTCGGCCATGTCTATCGGCCAGATGCCTGTGCCTGTGCCCAGGTCGAGGATGCGAACCTCGCCGTGCTGTGGCACCGGCGCCTGATGCAGCATGTCTCTGCGGGCCACAGAGAACATCTTGTGGTAGATGTCCATGCGGTCCTTCTCGGGCTGCAGCGCGGGTTAGTTAGAGCGGCCTGTTGCAGAACCGTCGGGGGCTGGGTCGGGGCGGCTCACCTCGTCGCACGGATATTGGTAGATGCCTCTCCGGTAGCCATGGTAGTAGCGGCCATTCTCGAGGTAATTGCTGTTCTGAGCGGGCACGGGCAATCTGCAGCTCCTGTCAGCGGGCTGCGCTGCGCGTCTTGGGCGTTCGGCCGTATGGCCCATGGTGCCAGATGCCAGTCGCTGCGCCGGCTGGCCTGCGGGCGCGGGCGCCAACGCGAAGACCGGCGGTCGCACAGAGCGGGGACAAGCAGCGCACTCACCCATTCGATGCCATTGTGACCATTGGAACGATGTCGAGCAGCAGGCGGGCCTCGTGGGCGGGGAGCGTCGCCTAATAAACCGCCTCGTCAGCCGGGCGGGGGCCGGGTGCCGTGTGTGAGGGCGCGCGCTGCGTGTTAGCAGACAGTCGTCACCACGGCGGACGGCGGCTGCAGGCGAGGAGGGAGAGCAACAGCTGCAGCGGCGGTGGCGGCGGCGGCAGCAGTACCAGAGGGCGAGGGCGAGGGGGTGCCTGTGCTGGGCGGGCGAGGGCTGGCGGTGCTGGTACTGGCAGTACGGGCGTGCTGCGGACTGCGACTGCGACTGCGGGCGAGTGGTGTCGGTTTTATTAGTCGGGACGGCCTGCTGGGATCGCGGAGCACTTGGAGCACTTGAGCAGGCAAGACGGCCGGGGTTCTCTCTCACTCATCAGGGCAGGAGCGCTGCGGGAGGGTTATTTAAGACAACACCCGCACACCCCTGCACCGACGCAGCTCAAGCGTCCCTCGCGGACCTGCTCATCCACCAGCTGCGTCCCCGAGCAGAGGCAGCCCAAGGCGGCTGGATCCACCTGCTGGTGCTTCTGGGAACCACCCGCGCATTAGGCCATTAGCTGCACCACTATCAATTTACAGCCCTGGTCCCTGCCAGTTGCGACAGCAAGCAGCCTGCCTGTGTGCTCGGAGCGTCGCCGAGACAGGCATAGCCATGGTCCCACTACCCAGCCTGTCGGGCCTGCGAAAAGGTCCAGTTGGGCGGATCCCCCCTCACCCAGCGCCAGCGCTCGCAAGGAGCTGGCAGGAGCGCCCTCCACGTCCACGCCGCCGTTCACAGTCCACAGTCCACAGTCCACGCCCTTAAGGGCAACGCACCGTGCTGCTGCGCCGGCGTCTCGCAACCGCCCTGAGCACCGCAACGCTCCACCCGCGGGGCGCTGCGTCTGCCGTTTGCATTGCTGCTACATGGCATTATTTGCATTCTGCGGCCTGCTAATGCTGATGCTAATGCTACTCTGCTTGCTCTGCTCTGTGCCCTCACCGCTCAGCACACGAAAACATTAGTGCACGGTCATGCGCATGAATGATGCCGCCTCTGCTCTGGCAACGCTGGTGGCTGACCAAGAGGGCAGCTTTGGCCGGCGCCGAACTCGCCCATCCGCCCAATCGCCGCCGGCTGCTTGGGTCAGTTAGAGCAGGCCCTGCCACCATTCCAGTTGCTGGCGGCCACACGTTTCGGCAGCCCCAGCGCTGTTCGACGCTGGTATGCCAGTGTAGTGTCCACGAGTGAAACCGTGACAGACGCTGCGGCCACAGCACGCCTGGGCATAGCATGCCATGCCATGGGCCGATGGAACTGCTCCTCCGGCACTTATGCCAGGGTCGACCATGGTTCGGCATGCGCGACGCATTTGCACACTCCTCCGTGGTAGAGTATGGGTCGCAATCCGACCTTTTGGCGACAATTTCCGCCTTTGCCCAGCACAATTCCCAATCAAACCATTGTTGCTGACGCGAGACGCCTGTTTTGGTCGCTGTCAGCTGCGAGCCCGTAAAGGAACAACGACCCAAAGCCATGTCATGAGGCGCATCCTGAGTAAGCCTATCCTCGGCCGCCTGCATGTGCCGTTGTTGAGAGGGCGGAGACCATGGAGAAGTTGTGAACAGGAGCGCCAAACCCCGTCTAATTGGCGCCAGCACGACCCGGTCACTGTGTACGTATAAATCTTTGCGTTCATGATTCCGACCTGCATCTATTGAGGCACGGTCGCTGCTGCATCAGTGCACATCTTCTCGCTGCCCGTGCCGGCCCGCTGGCGGAACCACAAGAGCGCAGCAAGGGGTTCGGTGGCAATACTGTGGAGTCGAAATTTCAGAACACCAATTCAGAGACAACATGAGCATCTGCTGATATTAGGCTCGGTACGTGCGCGGTCCGAAGCCTTCAAAGATAGGCAACTTAGAAGCAACCCTGTCTAACAGCATGTGATATGTGAAACTTGGAGTCTGTTGTTTGCTGGGTGCGAGGAGCCCAGTTCGGTCCACATCTCTCTGCTGTGTAGAAAGTGCCTGCATGCAGTAGGCTGGGTCACCCACGGTATCATCCATATGGCTATTGCATCTGGGCGGAAATTAAACTAGGCGATTGGCTGATATGATTTAGCAGGGCGCAATTCGTCCCAGTCGCTGGTCGTGGGGGAGTACATGACGTGAAATCCGTGTAGGTTGCGAGTCGTCGAGTCCCAAGAATCCGGTCGCCAGTCTGGGATCACGCTGTCGGATCATGCGTTAGTTGCCGCTTCCCCCTCACTGCCAACAAGGAACCTTCGCGGTGATTGGCAAGAGATATGCGTGCGCATGGATTCGCACTTGTCCTGCGGGTTTCGTTTCGAAGAGACCATCATAGGCAGGATGCGAGCTTGTTTGACACCCCCTGACACCTTCGAAACTGACCATGGCCAATGAAGACGTTCCATCGATGTCTTCAAACGCATGCAGGGTGCTTCAAACGCTGGCAGCGGGAGCAAGGCTGTCTGTGACGGATGACAACAGGTCCTGTTCCTGGGTCCTCTGCAACAGTGAAAGTGTCGAGACCGATAGCTGAGTGATTACTGCAACCAATTTCTATTAAGTTCGGCGATGGATCGCCGGTGGGCAGCCACATGGCTTAGCACAACCAGCCCTTTGGGTTAAACGGTATGCAATTTCTTCTTCTTATGTGGATCAAGGAGATTCTTGGATTGCATGTAGCGGACAAAGGCGCTGTATCAACACTAGCTGTATTGTAGTAAGGTCTGACAGGCGTGATGTGCGTATCCGTCTGATGAGCGCAGAAAGAACAAAGGCAAAAGGTGAAACGTGAACAGCCGCTAAGGAGCCGAACCAGTCCCCTGGGTAGCGACCGGCACTTGGGGCGGAGAAACCAACACAGAGTGTGTTTTACTTCTGAGCCGCTGCAGCGCTGCTCTTACCTGCCTGTGCGCATCCACAGCAACCGCGATGTGCGCGTCAAGCTACCTGGCTATGACCGATGCAAGAGTCCAGACTATGTCTAGGTCATTGCGGAGATTGGATATGGTACGTTACCCCACTCGTGATGTAAGAAAGGCGCGATCTGTTGTGGAGTATTGACTAGGGCTGATACGCATACAGACAACAGGCCTCGCGAACGTGCAATATGAATGCATAATTGCACTTGGGATCCGTCTTAAGGACGCAGCACTGCTACAGTAGGATTAAGACCGGCAGCTTTTGTGCTAAATACCAGGCACGGAGTAAGTCTATATCAAGCATATCATTAGGATGAGACATATATTCGCTTGACCTGCACAATTCAGTGCAATGCGTAAACTTCGGAAACAATCCCATTTCACTGATAGATCGGCAAGGCTCATTTTTGGTAGGGGTTTTGCTGAACACAAAGAGAGGACATTGTAGAAAAACCTACTGGCTTCACATTTGCCTCGTTGCTGATGCATTTGCTCACGTCATTGCTGAACAAAACACCTGTTCTGAACTTGTACATGCGCCGAAAAAAAAATCATTTGGTTACTTCAGAAGAAACATCTCCATTCTCATTCTGGTTGAAGAAGTTGGACTAGCCAAAAAGGCGGTGTGAAGTTATACGTGGACCAAGCAAAGACCAAGCGCCTGCAGTCAGCCTTAGAATGTAGAAAGTAAGGCTGTCGCCTAATTAATCGCCATACAGATGCACGACAGAACGCGTACATTCATCTCAAACCAAGTATCCTAGGAGATCTATTCAAGTTTTAACAACGGATGCCGGAAGGGTGTAAAGATTGTGAAACACCGACCGATCGACGTGCAAGAACTAGCTTTATGCTGTGCCAATTCTGATCTGTAAGCTTATGCTTTTGAACTGCTCTCAAAACCCACTCGAGAAGACCCGCCTTACCAGCCTTCCCGTTCCAGCTCGATTGCGGTGCCTCACTCGGCAGGTTGACTAGAGCAGATCGAAAATTGAATTCCTGCGGTGTGACAAGCAATATCCCTGGTTGTCGGATAATCAAGGCACCTGCGTACAGCATACCCAGATCATGCACCCTGAACTTTGTCTCACCTTTCGTGCAAAGTAAGACACACCCGGTAAAAGCAGTGAGAGTTTGCTCTCGACCTGATCCCATGTGTCCATTGATGAACCCTAAGGGTTAGAACTCGATCAAATTGACCAGCGCGTCATGAACGTCATCATTATAAGCTTTTTTATGGCTGTGTTTCAAAACCATTACAACCTTGAACGGAGCCCCGGATCATCCAGCGTGCTCCTTCACATTGTGAGGGTAATCTTGAAACTAAAGTCGTTCAAAATAAAGCTACAGGCTACTGGATGTTGGCTTTGGCGTAATGTGATTATCCAGTTTTCTCGGTACATTCGCTACAAGTCATCGTGAAATGTGGAAGAGGGCATCAGCAGGCGTCCCGCATCGCGTAAAGCATTTGCTGTTGTTCAAGCAGGAGAAGCTTGTAGCAGAGTATTGTCTGGCATGACTCTCGGCGAAGCCCAGTACATGGCTTTGCTTGTACCAAAGGTGAGTCTCTCATCCTAAAAATACCTCCAACGAATACCGAAACAGTACCATTGCAGCATAATGCATGTTCGGACTACTGCCGTCCCCATAGAGTGTTCCACTAAAACCCACAACATGCCGACTGCATCTGTATACTGGTAATCGGGTGCTTTGACTCACGCCCTTTCATCTATCTCAGGGCAATCCTTGGATGCAGTTACACACGCTAGAAGAAATGCAAGTCCGATAGAGTTCGGCCCCCAAAGCTAGGTTCGACGTATCCGATCGGTCCCTCCAGCCGGTTCTTGCACCTAATACAGATCTTCGTTCGCTGCGTAAGGGTTTTCGGCGTTTCCTCCGGTACCAACCAACGATGGCGTCTGCTGGTTCACTTTAGACTTTCCGTAGCGGCCGTGACACAAGCTACAGGTCAGACCAAAGCTAAATAGACTATGCTCTTATTCGTTGCTGTCAGGCATGTGTCCAAGAAATCCAGTTTCGAGATGGATCAGTCCCAATACCACGGTTACGTTCGCACGTTCACGCGGCGATCCCTCGCATAGAACGTTCCATGCGTCTGAATGGAATGATCACCAGCCATTCAATTAAATTGGTATCGGATCACTTTCCCCTAATTCACTTGATCATCCTAGTATCGTCACATGCCTAGTGCTCACTTACGGGCTGTCAGAACTATGATGCACCTGCCGCGCTATGTTTCTGTGGAAGAAGCAAGAACGTGCTTCGCTGCTTTCATTTGATAAACAATTGATTGCCTCGCAGATCACTACTTAATTTACCGTCTCAGGCCCACTGCCAACGCTTCTTTAGCCATTGCAAGACATACACGAGAACAACCAGTACCGGGACCTCAATCAGTGGACCGACAGTACTCGCCAACGCTTGTCCACTTGAGGCACCATAAACCGCGACCACGACGGCGATAGCGAGCTCGAAGTTATTGCTAGCAGCCGTGAAACCTTGGACACAACTGAGCTTGTACTCAAAGCCCATCTTGTAGCATAACCAGACTGTAGCCGAGAAGAGAACGAGGAAGTAGACCAGCAGTGGCGCGCATACGCGCAATACATCCGTAATCTGCCTAACAACGTGCGCACCCTGGCTGGCAAACAAGACAATGATTGTATACAATAGGCCAATAAGAGAGAAGGGGCCTATATACTGCAGGAAACGTCGCTGGTATCTTTCTTCGCCGATGATGGCTCTTAATACCAGCCGCGTGAGGACCGCTGCACCAAGGGGTATTCCCAGGAAGACACCTACACTTTGCGCGACCTTTGAATACGAAACGTTTACGTCATCGCCATCGCTGACGACTTCGATGTAGAAGATTGCCAATGGCGCAAAGAGGACGATCTGAAGTATCGAGTTGAAAGCCACAAGCACGGCACAGTAGTCTCCGTCTCCTTTGGCTAAGTCGGTCCAGATAAGCACCATGGCGATGCAACGTGCAATACCAACAAAGATCAACCCTTCTCTCAAGTCTTGACGGTCCGGAAGGAAGGCCCAAGCTAAGCCTACCATAAAGAGCGGCGCAATGATCCAGTTTAATACGAAAGAGATGCCAATTTGTATCCACAGGGCTTTATGCGAGAGCAGGAGATGCAGTGTTTCGTAGCGGACTTTACACAGGATAGGGTACATCATGACGAGGAGACCGATGGCTGGTACATGAAGAGTGAGCAACGACATAAACTCAACCAGCTTAAGGACTTACCAATCGGTACACTGACGCCCACAAACTCGCCCTTTTGCAGTGCAGGACCTGCAGACTCGACGGTGTTACCGATGGTGATGCCAACACCCATCGCAGTAAGGATCCATAGCACCAGAAATCGATTCAGGATTGAAAGCCCCCTCAAAGGCGGAAGGTCTGTTTCGCCTTTTGCGCAGGCATCTTATCTGATCGTCAGGTACGAAGAAACGGATTGAGACTCTTGAATAGCTTACCAGCATTGCATGAGCCTTGCCCATCGCTCTGCCCCTTTTCGACATCCGCATCCCCTTGCCGTTGCTTCTCGTACACTATTGCGCGTTCTTCGATTGTTTTCATCTTCTCGACGATCAGATTATGAGCTCTATGGAGCCGAAGCCTACTCTACAGCTTATATTCTACAATGATGGATGTAGCTAACTTTGCACGTAATCCCGACCAATCAGGTGCGAGCAGTGACTCCTCGCTGTAGGGCCGAGCGGCGACATGGCAGAACAACACGTGAGCGGTGAGCGCGGAGAATAGTGATCCAGCGAGGCACCACCACTACTTTTCCATCACTTTCCCATTGATGCGCGCCGGCCGGAAGATATGTTGCGGACGTCGCGAGGTCTACACTTTGAAAGCTATCGTGCAGCAAATCCTACGGCGCATGTGGAAGCCGCAAAAAGGGCGCATACTATGCGACCATAGATTCGGAACCAGAATGCGAGTGAGCCAGGTGAACTCGTATCATCTGTTTCTTCTTCTTGCCCAGCCTTGGTATTCAATTCTGGTGTCGTAGAGCAGCCAAGGATACTTCTGCATCTGAAGTTATACACTCGGGCCTTACCATCGGGACCAGAGCGTATTAGAAACTGTGCAAGGCACGCATATGCTCATAAGTGTCTGTAACAGCAGGGAGCTACCTACTGGCCATATATGCTGTTGTAACAAAGTACCCGCGAGTTCAAGACTGAGGGCACGCAAGGTCTTACGGGTATGCCACATTTTCAAGGGATAGACGCAGTTGAAAATCTGACACAATCGATACCACAAACGAGATGCGCATGACTTTGGTGCAATGTACTTAGATACTAAGAGGCATGCCGATGGCTCATGCTCCGAGGGAGCTGCATGCACCACAATCTCAAGATTCGGCTGTGGTAGTCATGGCTCGTAAAGGCAATGGTGCTTCCAAGAATATCGAATATCGAATATCATGCCAACGCATGCATCACTGGGGCACAGTCGACAACGCATAGAAGTATTCCGGACTGCTGGAATCGATAAAGCAATGGATAAGACAAGGAAAACGATATGGCAAAGGTGTTGGCGACCAAAACGAGCAGTTGGCGATTTCAACAGTCGATGTTGCAGGGATCACTATCGCTTGATTCATGTTGAGCATGCCTTATCACCTCAAAACCTCGCGCTTCGCCGCTTCCATGCTTCCGCCCGTATCTTTTTCTTTAACTATGCTAGGCCTCCCGCTCGGGCCGCTCCTGCACGTTCGAGAGCGTTCCAGTGCGCAGTAGCGAGCACCGTTGCCGCGAAGGCAGAGCCTGCAGAAGAATGACAGGGGTTTAGCAATGTGTGGCGGTATACCAAAGGCGAGGCTGGTGAGGCTTGCGAGCAAGTGGCGATTTACACATGAAAGGTTGCGGTGTTCTGTGTATGATATTGGGTGTTAGAGCCAGAGGCACAGTACACCTGCATGTCAAAACAACATTTGTAATATAGTGATTGTCATTGATTGTTGGCCAGTATGTTGAAGTGTTTGACTCCCCTGGCCTGCTACATTCCTCCTCCGTCCATGTTTGCACTCACCGAGAAACACTATCTCGCGAAAATTCGATACCATCTTCTAGACATTTACCGCTTCAGAGTGCCGCACTATTTACGATTGAAACATTGAGTGGCGCGTCCCCACTTCCTCCGCTCATGGGCAGCCAAAATATGGTAGATCGCTCCACCGCCTGAGGTCCACATGCCTGCTTCTCTGCTTCTCCTGTTTTCTCCAGGTTTCAATAGTCGCCTCTCGACAGAGTGATACCCCATCCTGATCCTCACTGTCGCTAGTCTCAAGCAGCACGAATTCGTCGTCCACAATGATCACTGTGCTATCGCTCCTTCGCGAATCAAGTTCGCCACAGTGGATATCCTTCTGGCAAGTCGTGGATAATGTACATTGCTGATAAGCGACTGGCGCGAATACGTGACTCAGAAATCTGATGAAGAACGCCAAAATATGGTGGTGATCGACGTGATGAGCATGTTGAAATTCACTTTGGTGGTCTGTCCGGACAGAGATTGTTGTGGTTCTGTGGCGATCGCCGAGAAGAGTGGAGTATGTAGAAGGGTGGAGAAGACTGGGGAAAAGCGACATCGTGAGTTTTGATCGTGGGGACTGGGTTTCCGCTTCCGCGTGCATTGGTAGTGTGGAGGTGCACGGTCAAGGCGAAACTCTTGATGTCTGATTTGGTGTCAAGGTCTTCAAGGTGAACAGAATGGCGTACAAACGAGCTGGTGGGACAGCGATAGATAGTTGATGATTGATGAAGTGTTGTCTGTTGTCAGCAAGTTCTTCATCTTTATACTTGCCATAATCTCTTCCTGTATCTACAGTGTCAATAGACTATGGTCAGTATGGTGGTGTGAGTGTCAGTCACTGCGCCATTGCAATGCTCATGCTTGGCTGCCGCATCCTGTACTTGATCGACCATCATCGAAGCATTACGACAAGGTGTCAGTTGACACGTCGGACGAAGCTCGCAGATGCTGTTCTTTTGCATTCGAAATTTTGTTGATGGCGTGACCGGTGCCGGACTCCCCCGAGCTCAACATCAAACTTGTTCTGCACCTCCGCTCCATCAACCTCCGCATTCGATAGATCTCGAACGCCACACAGCCAACTTTATCCGGAGTTTTACAGGCATATCCGGAGGCGAGCAGGGAGGCGACCAAGGAAGTGGGTTCTGGAAGGCGAATCTCCCCACAATTCTCGTACCTCGTGCCTGTTTTGACTCGCTAGTCGTGTCGCTTCGTGCTCCCCGAGGTAGCGGCGTTGGCCCCGAGACTATCTTTACCTTAGTCTACACCAGCACGGGCTCTAGGTCCATCGTGACCGCAATTTCAGATTTTCCAAGAAGCATTCAAAAGCTGAACTTCTCCCATTCTTCCTGTCAACAATCAGTCAATCCGTCTATCCAACTATCAATTACCCCAACGTTAAACCAAACAACACATCAATCACCAAAATGTCTGCCCAGACCACCATCCCCAAGATCCAGCTCACCGCTGAGGAGATCGCCTTCAAGGCCGAGCACGACGCCATCACATCCTACGAGGAGGGTTGGGACAACTGGGACGGCCCTCAGTGGCCTATCGGCACCGTCCAGTGCTCTATCCGTATGTTTTGCAACTATCACACTCTTCAATCAAGTCACTAATATCTTCACAGAGGCCAACTGGGAAGACCGTTCCGTCCCCCCTACACCCGCTGTTGAGGCCGATGAGCCCCAGTACAAGAACTAGACAGACCATTGTTCAGACTTTACGACATCATATCCGTTCTTCCTCACGTCTACATGGAAACGCCACCTTGTTAATACTGGCGAGCGATACGATATCAAGTTTAATGCTGGGCTCGGTTTGGATGGGATTATCGGACACTTTTTGGGTACATTGGCGCACTGGGAATAGATCATGGGCAAACCTACGGGACCTTTTTTGTGAAAAGCGAAAAGCTACAATTCATCACTTTCATCTCTACACTTTATGTGTTAAGCTTTGCACTCTGTGTATATTGTACCATGGTCCAATTGCCATACATTTTTTGAATTATGGACTTGGGCATCTTCTCCGTCGTAGATTGACTGCTGTCTATCTGCATTGTTGCAAATTTGATACACCCCCTGTGGCCAAACATACCATGTTCGACCTGCTCCTTTTGTGATTTTGCCACAACAATTTTCGAGGCGGTGAGGAGATGATCTGCCGCTATGAGAGTCAAAATGTGTCTGAGTGGAGTTTGGGCGGGTTCATGTGGAGTCGGGTGGAGTCGGAGTGGAGTCAACACCTGCAACAACTTTTCGACCCGCTGCCGCACCGGTACGTTCGACCCACCTGTGTCCTGCGATGCTTATCCCCGGTCTCAAGGCAACTTGCAGCATGTGGGAAAGGAAACAAACTCAATGCGAGCTTTGGAGACAGAGGGTATAATACGTGATAGCGTATTTTTTTACGAGAAGCATGCCGATTGTGGCCGCGTGTAAGCGGCTAGCTATTGTAACGCTTTCCTGCTGCGGTGCAGCATGTGCCGCTTAAGGCAGCCCAGTTCCTTTACGCCATGATTATATGCAGCAGCCTAAAATCCTTAATAGTCCAGTCGCCGGAAAGCCGGTCAAAACAAGAGGAGAATACGCCGAAATGATCCTGCTTGTATGTCGTGAAACGGGAGCTAACTGGCTGTCCAGACAAGCCAACCCGAGAATGCTACTTTTGTAAACGTCGGTGATGCTCCTGAAGGCCAATAGCAGTACAGTAGATGTCGGATAAGTGATGAGAGGTGTGGTGCAGGCCAAGCTCGGAGACGATATGCCAGCACCTTGCCGGGATTGGAGAGAATCACTTCACTTGGTTGTTAATCTTCATGTCCATGACATACTGCATTAAGCTGCAGTCGTCGCACTTGACAAGTGCTTGAAGTGCCTTCACGCGTGCCCGCAAAAGAGCATTTTCGTCCGCAAGAGATTTCTTGTCTTTCTCTTGTTGCTTGATGTGGGCTGTAGCCGATGCAAGAATGACGGCCTTACTCGGTTTCGAGGGTGTGGGAAGATCTTCAATATCGGCGCCGTCGTATCCTCGAGCGTTCTGTTGAAGAGAAGGGACAACACGCCGAAGAGACTCGAGTTGAGTGTTGAGAGATTCGCGGTACTTGCGCTCGACCTGATTGTGTGGTAATCGGCGGCGGTTTTTAGGCTTGTCCTCTATAACTGCCGGTGGTGAATCTTGTCCTGGTGAATCTTCTGTAGTCTCAGTCTTCATACGTTGCTTTGCTTCGGCGATAAGTTCGGCAGCGGTCTTGGTCGGCTGAGAGGATTGTCGGCCTGTGGTTTCCCCCATTGACGTCTCGCTCTCGGTTCGTTTCTTCCGACGAGGTTGAATCTCTACAACACCTTCCTCGGCAGTGACTTCTTGCGCCTCGGCTAGCAGGCTATTGATATTGGGTAGATTATCCTGATCGGCGAACAAGAAAGGAGCGCAGCCTCCACCACATGTTGAGGGATTTGGTGGTGGGCCATTCTGATCGTGGTTAGGACATAGAGGCGATGTCCAACATGCGGATAGGATATCCGGCTTATTCTTGGTACGTTTGGTGGCGGTATCTACTGATGTCTTGTTCCTATCAAGCGCGGGCCTTGATGGGGTCGGCGAATCCTTGACTCCATTTGGGAAGGTAAGGTCTTCTACAAAACCTGCTTCGAGGTTGTTGGGGAACATGGACTCATATGCGGGGTTGGGGAATGTGTTGGCGCGCTGCACTGAGGGCCTTCGCAGTGACGCCATCTGGGGTGACTGATTGTTAGAATGTGTCGACATGGATGCGGGGGTCTGGCAGGAGGACAGATTGGCAGCAGTGGTGAATGGCTCAGGTGATGACTCTGTTGTTGAACCACCGCCAGCGACGACGCTACCATATGGCTGTAGCACTTCCAGGTCGCTTAGGAAGTAGTCGTTCGATATGAACAGAGAGTCTTCGAAGTAAGGATCGGCTGATGTGCCGTTGAGGAGAGGGTCGAAAGTAGTGGCGTCCTCAGGCGTGGACCCTGAAGCCTGCGAGGAGATGGACTTGGGCATATCAGAAGACGGAGGACCTGTTGTAGGTGCTGAAAGATCGGACCATTGGTCGTGCGGTATATTCAAACTCTCAGCATTGAGGAATGCGTCCCAATTGAGAGCCATAGTGACGGTCGGTGGGCAGGTTGTTGCACAAGAGAGCTCACGCGTTGATCAGGAGATATCAGCGCTCTAACGTGTCCCAGCCAAGCCAATGATACGGTAGGCGCCCAACGAAGCTGGGGTGGAGAATATAAGCTCGGCAGTCCCCTTGTGAATCCTTTGTTTCGAGAATGCAGCGGAATTTGTTCGGAATATGAATGGTAATAGTAACAGTGTCAAGCGGCTTAAGCACGGGAGAACGGGTTGATTTTAGTCAACGTGCAAGGTGTCGTTGCTTAAAACACGTAGGAATCACAGAGCACAGAGCTGGGCAGTGGCTGATGACTCTGGGCAGATTCCACGGGGTCGGTCGAGAGTGCTTGGTAGACACCCGACTGGTTCCGGCAGAGGGCGTGGAGAATAGACTGCGGCAGATGAGGGAGCACCTGAAAGCGAAGAAAATTCATTTACTCGAATGGGTATTTCGATGCAGCAGTGAGCGCAAGGTGTCGAGCCCACGGTTCTGGGAGCGTCCAAAAGGATATCAGACCACCAAAGGTGGCGTGACATTTGGCTGAGGACCCGCTTTTCCGTTCCGAGACTGGGCTGCTCCTGGTTGGTTTGCGCAGTTTGTGCCATCGTAGCGACAACCTGACGAGGGCTTCGCCGATATGCGATGGATGTCTTACACACTTTGCAGACGCATAGTGGGAGATGCTATTGCTAGCCTTGAGTCGCGATCGATGAGGTTACGGTCGAAGCGGGTTCGGGGCAAGCTCCCGCAAGCGTGTGGAGCACACGTGACAAAGACGACACACTTGGAGCATGAATAGCAGTATGGATGAGTGATGAGGACCAAACAGCGCCGCAAAGGCAAGAGATTGTAGTTCCAGGGGCTTCAGCGCGATCCTTGCCCTGAGACATTATATACTCCACACCTTGGTAACGTTCCTCAAGCACGCTCATAGGGTGATCTGCTCTGCCCTGAGAGCGTAACACCTTCCCAGGTAGCGAATCTATCGCCGAGACAACAGTCCGGCACGCCCAACCGTGCAGATCATCAGTATCTCCATGCGAGCCGCGGGACGACCCGCACCCTTTGACCCACCTGCAAGGTCGAGAAGCTGGTCTCCGCGCTGGGGCTTGCAGGCATACTATGTATGTTGGCACACTCGCATGCTGTACGACCTCATCACAACGAAGATTATGGCCCATCAGCCACAATCTCGAGCGGTTACAGGGTAACCATGTTGATGACCGCTCTCAACTCGATTGCGGACAGTCCATCTTCATCACCGATACTCTTGCTTCGATTGCCTGCTTGCTGCGGTAGGTGACAGCGACCAGCTGAAGTCTCATACGAGGACGATTCGAAATCTCGTTGTCTGTGTTGGTGACCTTTGTTCTGGAGGATGTCTCCGGCTGGCGACGAGTACAAGTTTCAAGTGATCGCAATGGCTGAATATCCCTTCGGAAAGGTACGCTCGAGACTACGTGTTAGCACACTTTGAGATGACCTCACATTCGAATTGTGAGACGCCCAGTGGACGTCAAGATTGTCACCCATCGAGATGGTGCTAAACGAATAATCTCTTCCCTGTCTTGACGCCGAGGGTCTACGAACGCCTCGTAGCACACATTCAGTGCGCAGCATGCAAGTTCAAACCACATATCCCTGTCAAGCCTTAGCGAGTCAGTCCCGCTTCTTCTTATGGGCTTTCTACAGTGATGCCATACCATGAATGCGATGGGCAACGGTTGCGGTCGTTCCATCATTCTGGCTCTCACAGGCCTTTTGCCTGGTATGATTGTACGATGGCAGAGTGGACAAAACTCATTACAGCGACCGAACCACTCGTCAAGACATTGGGTATGGAATGCATGCGAGCAGTGCAAACCCCGTATCTGTGCATCTTGGTCGAATTGATCAAGACAGATAGCACTGCGAATGGATTAATGCGTAGCTTCTGAAGCCCACACCATAACACTCACCACACTGGATCCGTTGTCAGCCCCGAGCCGGGATGCTTCTCTTTCTGTATGGCTAGCCAATCGTAGAAGTGCTGTGTCTTGATGTTATTTTCGAGCTCTTCTCGACGCTTCTGCATGCGCTCCTCCTTCCGTGCTGCCTCAGTGTCATAGTTGAGTCCTGGGAGCAAATACGTTCGATGACGGTGCCTTCTCCCAAGCGTCAGCAACGACATATCGACTACGATCAAGGGTATGGTTGATACCGTACAGTATGAGTAAGGTTACCAAGAGAACAACACAGCAAGCAGGTACTATGATCCCTATGATGATGGTGTTGCTGTTTGGGGTTTGTGTCAAATCGGGAGTGTTCGACATCTCGACGCGAGCGAGATGCGCAAGTGTTGTTGTAAGTATCGCGTGCTTTGCGCGCTTATCTGTAGCCTTTTGAATTTGACAGCCCAAGTTTATGCATAAAGGTATTGTGACTATCTCAGCATGTAGGTGCAGTGAAACCTATGGTGAGCGGAACAAAGAATGTTCGTGCTTGTATACGATGTATATGAGTGAAGTGAAGACGCGAAGGTGCTCGACACATGGAGATAACGATATGTTCATATGATACAGTACCAAGACTAGCGGCGTGCAGCTCGATTGAACCAAGACGGCCCATTCTGGTCATAGCAAGCCTGTCGGATTCCTTAGGTCGTGCGCCGGTTGGCTAAGCAAAGAGTTGTCAGAGTTTCGCGTAGCTGTTCCAAGGTTGGTGTTCATTGAAGCGGGGAAACGCTGGGGTATCACATCACATTTGCAGCCACTGGATCCAAGACTGGCTCCCCTCTTTGTAGCACGCTGAATCAAGGAACGCCATCAGCACATACACTCGATGTCGCGAGACGTAAGCTCATTTTGTGCTACTCGAGGCGCGTTCTGGTGAGATAAGCACAGCACTGTGATTTAATGTGGCAGAGATCCGTAGGTGCAGTCACAACTTGCATCACGCCGGTTTTAGGTTTAGCTGCCGATCCCAGCTCTGTGGGGTCGCTGCCGTTCTGCTGCACTCACAGTAGCGTCCTTCATCACCACATATTGGAAATAACGTACGAAGCTTCAGTCGCTTAGAACTTGCAAACTGACAGAGAACAACTCATATGATTGTTGTTTCCATTGAATATACGTACTTATACGTACTTTTGAAGATTGCAACTAAAAAATTTCATCATCGTCCCAATTGTTAGTCTTAGCTGCCTCCTCTTCGTCCTCCAGGAAATCTAAGAGATCGTCGAATGCGCACCACCACCCCTTTAAGACCAACTCATCATTTAGATCCTGCAACAAACCAGAGCGTGGTAGCTGTGGCTCAAAGATGTCTTTGAATTGACGTTCAAGCATCTCTGTTGCTGCAGGCCATCCCTTTCCGAGTCCGATCTTGAGATCGTCGACATCGACCCGGCATTCTGGGATGTACCGGATCAGCCTCTCGATAAGGTCGTTGTAGTTTCCAAAGCCATCGCAATCGAGAGCCGCCATGCAAGCTTGATAAATGGCCAATTTCAACGTGTATTTCGCGTCGGGGTTTCCAGCTTCTACCGTAGCCGCAGCATATATCTCACGGTAATAGTGCTCATTCCAGGCCATATGCGGGGTTAAACCCAGTTGGTGGGTATATCGAGGATACCAATCGCTGCGAAGGAAGATTGGTACTGCTGAAGCACCAATGCAGCGCGGTGCTGCAAAGGCTTTATCCCAGTCGATAATTCCAGTCACATTACCCTCCTCATCGACGAGTATGTTTTGGAGATCCAAATCATTGTGATGAATGGTAAATGTCTCTCGATCGGACAATGTTTCTTCAAAAACTGGTTGCGAGAAGACAATATTCAAGATGTGGCGAATTCCAGAAGAGCGGCGGTAGGTAGTCTCCGGTCCTCTATTCGGATCGACTCCGAAATTAGTTGCAAGAGAGACCGCCGCATACATACGTGTAGTGGAAAATGCAGGTCGCTCTGTGGCTTCATCCGGGTCCTCTTCATCATTCCATGTGTACGAGGGTCCGACGGAGATGGTTCCTTCTTCTGAGATCTCCGGCATGCCTATCTTTTCGAACGACAGGCGCTGGATTTCGGTCATTGCACGTGCCAGAGAACGTAAGAAGTTGATTCGCTTCTTCTCAGTTGGGACAGATGGGACGTCGGCAGTCCTAAACGCAAGACCCGGATTGTAAGGGTTGTCAAACCAGATACTGTAGGCGCTCTTTCCAGGAAGCATGGTCATGAGTATGAATGGAGAACCTAGCTCGTTGCTGCAGTTTGAGGAGTATGCGAGAATCTGAGGGACGGGCGCTCGAGTATTTTTACGGATATGTTCAACGAGTTGTATCTCTCGCTCTAGCACATATGCGTCTTCGGGGGTCCAGTGGGATGCGGTGTCATGACCTGGAATGCGAATGACCCTTCCTTGCTGGGACGAGTAGTGTCCACGGGAGTTATAAAGACAACGAGATGATATGTTCCGCATGTCCGATATGTTACCTGGAGATCACCCTCGGCAGCCAGGTGCTTTTGAACAACGTTCGTGATTTGCTCATCTGAAATGGCTCGGATGGCTTTCCAGTCGCGACGTGGAGCATAAGGCTGGCCGTCATCGTATACGCTGTCGCTGTCGTCACCTTCTTCGCCGTCTTCTTCGCCGTCTACTTCATCGAGTTCTTCATCGGGTTCTTCGCCGGACCCTTCGCCGGGCTCTTCGTTGGGTTTTCCGTCATATGTACCTTCAATTTCATGTGTCTCTAGAGCTGCAGGCGTGTTTCGAGTGTCAACTGCTTCGCCACAAACGTTGACCAGTACCTTCACCACGACCATTGCACCCAGCATCTTCTCAGAGCAGGTTGTACATATAGAGGCTCCATCACATTCCAAGATCGAACACTCAGCAATGTTTGTATGCGTCGATGGGGTCTTTATAGGCGTGGAGGCTTCGGAAGAGGCAACAGTAGCAACGGCATCATCCATTGCTATGCAGCCTGGCACTTCGAAAGTATGTCCGAGGTCGACTGGAGGTAGCGAGATCTCTGTCGCGGTAGTGTGATCCGAGAGCGCGAGTGTAGAGTTGGACTCGACTGAGCGGATCGATGGCGTTTGCGAGGTCTTGAACTTACAGACTGTGTACAAGCGTTTGCCGAAGTTAAAAGCCTTGTCGGTTAAACGAGTACTTGATGTGGAGTCGTGTAAATCCTGGCGGCGTGCTGGGCCTACAGCAGAAAGGCGCATTTTGTTGCGAAAAGTATTCCGTATTTTGTGCAACATATTGGATGATGTTTGTTGCCTTAGGAAACTTGAGTTGAGTTTGATCAAAGGGATTTTGGTTGAAGAAGTTTGTCTAATCAAGTGCTTTGTTGATGGTAGTGGAACGGAAAATCAGTGAAAGAAAATGCCACAGTGTGTAGTCACACTACTCAAGTATAACACTGCAGCTCGCCCATAGCGGATACAGCGCGAGTTTTTCACACGCGTTTGGTTAGAATTGTGTATTGTGTTGTTGTACTATGGCATTGCCACAGTGAATATGCGTTCTTCAAAGCCACGACGTGTGATTTGGTGGTGCTGTGAATTTCCAGAAATGCTTCACAGTGGGCAAGCGGTCATATTTATGATGAGTTGGAGGTATTATCCTGCAGGGGCGCTCTGAACCCAGTATTCTCGGAAATACATGGAGCCATCGCTGGTTTCTTTGAGAGCATACGAGTTTCCTATGGTCTCGAGCTGCGTGCCTGTGTAGTCTCGACTGCTCTGGAAGAATCATAATTCACTTCGACAACGTCACCCAATAATACCCTTCGCCGTCCTAGTATATACACAATGTCGTGTGGCTGCACTGAGTTATCGAGCTGTTCCAAGTATTGCATAAACATCACGTTACTGGCTTCAATTCAACCCAGGGAACTTATTTCACATTCGCTAAAGTGAACAGTGGCCGAATCACAATATAGATATAACGAGCAAAGGCTTAACGATACAACAACCATACCAACTGAACACAACTGACGCAAACGCTACAATGGCCGGACCGAAAGGCAAAAAGCTCGACTCCAAATCGAAAGGCAAAAAGCTCGACCCCAAAGCTGACGATGTAGCCACATCACAACCAGTGCCATACTACAAACAGATCTTGAAACGTAATCATGCAGACCATGAGCAATTTGATGCGAAATCCTTTCCATTTGAGGAACTTATTCCGCGGTGGAAGGGCGAAGGCTTTGACCCCAATTTCATCAATGCTGCCACTGGTCGTACCTTTGGCAGCAATCATCATCTAAAAGGCGAAGGCTTGAAGAAGCGCACAAGCTTTGAGCGCTTTGGCTTCGGTTTTTGTCTTGAATGGAAGGATTGCACTGTGGACGGTGTCACCTTTAGGGACCGTTGCTACAACGAATTTGCTATCAAATCCCCAGGGTGCTGTGATCACTCTAAAACCGCGTTTAATGAAGGCCCAAATATGGTCTATTACCGCCTGATGCAAGGCGACATCTGTAATTGGGGTATGCTGAAAGACCCCGAGGCCAAGGTTCCGGACGACGATGGTAGGAAGGCCTGGACGTACCTCGACTGGCTGATTCATGCTACAAACCTTGCACAAAAGGAACGCAATCAAGCATCGAAAGAAGGTCGCGAAGATCACGAAGAAATCCTTCCAACGCGCCTAGCAGAGTTCGAAGCATGGCGGCGACTTGAGGAAAAGAAGGACGCGCAGCAGGGCGGAGCACAAGCTGCCAACGCTCGCGGCTACTCACTTCTGGGTACTTGCACTGCTCCTCCGAAATTCATGTCTCTTCAGGCAGATTCAGGTAGTTTACCTAACGGTACTCGTCCACTGAATAATGATCCACTCCTAGCTCTTTCACAGCTCAAGCTGAACGAGTCCACAGACCGATTATCTACTAAAATCGTCAACAATCGCCATAGATTTGGAAAGGACGCCTTCGGTGGCCGACCGGACCTCGAAGCCAAGCGGAAGGTAAATCAGCAGGCTAATACTCGGAAGACAACCATGCTTCCAGTGGACGAGAACGATGATTTCTTTTCAGACACGAAGAAGGATCGTAAACCACGCCGTGGTAACACAAGCAACGGAGGACGGAATGCTGTTTGAGCTTTTGCCTAGATAACTCTAATTGATGGTCCACCTCTCTTACGACAGTATTTTTCAGCGCATCTACTTATGCGCATTATCTACCTGTTGTACGTTTGTTAATTGGAACAAACAGGATACAACAGGTTGCAATATATCTCTTCTATTCATTACTTTTTCTTTTATTTGCTGCTTTCTCTCATATTTATTACTTACAAGTGCTTGTCTATTTTCGCTATAAACCCTTTAAAGTTGATATTGCCGGATCTGTTACAAGGGAAAAAAGGATAAGGACGTAAGCGACGCTTCGTCAGCCTACGCCTTGTTTCCGAGTGGACAGGTAATAAAAACTACATTGTATAGTCAGCAGCATCTAGCTGGTTTTTAGTCTTGTTATCGTTATCGTCCTCCTCCATGAGTCCCTTGTGTGTAAGGTCGACAGACATAAGATCTCAGAGAACTACAAAATGGCTGGGCAAGTAAGGAAGTCCTGCTTGTTCTTACCTATGGTCTTTATGCTTTGATTTTTTTTAAGCTGTAGTTGTGGAGCGATAACTCTGTGAAGTTATTCCTTAGCTATCCGCTACTGTTTTTGTCGTGGAAGAGCTATCCCTGGAATTGCTGAGCAAGGTGGCAAACCGGCTCTCGGAGTCAACCTGCTCGGACTACTTATCGTTAACTCCAAAGGTAAGCACGCCGCGAGCAGCAAGGGTGGTCAACAGTAATGCACTGCATCAGCATTTGGCTTGCATTCGCGATTGATAGTCATAATCATGAATGCACATTATACTACTTTAAATAATACGACAAGGGTATCTAACAGTCTTTTCAAAACGCGTCTGTAAGCAGCTGCTGAAGCAATTTGGTGAAGATGCGTGAATGCCGACACACACGAATGAAAACGCCTGATCCTGCGCCAGATAGATATAATGAAACGAAAGTTGAGTCCAAAACACATGATGCTGATTTTACAGCGTGGGGTCTAGGTCACCAACCACTCACACCGATCATCTTGCCCTCACTGCCATCCTGGGGCCAGGTGCAAACGTCGTATAGTCAGGCGGCAGTTCATCTCTAGCTCCAGCATTTGCCGCCGCTGTGCCGTCGAAGTTGGGAGGTGCAATGCTCCTTGGAGTGAACATATCTGCAGCTTCTTGATACATGATAGCCTCGACACTGCGTGCTCGAGCGTTCTCGATACCCGTGTCGCTGCCATTGGCGCAAATCTGAACCGGGACTTTGAGACTGAAGCTTGATCCTCCTTGCGGGGTAAATTGCAGCCCTAGCGTATATGTGCGGGAGATAAGGCAAGAGTGGAATGTCGGAATAAAGTTCTTCTTCTCCGTCAAAGTGACTGGGACCAAGATCTGCGCAGTATAAAAAGTGCCGTTCTTGTAATTGCTGGATGGCGCAAGTATGCCGGTTGAAAAAGCCGTCGTTGAGTCGCTCTCCATGGAGCAATCAGAGATGCCTGAGTCTCGGCGCATAAGACATGCAGGTGCGGGGTTCTCAGCCGCGGTGTGCTGCTCCCACTTGGCCTTGCTGATACACAGGCTATTCAACGCCACGTTCTCGGCATACACACCCTGTGACATGTCGAAGGCTAGTTGCGCACGCGAGGGCAGGTTGTGCCTGGCCGTTGTGGCATAGAAGGTAGCTACTCGAAGCTTCGTGTGTAGAGAGCTCAGGGCTGGCGGCTGTGTTCCTTCTTCTGCAGGGTCGAAGCGTAGTACTAACTTGGCAACTGTAGTTATTGGCTCGTTGTTGGACGTTCGCGCTCCAGGAATACTGAAGGGCTTCGGCTGAATGGTTCGAGCAGTCAGTGTGCCAAGTTTGCCCTTGAACAGCCCCTTCTTTATTGTCTTCTCTTGTTTCGGTCGGAATTCATCACTGCCATCAATGTTGAGTGGAGCCTGCTCTTCGAATGCTGGCTTTACCCGAACTTTTTTGAGTCGCTCAGTAAGAACGTGGACGGTGTTGTCCGAAAGCCCTCGCACAGCAATTCGAACCTTGACTCCATAAGTGATCGTTGCCATCTCTGGCGCAAGATCATCGAGCAGAGTACTTCCAAAACCAGACAGATCTGGGTCCCCAAAACTCGGCGGTACCATCATGTGCTGATCGCGTACGTGGTCTGCGACTACACCGTGTGTGCAGGCCTTAGGGAGCAGTCTCTCCGGAATGTTGAAGGTAAACGGAAATTTGTAAGTTCGTCCCGCTTCGAAGATCTTTGGTGTTGGAAAGCAAGATTGATCGAGCGGCTGCCGTAAAGTAAGAAACCTGTGCGAACTTTCCGATCGCCCTGTCATGGATGGTGTCGTTGTGACTCTGTCAACGTATGTGTGGCTTGTACCTGTTCGCATAGTCAGCTCACGTCCCCAAATTCCAGCTTAGCCAAACATGCAGGTAGCATTTGTATTTACTCACCAATAAAGGCAATATCGATGTCCTCGAATCGTGTGTCAGAAGGTGCAGTGATGGCAACATGTCCTGCAATGGTGTCCATGGTGGAGTAGCTTGGGATTGTGCGTCGTGGTCCATCGCTGTCGTCGATAACGAATCCAATATTTGGCTGACCAATGCTTGCGAGCGTCCGAACCTTGTTGCCAATCTGGTTTCCTAGACTGGACATTGGGTGAGTGCGGACAGCCGAGCTGATGGATGCGCCAGAAGAGGATAGCATCTTTGAAGTGTTGCGCGAGCCTCAAAGCCAGCAACTGCTAGAGGAGCGAAAGATGAACGGAGACTATGCACAATATCGTAGGAACAGCGCCAATAATATAAGGTTGTGAATGCGGAGTAAAATCTAGCTAGCTGTGTGGAACAAAAAAAGATCTTAGCCCTCTAGTCTTGGTCTTGTGTATAGAATTTGGTGGTCTGAGGCTGCAAACGCCTGGGGCAACGATGATCTTATACACCTCGACACAATCCCACCTGAGTCATCTGCCAGTGGTCGGCTTGTCGATGGACAGCTGCAGGGCTGGTGCAGGGAGCGCTGAGAGACTTGTGGCTTGGCCGACGGTCGCGGGAAAGGAAGACGCGGGGACTCATCACCACGCCCTGTCAAACGGCAACCAATAAAGAAAGACGCTAGAGTCTGAGTTCATCGTCACATCCTGTAAGCTTCGAATCAATCTCAAAGAAGCGTGTTCTTTGTTTTGATCGCCTACGGCGAAAACCTGAAATGGCTTCGGCTTGTTGTCTGGAACCAACTGCTAGCCTGCGCCTGCACGACCAGAGTGGATACTCAGCGTTATGGTGTTCCTTGAAGGGCCGCATTCAGCCTCAACTTACCATACACTGTCGCAACTTCAAAGGTAGCAACCAACTTGACAGTGTATGTTAAGTACAAACAATGCAACGAGCGCCATCATTTCGGAATTTCAATTGCCGCGTGATTTGGCCTCCACAGCCAAGGGGCCGTACTATTGCTTTGAAGCAGTGCCCTAGTCCTGGTAGGTGTTGTGCAGGCTTAACCTACCTTACACTGTCAAAGTCCTGTGCCGCTGACTAACAGCTTGGGGGTCACAAACAGTGTACGTTAAGTATACACGATCAAGTGGAGTCGGCGTGACATTGACCTCCTTGCAAATTTTGCTTGCTATGCCTTTAGATGTTAGACTGAATAACATCGAGTTTCAACACGCTCAACGATCGGGGGCGCCCGACGAGCAAATTTTTCATCGTCGTGTCGCGAAAGTGGACTCCCATTTGGCGCGTGCACTGACAGATGACAGATGATGAAATGTGATATTGTTTACGCGTCAACGATGCGGTTGCAACGACATGTTGCCAAAGCTGGCGCGATAGGGCGCAAGGGGGAAAAGGGCGTCGCTAACATTGATCAGCGGGTCCTTGAATTGACCACTCAAAACGCAGAGCGCGATCGCTATCGGGTTGGCGGTGGTGAACTCCGAACTACGCATGTGCTTATGTTATTCCGGATGACCAAGCAAGCCATCACCACGTTGGATAGCATCAGGCGCCAGCTCGCAAAGTACAGCGCGACTGGCGATAGATCATCGAATTAAGCTCAAAGCTATTTCATCCAGAGCGGGCCCTGAGCTGATACTGGGTGGTATCTCCGCAATTGTGGAGAGGTTCCGTCCCCAGACTGTGACTCGAATACAGCGGTCAATTGTCCTCTGCCTTTTCCGTAGGCCGTCTGGTTTTCCGTACTGTCGCTCGCATCTCAAGAATATCGCTCGCAATATGCCAGGGTTCATGTGTTTGTATTCCTCCCAGAATGGAATACATTCAGATACAAACCCTTGATCACTTCTTCTGCCACAAGCCTTGCGTATCGAAATTTCGTCCCTTCTTCCAAATCGTCTCATCGCATCCCCCTCGAAGGGAAGTCTTCGAGCTATGTTGTCGTCCCGTAAAGCACTGTAATGCTGCCGGACACCTGCGGGATGGTTTCTTCGTGCCCGTACATGAGGGTCCATCAGGACACGCCAGTTACCAGTAGACCGAGTAATATGGTTTTTATACAGATCATGCGTCATAGATGGCCATGATCATGACTTGGGTCTGCAGGTACCGTAGATCTCACCTACTACATATCTGGAATGCTTGACAGCACAACCGTCAGTGTAGTCTCTTGCGTTTGGAGCGTTTCACCAGGCATCCAACGTGTCAGAACACTGTATCTATATATATCATAGTCAAGAGTAACACCCTCTTGGGTCGTTACCAGAGATACCAACGTGCAAGATCCTTATCAGCAACGATGGTAAGTAGAAGGCGTTTTTATCCGATCTCCACACCCAGGACTGCCCCAATTTGCCCCGCAAGCTTTGCTACGAAAAGCTTGACCAACGAGCAATCTCATACATACCTGACGACCGACGTTTAATTGCAGATCAGCAATGAGTTGCGCACTGTTCGAGGTGTGGTCTGTCGGCAATGTTCACCAAATATTCTGGTCAATTGTATCGCAAACGACAGGCCTTCGTAGCGACCGCAGTCAAGCACCAATTGAAACTATTATAGCCACCGGAAGCTTCGAAAAAATGTCTTGTATCAGAAAGGTTGTATAGCCGGCGACGTCTTTTATAGTCTTGAATTTGTATGTTCAGTATTTGCTCGCTTGCGACCGATAAACCTTGAGGCATGCATACTAAGGGATGACGACAGTTACAGTGAATTCTATGAGCGCAAGATTACACAAAAGCAGTGAGCACATCTCTGAATGTATAGTGTCGCCCATGTCTAAGATGAACCGCTTTCGAACTAGGTGGCAATCATGGCTTGGGGTTCGTTGGATAACTTGATGGCCAAATCTCACTTCATACCCCTTTGGCAGTGACCGAGTTCGTCTATACCAGCTTGAATACGGGCCTCAGTAGTAGCAATTTTGGCTGCTTACCTTAGGGTTCAGAATCATTAACGTTGCGACTGTGTTTATGATATCAAGTCCGCGAAATGTGTTCACGATAATTGTCCCCGCTGTCACCCATGCACTCGGTGTTAGCCGTCAACAGCATCTTCTATCGAGTCGTTGGTGAGCCTGACCTTGCATGCTCAGCTCTGGATAGAACTCTGCGGCCACATTAATATCGCGAAACGTCAGACGGTACGATCCAAGCTTACCTTGTACTGATAGACTAACAAGAAGCACCTAGAAGGTAACAAAAAATTTACACTCTTGTCAAGTCCAGCTGCCTCTCACAAGTACGCTGCTGCTACTAATGCATCTTCGATCTCTTTCCCACGATTCGCGCCTACAGCCCCTTTGAGAAGGTATACATGAGCGCATAATTTATCTTCCTCGTTGTTAACTTCTCCATGGTTTTAGTAAACATGCTTCTGATCTTTCCTGGCTAAACAAAGAAGTCGTTCCTATTTGATGAGCAATCCAAGCTCAGCAAGCGACACCTTTGTCCTAGTATCGATGAATGGGAATGCTTCATCCCAAAGCCACTGGTTAAGGCGGTAGAAGATATCAAGACCGGTCTTCCCAAGCCCCTTGATACTCGATTGCAGTACCCCTCTCCCATCATCAATAGCGTTCTTGGTCTGCTTGCGAATCTTGCCGAGATCGTCGTGTGCTACAGTCTTAGAGGTGAGCTCGGTTTCTTCTGTCATCCTGCCTTTATGCTGAGTTCGCGCGTCATCGAGAGCTTGATGGAACTTTGTCTCTGACAGCGACTCTGGTGTTGTCCACATCTTTGAACTCGTGCGGCGGGTTCAGCATCGTGCGGATGGTCCGTACGCTAAGGCGATGCGATATAGGTCAGGATAGAATCACAGCGTAAAGAAGCTTCTCATATGGGCCCAACAACTGCGCATAGGTGATGATGTCTTGGAGCTGGTCTTCTGGACTGCACGCTTCCACACCTGCATCAGAAAGAAAGAACCGGAGGGTCTGCTCTGGAGATGCGATACATTCGCTCCCTTCCTAGCCATGGACTGTCATGGCTTGCTCTGGTTTCATGGCTTTGGTAGCTTTATTTGCGCTTTCGGGACGACGGCTTTCCTTCCATTTGTCACCCATGTTATGTAGCTTTCCGTCTCTTGATCAGGTGTTACTTTTACGCCCTCTTCAGCGTCCAGATCTCTAAGATTCTTTGTATTTTGCGGTTCACTTCCGGGTATCAGTACCGTTGCAGCGCTCTGAGCCTTGCGTGATGTCATGATATTCAATTGACAGATGCGCTTCAGCAAGGATGTAATTGAGCATCTGTCCCGGATCGTCACGTATACACGTCTGCATCTGCCAATGCCTTGTATTAGGATCTCAACTGGCAAATGATGACATCGTACCTCTATATTGCGAAGGTTATAGCGCTAGTGAACAAAGTCGTCCACTCCATACTTAAATGCCTCTTGATAGCCGTTTCCGGCTTTGTATTCTGTTGTTTGTCCATATGAAGGTGCAACCTCGAAGGTTCAGGTCCTTTGAGTTCCATGTTTGGACCTTGAGAGCATATTGGCATGGCAAAATACTAGAGGATATCCTTACCATGGTTCGAAGCGATTGGTTGAGGGATAGCGCAATGTCTATTTGAAGCAGGCACCAGAGATGATGTGCTCAACCATGAAGATTGTATATTAGAAGATTAAGGCCATTGATCTCATATGTCCGAAGAACGTTGGCAGGCCGAAGATAGCATGGAGGAACATTCGATGACTATTTGATGGAAACCACCCATTGTTGAGATTTCTCCGTCGTGTAGTGCGACCTAATTGCAGCTGTCTATGAATTATCAGTAGCAAGCTATCGATGACAATGACCAAACAATACAGCAGCAGACCTGAGGCAGTGTATTGTGGATTCTCAGCTGTACTTTCCCTGGGGAGGCAAACCTTGATGATTAGACGCTACTGCTGTGGTACCTTAAAAGCAGCAAACCTATTTAAGATTCAAATCACCACAAAACACAAAGTACTTACGCCTAACGACTTATCAACTCTACGCAGCCGTTCGTCGGCATGCGAGACTGAGCAGGGCTGGCCGAATCCAAATCTTTGGTGGGTGTTTTGGAGGTTTGTATATCTCAAAAAGGCTCAGAATCTTCCAGGCAAAGCTGCTAATCTTCCAAACGACATCGAAATAGTAAACATGTGCTCAAGGCTATGCTGCAGAGCAGGTATTGAACAAGACAAGTGCTTTGTTTGCAAGAAACGCGTTATGCACCGTACTGGGATTAGTACGCTAAAGCATCTGATCATTCAACCTTCAAGATGGGCGTGACCGGCAGCGCCGGTACAGACGGTGACGGTCCCAGGCCGGGCAGCGGGAGATTTGATCTGCAGTCAGTAATCAGAGCAGATCGTGACGGGGGCGCTTGCTGTGGGGTTGAAGCCATTTCGTAGCATGCCGCTATGCCGAATCGCCGAGCAATCAACTCCCAAAGCGCTCACCGGCCTGTACTGCAGCTTACAGAGTCGGACCAGCCACATAGCATCTTAAGAATGAATCCGTCGAGGAATAGCAAAGTACAAACGCGATCGATAGATTTTGCAGCGATATGAGAGAGCTTTGTGTTTCCACTCGTCAGGCTTCAACTTCTGTCGCGCTCCTCAAGTCTAGCATATCGCGAAGTAGCTGCTTGGACCTGTTGCATGGAGACGTTCGTGGTACACTGCGGATGTCGGCGGAAGATCGGATGATCATAATTGCAGTCGAGAGTATTGCGAGAGTTCATGAGCGGTGGGCGCCGAGCTGCTCTCACCGACGAAGGTGTACAGTCTTGAGTGAGACGGGGGAGGAAACAGTGTGGAAAGAGCGGTGTTGCTAACTTGCACTAAGTGGGAATGCGGCTTAGTGCACCTGGATGACGTCTCATAACGGCCCACCTAACACATCCAACTACGTTAGGCAGACTAGGTAACAACAGCTACTGTTGACTCAATCCTGCCCCCCCCCCGCTATTCCGACCGGACGCACAAGTATTTGCAGAACATCACGAGATACCGAAGACATCATGGCGGGGTGTGGATAGCGACTCGGAGCACGATCTTGCAAGGCAGACTCGATGAGAGAAAAGTATATTGAATTGTCGAGTGTTCGAATAGTATCGCTAAGAACCAGCGCAGTGATGGCTAAAGACAAGAATAGTCTTCCAAATGTAGCATCGAGCTTGCAAAGCCCGTGCCTAGTTCTGTCATGTGCATCCCGTCGTGATCGTACATGCCGGGTGTGGCCAATTCGACCTCTGTCCAAAGCCCAATGGCGAAATAACACTGTGCCGAAATGACGCCCCAAACTCCCAATCCATGCTTGTACGCTATGAAGCCGTCAAAAGAAAGAGTTTGTCTCGAGTACCCTGCTCAGTGTCGCAGCAAGAGACCGGCTCAAGAAACGAATGATGTCCATCTGCGGCATCTATGATGACGATAGCTGGCAGACAAATGGATTGTAACACGTCGTTGTCGATGGTGTCGCGGGTACAACGCAGCGAGAATGTAGGGTGTGTCTTGCACCCGTTTCCAGAATGCTGGTTTGCATTTCGAAGCCGGGGGTTCTTCAGGGTCGATGGCCAGTGTGCATACTGCAGGCATAGCCTACGAGGACTGTCTTTTCCTGAACCATATGGCCGCGATGACCGTGAGCAGCGCACGGGTCGATGGCATGCTTGTGATAGAGACATCGACACACAGAGTAGCGTTCGACAACTTGATAGCACATCGTGGTACCAAAAGCCTGCGGTTCGAAAGATTTGGGGTCTGTAGTGCTTGGAAGGAAGTATTGAGGACAGAAGGTGTGAACGCCACAAGCGTTGCTGAATACTACCTTACAAATAGGGTGAACTGAAGAATGAAGAGGAGGATTATGTCCATGAGTAGTGAGACTATGGCATATATACTATAGAGTCCAGGACACAAGACAGAGGGACAGGGATATGTGGGTCATACACAGAAGGCATACTCGAACTTCTGCAGGTCTGTAAGGCAACGGTAGTTCACTAGTGGAACGGTGCATAGTCAGCACCAGGTGCTGCTAAGATGGGATGGCTTAGGACAGCCCTAAAGTCAGTTACTAGATTCAGATGATCTGGTCGGGCAAACTGCTCGCAGGGGTAGGGTGGTTCAGTGCTTAGAGGCTCTTCAGCTGCTGCTCAGCTGCAGTCCAAGCTTCCCATTGGCTCATGCGCTAAGCCGTATAATCTGCCACGATTCCTCCAAACTGTGCGAGCAATCAGACGGCCCGCACAGCACTTGAAAAGAAGCACATGGACATATGCCGAATGGTTGAGTAACGGTGATGGCCCCCTGCACCGAGCTCTATCGTACGCAATCACCCCCTAGTCCATAGCGGAGTTGCGCGGTGAGTCTGTCTTCGACACCGCACGATGTCATGAAGTAAGATCACATATTACAGCTAGGGGCGCCAGTACCTATGGACGGCAAGCCATATCAAGCGTACGACTCGTGCGTGGATCGGACGGCCGTGCAGACTGACGAAAAGAAATGCTCAGGCCCACGGTTGATGGGTCTTTTCCGCATACCCGTAGAACACTGTGGCGGTTATCGCGCGCCATTGCCAACGGCGACAACAGCGGAAAACCTTTGCAACACGCGGAAGGAGCCGAGATGAGTTGCACGCTTGCGTGAAGAGCGTTGTTTGAGGGCCGAGACTCGTGCGCGGTGAATCGTCGCTTACGTGCCCTGAAAAGGACACTGCCGCTTTATAATTGGTAACACCCGTGGAGACCTAGTACCATACTCGGCCCGTGACCGATGATTTCACCAGGATCTCACGGTTGCCAGCAGCCACACTGCTGCCACATTGGACTTTGTTCACGTCAATGAGACTGCCGAACGGTTGCCCAAGCCGTGCACAGTGAAGGTCACGCCGAGCAGTGCGTTGACGCGCTTGAAGCCTGATGATCTTACAAGACCTCGATCTTGAAGTATGACTGGCTATCACCACCACTGACTTTCAGGTTGCAGCCACGGGAAGTCACCGCTCGGAGCACTAGCCCGGCGTTCACCCAGGCCACCGGGCCAGTCTCAGCCTTGACAATGTCAAGTTGACATCCGCTTGGGATTGTTGTTGCTCTGCACGGTCAAGCAAGGCTTACTGCAGGCCATAAACTCGGTCGCTTACCTACACAATTGTGAGCTTACTGACCCTGGCAGAGGCTCCTGCAGCCCTATGCAATGCATCTTCCCGACCTCACCCCACGTGGCAGCGGTCTGTATGTCGGTCAAGTGAGCTACTCCAGACAGAATGGGCTCTCCTATGATGTCACAAACACATTCGTCGATTGTAACTTGACTGGAAAACGAACGTCATATCCACCTAGTTCACTATCAGCAGCTTGCGCAAGGCGCTAGAGCGCCACAGCACTCATAGCAGTTCTGGCCCCCAAAATACAGACGCAACCCTTGGTGGTATATGTCTTCGAGTGCCACCTCATTCGCCAGATCAGACCTGTACATGCGAGTGGTCACCGTTTGCTGTTCAAATCTAAAACCATCACAATCACAAGGCTGGTCATATTGCGGTGTGCTATACCGCTCCCCGGCGGCCGCAAATGAATTCGGCTGCATGCATGCTTCCCACACAACACTTGAACGCGAGCAATCTGGCTCTCTGATGCGGCAGATTAGAAATTTCGGCATGCAGTAGATCAAGCTACATGCACAATCAAGCCCAATTTAGCTGACCGGTTCCAAATCAGGAAACATGCATGAGCAACAACAGATCAGATTGTCACAACACTGTGCCGACGGCCGATACATAACATCTTGCAGCAGCTGCGCGTCAGCATCAGACATGCACAGAGAACTGTGCTGTGGTCCAGTGACTATGTCCTACTTTCAACTCGGCAGTTGCCGACTCGGTCTTGCAGCTCGTGCCATTTCTCTTACGTCAACAAGATGCTGCAAGAATGGTGCCATGAGATTGACAGTCTTTTGCTGTCACTATGGTGGTTCGTTTGCCGTAGCTTAATTGCTACCTACCTCTTTCATCTCTCCATGTGGCGAACGTACGGCAAAATGGTGCCAGCGTCACCTCAGACGACTAGAGTTACTTCTAACCTCGCATCGTCTGTATCAGAATCAGGTAAAGGAGTTTCCTTCGGCAGTGCTCAACCCGATTATTTGTATATGAAGGCTGCAGGCGAGCATTACAAGCTGGAGTACTACAGGGCTTCCAGATTAAGGATGCTGCAAAATCACTTCACAACCAGACAAACCCACCACTGTTGAAGTTCTCACTAACACCGGCGAGACCAGGATTGAATACCAAAGACACCAGAATAGACCAATAGCTACGAGGAGATTGATCCGCCAGATCTCTGTGCCTCTCAACCGGATTCTGATATCCAACACCTATCCCTTGACAGGAAGGCTGCTAATGAGGAAGTAGTCGAGAAGCTCCTTCACCCAAGCTGCGGGACCAGCTGGGAGAGATCCTAAAAGCTCCTCCGATCGTGCTCTCAAGCA
Source organism: Epicoccum nigrum (assembly GCA_002116315.1). NCBI lineage: Eukaryota > Fungi > Ascomycota > Dothideomycetes > Pleosporales > Didymellaceae > Epicoccum > Epicoccum nigrum. The sequence goes on from KZ107839.1 coordinate 719,587, forward strand.
GACCAGAAGGCAGGACAGAGACTTCAAGATACGCCGACTACATATGTGTAGCAGAAGAGCTCATATACCTCCAGCCGAGCTGCAGAGCGCGACAGGGCACTGCAGAAACTTCCCAAGATCCCACTAATTCACCCATCGACTTTGTCTCCTCTAAGCATCTTGCCAAACCTCTTAAGCTACGAATCCCGTCCTCGGGTATACAAACTCCCCTCTCACACCACACTGCAAAATATGAAGAAACCAACCTCCACTGCCAGCCTAGTCCCAACCTGCACACTTCATCCAATGCAGACCACTTCAAAACCTGCATCCAAGCCACCAACTAAACCATGACCAGACGTCTGACCTGTCCTCCGTCAATTAACCACATGCAAAACGCCTGGCAAAGACAACCTCCGCACGACCCACGACCCACGACCCACGACCCACGACCCACGACCTAGCATATACAAGTTTTATCTACCACCGCTTCCAAAAGGCGCAGGAGGACAAGGCAGGCGGATGGAGTAGTTACTAGCTTTCTTCGAAGTAAGTCACAGACGCTGCCCAGAAGGAAGCGAGCAACCTCGAAAAGGCGCGGGATGCACTTATCACAGTGCGAGAGGGAGCACTTCCCCTTCTATCTCTAGCTCCAGATCTCGGGCTGTCCTTCTCGCCGTTGAGCAAAGCCAACTTCCCAAGCCAACATCACGACTGCCCCCGCGCGCACCCTCAAAAAGGCCGCTCTGCCGTGCTCGCCTATACTCTCCCGCTGGAAAAAGAGGAGCGAAAAAGACATGGAAGTGATGCATGATCAAATTTCAACAAGCAGATAGGTACTTGAACGGTGTGTATTACCCAAATATAGATTGACGTTATCATATCAATGTTCTAACGGGCGATGCATCGAGTCTCCTAACACCGAGCTAATTTATTTTCAAACGGTCCAAGGGCTTTGGAAATGAAAAAGTTACATAAATGTGATTTGAAGGGGGGTGGGGGTATCAATAGATGGCGATGGTGATGGTGATGTGTTCGTGTATGTCGCTCAGAAAGCACCAGGCACAGTCTTCACAGGCGACGCGGGCGGCGAGTGGAACTCGTCCTGCTTCTGCTCCTTGCTCTCCTCCTTCTCCTCCTGCTCTGCGGCCTTGGGCTGGAAGCGCGCACTGACGTGTGCCAGACCGTCGCCCTCGACGCTAGAGAGGGACGATGTCGAGTCGCCGTGCCTCAAGCTGGGGGTGGAGATGGGGCTGGGCTTCTCTTCTGCGCCGCGCTCGGTCGAGGCGTCTGAAGTGGCGCTGTTGCGGTTGCGGCTGTTGCGGAAGGGGTTGCGGGGTGGCAGCATGGGGGCGACGGGCTTGGCGACTTGGACGATGCGGGCGCGGTTGATGACCTGGGGTGCTGCAGCTTGGTGGACTTCGTGGATGATGACTTCCTCGTCCTCCTCGTCTTCGTCCTCCGAGTCGAGCTCGATCTCATCTAACTTTTGTTCGTTCTGTTTGGCCATTTTCTCGACCCCGTTTGACGTGTTCTTCTCGGTTTCCTTCGCAGCATCCACTGCGATATCTTTGGAGGCTTCGTCTTTCTTCTCGTCGTCATCGACCCCGAAAGAGTTGCGCAGTGGGCTGCTAGATGCCGACTGCTCAATAGGTTCTGGTGCCACCTTCCTCAATGGTGTAGCTTGCTGCACGGTCGTTTCGGGGATGTCTGCCAGCGGCGGTGAAGGTGTACGTACACCATTCGATCTGGGCGGCGTTCGTGGAGGCAGCTGAGGAGGCGTTCTCCTTGTCGGTGTGGCAGGAGTGGACGGCTCCAAGTCAGTCTGAGTACTCGAGTCGGCATAGCTCGTCTGCGTGCTAGAATCCGCGTAATTGCTCCTTGGTCGCGAACCTCCTCCCAAGACGCTGCTCAGTGTGCTGCTTCGCCAGCTTGACCGCCTGCTAGGTGCGAGGCTGCCAGCTATGCTGGATCTGTCCGTACTCTTCCTGAACGTCGAGAAGATAGGACTTGTAGGACTTGGACGGAACTCGAATTGATCGACCGTAGCTGGCTGGAGTGTGCCAGCCTCCCGAACCTCCAGTCCAGCTGACTGCAGCGCCAACAGACCGAAGGGATCCGGGTCATCCTCAGCAGGAATGCCAAAGCTATGGTCTTGGGGCTGTGTTGGCGCTGTTACTTCAAAGTCGGCCGGAGGTGCTTCGTCTGGAATCAGACTCTCGTCGACATCTGTGTCGCCTTGCGCAGACCTCAGTGTCTCCATCAGCCTCTTGATCTCGTACGGCGGATGCCGCACTTTGCCGGCCAGGATGTCTTTGACCCCAATGCGCTCGCCGTAGAAACGCTCGTTCTCATCCGTGCGCTCAATGACAATGGTGCCATCGAGTTGCAAGCCAGCGTAAAAGCCCCGTGACTTGATGTATGTGAACAGAGGTGACTGGCGCTTGTGAACCTCTGTGTCGATGATACCGCCTACGCCGGCTGGTCCAGCAACTGCGCTGATCTCACCCCCCAAGGTGCAGCGTATATGTTGGAAGGCTTCCATGGCCTTCTCTGAGTTTATGACAATGACACAGTCGTAGATGTCGACGCCCACAAGGAAGCCAACACCGACGGTGTGCATCATGATGCCAGAGGGCGGCGACCATGTGCCGTCTTCTTTGCGAGCGACCAAGACTCCTGCTCCACCGCTTCCGGAGACCCAGAGCCCGGTGCGCATGGTTGTGAAGATGCACAAGCCCTTCGCGTTCCGGATGACCTCGGTGGGTATCTTCTTGAGCACTCTCTGCTTTCCTTTTGGGGCCTCTGGGCCTGTCGGTCGGTCCTCTTCCTGGTAGAAGCCATCCTCTGGTTGCTGTCAGCGCTGTTCGCGGGCTGGGTGCTGGGTGCTGGGGTACTACTCACTGCAGAAGCTCTTCAGTATGCGCGCAGCCTTGTCGGACTCGACGTCGAGCGTCGTGGGCCAGAAGGCCTCAGAGCCAACCTTGTTGGACAGTCGATTGACGGGCGCTCCGAGCTTGTCGACCCAGGTGTAGACTTTGTCGAAGCCGGCCTTGCTGTTGGTCTTGGTCTTGCTCCACATGATTGGTCGCGCCGCGCGGGCGGAGAGTGTCTCGCGGCAGGCAGTGTCTCGGGAAGGCAGGGTCTTGGTCTCAGCAGTAGGTAGGCGGGCGGGGATTAGACATTACAACATCAGGCATTGAGCGCGCAGACGCAGCACAGCGAGGGTTGCAACAAGTCTTGCGGCAAGGAGCGGAAAGGCAGAGAGAAGAGCAGAGCAGAGCAGAGCAGAGCAAGGCAGGTCTGACGGCGACCGCGCCGTTTTGGACGAGGCTCGCGGATCAGTCAGGCTCTTGACGTAGGTACCGGATTGCGCGGGACTACCTAGCTTTGCATAGCAATAGCGTGCAGGTGCGGGTGGCAGGCGGGCAGGCGGGCAGGCTGGGCTGGTCACTGGTGATTGCTTAGCGATCGGCCGACCGCTGGCTGGGTACCTTAATATATGTATGCACGCGGCGATAATGAGTACTGTCCACTGCCCATTGTCCACTGTACAGCAAGCAGTCCCATGAGTCCCTGCTGATGCTGGACGCAACCTCCCAAGGCCACCGTCGAGCGCGCAGGTGGTTTCATCTCCGCCGCTTGCATCAGGGACTGGGCTGCACGCATTCGAGGGACAATGGGCGCCATGCAGGCTGATTCGACTGCAATGCGCGGCCAGCGCTCAGCGCTTCACAGAAGAAAGACTAGACGGCGCCAGACGCGGACGCGGACTGGGGCCCTCTCTGGAAGCCACCACACGTGTCGCCAAGCCCACTCAACCCAATGATCCCCAGGGCCGCAAGTGGGTCGCCGGCGGCGCAAGGACGAGATGCAGTCCTGGCAAGGTGTTACAGAGGCCTTGCGGGCGAAAGTATTTCCAGCCGCTGCTGTGCAGCGCAGCCTCAGCCTCGCGTTGGGAGCAGCCACTGCCAAGCTGCGGCGCGTCACTGCAGCTGAGCTACAACGAAAGTTTACAACGGGCGCGACGAGGGAGGAGACCAACACAGCGCGTCCTCGTCCTCACCACAGCTTGCTTTGGCAATTGCAGACTGATTCTGGCGTCTACGCATCGCGCCTGCTGCGCCTAAGAAAGGAAAAGGAAACACGTGGGGATTGCGCGCCTCCAGCTGCCATTGTCTTTGTTTTTGGCATCTCGACTCGAGAGGCCGAGTTTAGCTTTGTTGTCGCGCCTTCACAGCACCTGCAGCCATGTTCCGGGTGCCCTCGTCCACACCACCTTCCACCCCCGGCCGCTCCACGCGATTTAACGGGCCCACGACAACGCCCTTTGGCCCCCCGCCCGACGAATCTTACGGCGACTACGAGCCCACCTCCACCCCAGCCGGCCCGCCGCCAGCCATGAGCAACAGCCTCTTCGGCGAGTCGCAACCGAGCTTCGGCCGCCCTGCTACCTACAACTTTGACAATTCTACTTATGGTAGCTTCCCAGAGAGCTCCCCGCCGAGACATGGCTTGTTTGAAGGAACTGGCTCAGGTAATCTAGGTACCACCACCTTTGGCAGGCCCGGCTCCGGCCAGCGCAGTCGCCCCAACAGCCGCCCGACCAGCGGCGCCTTCAACAACAGCTTCCGCGTGCCCAGCAGTCCGCCGCAGCAATTGACCAGACGATTCGATGACGGGCGGGACGACCACGATGGCATGGACGAGGATGAGGAGGGTGAAGAGGACGACGACGACATGGAGGAAGAAGAGGAAGAAGACTACTACGACGACGGGCAGCTGTCCGTGCCGCGTCGCATGAAGCCAAACAGCCGCATGTCGCAGTCAGTCATATCACGGGCGAGCACCACCGACATGGACCCGGGGCCTACATTGGTGCGAGCAGGTGAAAAGCAGGCACAGTTCGACCTTGTCGGTCTAGCAAAAGGACTGGCGCCAAACGTGGATCCCCCAATCTTGCAGGAGCCGAGCGACGTGATTTTGGAGACCGAGCTCATCTTGGAGAGGGTCAACGAATCGCTAAACTCGGACACACCAGAAACAAGAGCAGATGTACTTGGAGATGCAGCACACAAGTTGGTGTCCTTATGGCAGGCTGCCTCCAAGGGCAACTCGAAGGCAGCCTTGTCCTCCAGCCGTTCTGGTGGCTCTGCTGGTTTGGCAAATGCCAGCCAGCTATCCAGCCTTTTGCTCAGCATCCACCATCCTCCACCAGTGGGCGTCAAGCAGCGGACGTCTGCAATGTCACTTGTTCCTCGAGCCGAATCACGACAATATACCACCCTCCCGAAGGTTTTGCTCGATTGGCTGAACAACCAGTATTCTGTTGTATCTGAAGTCGAACAAGTCTTGGATGAGTCCCGTGGATACTCACGACATCACTCCTTCTGGGATGCCGTACATGCTTCTGCAGTCCGCGGCAACTTCAACCAGACTCTGCAGATGCTGCAAGGCGCCAAGCTGGAGGTTGCAGAGTCTGCGCAAACCGACGGATTGGGCAGTGTTGGTTACACGGGCTCACATCTCAGGTATGCGAACGATGCAGTACGAGCAGCGATCAACCTACTTCGAGAATGCCCAGCTGTGGTGTCGGACGATTGGGACGTGAAGGGTCAAGACTGGAGCATATTCCGTTCGCGTGTATATCAAGTCTACTATGATCTGCAAGAGCTCGCCGAAGGTGACAGTATGAGCCGGCATGGTATTTTTCAGCCCTTCCAAGCACCCCATTTCGGCATTACACAATCGCAAGCGAGCTTTCGACTGAGCGTGGCGAGTCGGAAAGCAGAAAGTAGAGTGCCCTGGACGGTCTATGAGGAGCTCCGCAAGCTGTATCAGCTTCTCATGGGTAACGAAGAGGAGATTTTGCAGATTTCTGCGGATTGGATCGAAGCCGTTCTGGGCTTGACTATCTGGTGGAACGGCGAAAATGACGATGATATCCCGCAAGGTAGCTTTGCAGCGAGCCGTCGATCGTTGATGCGGTCCACCCGCATTAGAACTGTCGATGTGACGCCGGTGACCGCATACTGCGAACGCTTGTCTTCTTCTCTTGCCGCCGTGATCGAGAACAGTGACGAGGAGTTCAGCGTCAATGTTACAGATCGTCTCGAGATCGGATTGGCCTGCGTATTAGATGGCAACACAGAAGGTGCTCTGCACATTCTTCGTGGGTGGTCACTTACTGCTGCAGCAGCTATTGCTGAGGTTGCAAGTGTTGGAGGATGGTACAAGCCACCCAATGGGTTGCTGGGTGGATTTGATAAAAGCGATTTGATGGTTTTGAGTTACAATGAGCAGAGCCATACTGGCGCCACGAAGGACGAACTGCAGGTGACCTACTCCCAGGCCCTATCGGTCAAGGGCACAATCACCAGTAGGGATGGTCAGGCTTCGAAAGAGGGTTGGGAGCTCGCTATACAGGTCTTGACAAGACTGGATGACAGCATGACAGCGTCGCAACGCATCGAGGACATCATCAATGACCTACCGCTGGATTCTGTCGAGCAAGTGGATAGGATCACACAATTGTGCTACGACATGAACCTCAACTCCCAGGCTATGAGCATTGCAATGGTTAGTTGTCCCGGTTTGAAACACTAGATTTGTAAAAGCTAACAAGTGCAGAAATACGCTGACTATCTTCGCGCAAATACCCATAACTATGGCGACACTCTCCTCTATTATGCGCGCGCCCACTCCGCCACCAAGATTCAGGAAGTCCTACGTGTCCTCGTAGCTCACTGTCTCATTAAATCCGTCGCTTATCCTGCCCTTTCCGACCTCGACCAGTCTCTCTCTTCGTTGATCACCACGCCAAAGCAGACGCTCACCAAGCTTACAGCACAAGACACCGAGGCTGCAGCAATCTTGAGCCAGCATCTGAGCGGGTACGCCACGATTCGGAAATTCTACGACCTTCGAGACGAGGATGTGCTATTGACCAAGCGCGACAAGCCCACTACCCGGCCCATGGCACGCAAGCGCGCCGCCGCCGCCCTCATGGTTGTCATCTCCTCCGCCGCATCTTCTATCCAGGGCGGCCTTTACGACGCCGATATCGAGACCGTAATCCAAGTCGACGTCCTTTTGCCCTTGCTCGGCGAGGCCCTCGTCTTTCTTAATCAGCCCAAGCGCGCATTCTCCCTCCGCCATCTCTATGATCTTCTTGCCGCAATCGAGGACTTTGAAACTAGCGGTGCCCTGATCCGCAATCAGTGTGAGGAGGTTCTTCAAACTGCGCTCGGCGCCGCGCATGGCGACACCAGCGTCCCTGAACCAAGAAGCTTGCTGCAAAAGTCTACTTCAGGGCTGTCAGGTTCTACTTTCTCGCTTATCGGTAGTCAGGATTTCAGTACCGATGCGCAGAGTACACAGGCTAGCGCTGTGCTAGTCAGAGGTGGTAAGGTCAGCGATGTGCAGCGTGGGTGGGATTGGCGCGCAGGCTGCCCCAGGGGTACTCAAGGAAGGGAATTACTTAGGATTTTGAGGCTCGGTGTAGCGAGGGAGGTCGCTAGGTGTTTTGCTGAGGGTGAAATGCAGTAGTAGTGACAGTAGCTCTTGAGGAATACATTCTGCTATACCTTACAAGCCTCAAATAACTAATTCTGTAATTAGAAGAATTCGATTAGCCACCTTCAAAGTCAACAAATAACCTGCAGAATATCATCGAATACCTCTACACCTGGGCGTGCCTTGCACATCAGAGGATCTGCTGGGTGGGGAGGTTCACAGTTTGGTTCGTGGGACCCGAACCTTGGGAGTTGCTCGTGACGATACTCCTCAACAGTGGTTCGCATGCAAAGGTTCGCTGCTGAACCCCTCTTACTACAGCACGAAAAATTGAGCTCACAGAATATATAAAACGTTGCGCGGTTACCTCCTTGCAGTTCCCAAGCACAGTTCAACATATCTTCCCAGACTCCTCCAGTGCATACCACCCAGCTTCTGGTTCCCAGCCAACTTCTACCTTTAACCAACTTCCTATCTACATCCACAACTATGCTTGGCTCTGTCTTTCGTGCTGCCGGTTCTGTTCTCAGCACGGCATTCACATTGTGTCCCATCTCGCCAACATGCCCTGTTGGTGACACATGCCAATATGAGTACGGTGGCGTTTCTTTGATAGTGGACTGCGCTACTGAATTTCCTGGTGGGGACATACAAGGTTCTAAGGTTCGTGCATTCCCGCTTTACAAATGATGATTTGTTCTAACCATAATAGATACCTACGCTTGCAGGCTGCATAGAAGCCTGCGCTTTGAACAAGGACTGTGTAGCAACTGGCTACACTGGCGACACCTGCTATCTCAAGGATAAGCGTGGTCTCGCAAAGCCAAAGTATGTATACCCAAACAGCCCCTTCACTTTGAATCGATACTAATCATTCATCCAGCCCGGACGTGATCGGCATATCCGTCATCAGGCGCGATGACGAGGTCCCAAGCGGCCCTCTCCCGTCCGCCCCCTCTTCCCCCTCCGGCTTCGCCACCATAACCGTCACGGTGGCACCCACCCCCTCGCCAACAGCCTGGGAGCCATTCCCCCCTCCCAACCACCCTCCACGCCCGAAGCCAAAACAACTCTTGTTCAACCCGTCCTTCGAGGACGAAACCTTGGATGCCTGGACCATCATGGACGACTATATACAGGAAGGCGACAACTTAGCGCTCGTGCTGGAGCGTTCCGACAACGACTTCAACACCGGCAACTACTCCCTCCGCGTGCTGCAAAACGATATCGCCGCGGGCTGGCGCCTCACCGTCGGCCAGAGCAAGATCAAAGTCAAGCCGCTCGCCGAGTACAACATCTCGCTGTGGGTCAAGGACCACTCCGCGCTCTGCATGATCAAGTTCTTCTGGAACAAGATCCAGCTTTCTGGCAAGTGCGAGGGGACGTATGGGTGGAGCCAATGTTCGAAAGTGCTTCCATCCTGGATGACTGACGGTTCTGACGGCGATTGGGGCGATTTGACCGCCTTCATCTCCTGTCCGTCGCATGTGTCTGGGCGATTTTACATTGACGATTTCACCATGACGGAGATCCCTAATCCGATCAATGAGATTTGCGTCGATAGGCCTTGCAGTGACGAGATAGAAGAGAGCCCAGATCGCTGGACGGAAATTGGTGGTAATGAGGATGCTGGTAACTAGAAGGCTTTTTTTCTTTGCTGTTGTGTGGAGTTGTGGTGTTTTCTTTTCTCGATGGGTTATAGGGTTTCTTTTACTCTCGTTTTCTTCTTGTTCCTTTCCTTTCTTTTCATTCCTTCCCTTCCATGGCGTTATCAATATGAGACTTTGAGGCTGATATTAAGATTGCGTAGAGGTCTGGTGCAGTCCGCTTCACCTTGCATTTTCCATAACAGCTGGGGTTTGTTAGGCTTCTAAGTAATAATCAACAAGTGTTTTCTACCTAGCATAAGTTGATCCTATTTAACATAGTAGCCTATACATATCCTGTAAGCCTTCGATATATTCGCTATGTTACCTAAAGCTTAGTATTAAAAGCTAAATGCAATGTGCGTGATACTCTGCATTGCTAACCATTATCAGGTTTTACGAACCACAGTTACTTTTGCCGGACACGGAAAATCCGCAAACACCTAAAAATCCGCACTCCTAAGAAATCTACAATGGAAAGGGGAAATAGATATAAGCACTGGACAGGTCAGGCTTCCCTACTCACACATCCCACTTCTAAGCACATACCCAACACCATCTCAATCCCCACCGAGCTACTCCCAAACAACCCACCAAGATGCTATCTACCATCGTCCAATGGTACGACAGCCACGGCATCCAGCAAGAAGTCATCCTCCCAGGAGTGCTGCCCCCAAAAAAGATTACAAAGCTGCAGGAGTACTTCCAAAACACCCCCGACGGCCCTCAAAGAATCCTGCGGCAAATGGGACGAGCAGACCTCACGTGGAATCCTGCTCCTGCTTCGCAACCCCAAAGAAATCGAGCGGAGAAAATCACCTCAGGGTCTTTCGAGGGCTCCACGCAAGACGAGGTCGCCGTCATGGCGGAGATGGGGCTGTTGGCTGGACCTCTTGGAGAGGCTATTGAACCCCCTAAGGAAGAAGAAGAAGACGAAGAAGAGGAGGAAGACAAAGAGGAGTCCCTGGCGGAAAGCGAACCAAGCAAGTTCACCGGTTTGCCTCCAGAAAGTCCGTCCCCTCCAGTGGATCTGCCAGTGTGCAGACCGCCGACACCGGAGAGGAGTCCGCCTGGGGACCTCGGGGAGCGGTCTTGGCATTTGAGGGTGAATCAGGATCTTACGCTCGAGAAACGGGTGTACAGCTTTGAAGGGTTGATGGCAAGGCTGCAGAAAGCCAAGGGAACGTTGCATGTTTGAGGGTTTCGTGGTTGTTGTTGCGTTCTGAGCGTTTGGGATTTTGCATGTTGTGGACTGGAAGGGGACACGGCTCTGAAGTCCTCCTGGCTTGTTTGTGTTTTTGGTCATTTAGCGGGGATTTGAGCTTGGGCAAGCATTTTCCGAGTACTGCATATCGTGGGCTCCGAGGAGTCACGGCTCTGAAGGCCTCCTGGCTTGTTTGAAATTTGATAACAGAGTAAACTGAAGTAATATTGTATACTTGACAATATCTGCACATCTACTTCGTACCTTGGGCACCATGGGGCACCCCCGTTCTCCTCCTCGCAATGCTCTGTCCAATAGCATTACGCACATCCTTCTCTTGATGTAACACGTTCTGTACCATGTACTTCTTCAGAGCGTCCCTCAGTTCGCCCTTTGCCTTCTCGTTATCCCTGAAAGGCGTCGACTCGAGCTCCAACAGTCGCGACGCATCTTTGTGACACTCGCCCACGAAAGCACTCAGGCGATCGATTTGCTGGTGTTGAGTGGCCTCGGTGTCGTCTGTAGGCTGATTAGGACGCTCCGGATCAAGGCGGTACAGAGGCATGAGCAGAGCCAGAAATTGAGCGGCCGATATGGAAGCCTTCTTCGCGATTGCAATGACCTGGAAGGGCAGATAGGCAGGGCGCAAGTTGAGAGATGCAACCAATGGGTTCAGGTACTTTGAGAGGATAGAAGGGTGGTCCGGGCGCATCGCGGTGCGGACTTCAAAAGCCGCAACCGCGAGGAGACCAAGGTAACGCCAGTATGAGCCATCCTTGAGGAAGCCCAGAGCGTTTGCGCCAACTAGGAAGACCAGTAAAACACCATAGCTGGTGAGAGCGCTCAGCAGGGCGCTGTCAACATAGTCCTTAACCGTAACGCATGACTGGCATTGCGCAAAGATGTCGGGCCCAAAACGATCATACGCAAAGCGCTTCGCCGGATCCAGAATGACATCGCGTGCGTGCTTCAAGTGGATGTAATATGCATTCGCAGCTTCCCTATCGATACCAGCTGCGATCTTATCCGGGTGAAATCTTATGGTGAGCTTCCTGAAGCGCGAGTTCAGGCTGGTCTCGTCGACGTCGATCGGTACGCCGAGGTCATTGTATGCGTTGCTTGATCGTTGCAGGTTGAAGTCGACCTCGTAGATTGTGAAAGCGAAGTATGCAGCGTAAATGGCAATGAGAATCTGCCGACGGTGCTTGACGAAGCGTACGGATCCAGGCTGTGGTTTAGGGTCGCCCGCGCGAATGAAGATACTGTAGAGTATGGTTTGCGCCCAGACGGCAGCCTGTATATGTTAGTATAACATCTCCATGCATGTGGTAGCGGACATGTTACCCAAGGTATCAAGAACTGCCATATTAAAAAGGGACCTAGGGTGTCCCAGGACATACTTGCTCTCGCCATAGTGAGGATGGGCACGAATAATGGCAAGGGAGGTGGCCACGACAAGTGGCTTCCTTTGAGAGTGCCGAGGATCCTTAGTCATCCACGAAGCGCACCTTCAACGGGCGGCATGCGGCACGGCCCTCGACGAGGCTGTTCGCCCTTGCAGTAATATATGTGATGGGGTTTGTGCAAGTGAATATTTTCTGGAGAGTGAATACAGCGAAAGATGTGCGCAAGCTTTCATAAGAAAACGGAACAACATCACACAAGTAGCAACATTAAGGTCTTGATGAAACAGTTCGTATTGCTATGGGTATAAGGCAGTTTATCAACTGTTCTAAAATGTCGCGAAAACAAACAAGTGGCTCATCCTGCTCCAATTTCATATCTGGAGAGGCAACAAATGATTTGACGAAAACGTCGGGTATCTTTTCTTCGCATGTCCAAGCCTAGCGTCGGCTTGCCGACACCGAAGTGCACTCAGTACATCCTTTTACTCGTAACGTCTAGCACTCAGGATCTAAGCAATAGGGGCGTCACGGGGAAGCATATCCTCTTGCCCAGTACCGTTCTTCTCGGAGCTCTTCTTCTCGTTGTAGTCACCGCCGGAGCCAGTCTCCTCGTCAGAAGTCTCGTCCATACCGTACTCGCGGTTGTAGCGAGAGATCTCGGAATCATCCATGACGGGGAGCTCCTTAGCGGCCAAGACGTAGCTCTTGTTCTCGAGGTAGCCCTTGGCGAAGATAAGATCGATCTCCTCGAGGGAGCGACCCGAGGTCTCGGGGTACAACCAATAGATGATGGGGAAGAAGATGCCGTTGAGAATAGCGAAGAACAGGTATGTGTAAGCGCCGATACCACTGATCAAGACAGGGGTAATCATGACAATGAAGAAGTTCCAGAGCCAGTTGGAGATTGTCGAGGTCGCGTTAGCCTTAGCACGGGTCTTGATGGGGTTGATCTCAGCAGGGTACAACCAGGGCAGAGGCAGCCAGGTGGCACCGAAGAATGCAATGTAGGTGAAGAGACCAACAGCAGCGCCCTTGGCGGCAGATTCAGTTCCAGGGAGAAGGCAGCCAAAGGTGAGGATCATAGACAGAAACTGGCCAACGGTACCAATCAAGAACAGCTTGCGACGGCCGACACGCTCAACGAGGAACCATGATGTGGTAGCAAAGATAGAGTAGACGACCATGTTGATTCCACCGAGGAGCAAGGCCAAGTTGTGGGTGGTTTTGAGGGCATCCTGGAACAGGATAGGGAAGTAGTAGATGACAGCGTTGCAACCAGACAGCTGTTGCATCATCTGAGAGGAAGCACCCAAAAGCATGCGGCGAAGGTGCTGGGACTTGCCGTTCGTGAGAACAGCGGAGAACTTAGTCTTGCCGCCACCACCAGACATGCGGATAGCATCCTTGATGATACCCATCTGGACCGCGACTTCGGGATCGTCACGGGGAAGACCGTTGAGAGCGGCCATAACAGTGCTTGCTTCTTCCTCGCGGTGGTGCGTAAGGAGCCAGCGAGGAGACTCAGGCAGCTGGGTCATCATGATTAGAACGATGGCGGCGAACACGACCTGGAAGGCGATAGGGAAGCGCCAAGTGAAGTCATCGGGACCGTAAAGACATCCGTAGTCGATCCAGTAGGCAATCAGCGTGCCAATGGCGACGTTGCCGCCTTCAATGCAGATGACCTTGCCACGGTTCTTCGCGCGGCAGCACTCAGCCTGGTAAGTAGGGATGGTCGATGTGTTGATGCCGTTGCCAATGCCAGTAATGCATCGTCCGATAATGAATTGGGCGGTAGCACCACTGTTGGGAGGAACTGCGCAGATCTGGATGATGACACCAATAATCATAACGCCAGCGCCGAGAAAGATGGAGTTGCGGCGACCAAGTCTATCTCCAAAGGCGAAGATAAAGCAGGCACCAAGGAAGCAACCGACAGCGTAGATAGCAACCACGAAACCCTCGTAAGTTGGGTCACCATCGACCTGGGGAAACGCTTTGACGAATGCGGGGGCGGAGATGATACCAGACATGACACCTTGGTCGTATCCGAAGAGGAGGAAATCAGTTGTGGCGACAATAGTGATCAGGACTTGCAACATCCTGCCGGACTTGCCCCAGTAGGTGGGCACGCCCGATTCGTTTTCTCTATGAGGCGCCATGGTGAGGACTGATCAACGGAAGTTGGAGAGAGATGCTGGGGATTGAACGGCGGGGAGAGAGTCCCTCTTTAACTGATCGTCTCAGATGCCACGAGCCAACGTCTCGTGTGAAGGTAACGACCAACGGTCCACTTGGTTCCACATTTACCAGCATCGGTCTGACTGTGGAGGTACACTAGATAACGAATTTTACATGACCTCGGACTTGGCTGTGGTTGCATCACTCAGTGATGGTCGCTGACGGCTGAGGCGTCAAATAAACAGTGGGTATCAGGCGAACCAAGCAGGGTCCTGAGTGGATCAAGATCCCTTGGGGCCAATCCTGGAGAGGAGCGGAGCACGCTTAGGGTGAACAAGAGCTCGGCAACCAGCAGCTTTCGTCTTAGTCCGAGACCACTCCATCCTACGTCATCAACTTGCTGCTTTCTCCTCAAGTCCCTTGGGCTGGGGATTGTGGAGGATCACTGGGCACGGGAGTTAGCTGACTCGCTCACGAGACCGGCGAACGATAGAGTTCTTCGCCAGTGACTCGATTCTATTCGCTTAGACTGCGCGCCGCCATTTCTTCCAGACACCGGTAGATGTCAGACACTGCAGGTACAATGAAGTCTTCTGCGCTCTGTCGTGTCAACGTACCATTATTACTCGGTAACGCCCGAAGTTTTCACACGAGGCAGCCCTGCACTCTCAACATCCCCATGTTGACGTCACACCAGCCACTAAGATCCATCCTATGCAGGGTCGAAACAACCGTGCGAGGTGCGGCTCTGCAGCCTCTTCAACTTGGCGCCGATCTTATCCGACAACAACGTTGACGGTGGGTCTTCCAACATCTCACTGGCGGCCGGGAAAGACTTTTCTAGGAAAAGGCAAAGCTACCACGCCAACACGGGGAATGCTATGATGTAGGTAGAGCCGTTCAGAGAAGCGACGTCATTTCAGAACGACCTCATTTCGAGCGCTTGACGGCATGAGAGGAAAACTTGTTGTATTTTGAAGTTTCTCAGCTTGGTGACGAGCGCGCAACTGACGCAAACTGCGCGGTAATTGCGGAACGCGTACGTGTGGGTTGGAATCATCTCTCCATCAATCACAGCTGGCGTGAGTATTGCTGATCATGATGAAAATGCGGTGGAAGGTTGCGTGGGGTTTGGCCCATTTACTAGCGCGTGCACCGGTTTCCCTCGTTGGGCACGCCGGGCAGGTAAGCCGCACCTCTCTGCGAGCTTATCATCCTCCCCAAGCGTTGTCTATCTTCACCACACTCAGCGATGACCTCAAGGCCTGATCTTCAAGTACCACTCGCACGGCGCCCACGGGTCTTCAGAAGGAACAGATAGATCTGGAGAAATGCTCCCGCTGTTGACATACCACAGTCCCTGCAGACGACAAGCCCCACCTGAATTCATCGTGCTCTGCCTGCAACTAAGTTCGTCCTTACCTCATCGGCTATGGCGGCGCCTACTGCGAGACAACACAGATTCACGTCTCGAATATCCCTGCTAAACTATGAGTTGACGGTATCTACAGGTCTCTCATTGGCGCGGACTACTGGTCTACATTCGCTACATTCGGTAATTTGTCCCACAGTCGTACATAAGAGCCGCATCTCTCACCGTCTTTGCCAAGTGGTGATTCTTGGGAACGACGTCCGCGCCTCAGCGTGGAGCCTCATGCGCACACTGACCGGAGCAGAGGCTCGGCAAGGCAGCCGGTCATTGTCTTGAGGTCCCGTCCGCGGAACCTTCACCGCGTAGGATGAGGCTCAGCGAGCCGCTTCGTCGTTCTACCTAGCGCTGCAGTCATGGTCTCTCACATCCAATCGCCATTGTGGTCACAGACGCAGGTGGCTTCTTGGGGTGGATTCGTATCTGCTCAACACAGGTACCCGCCACTTGGCGACTGCAATCCTTACTACTTGCTCACCACAGAGTGCAACAACAGATAAGCAAGAGCAGTTGGCAAACATCAAAAAACCACGCATGTGCTTCTTCTTGGCCGTCTTGGAGTGCATCTTTCGAAGTATATTGAGGCTCAAACGAACCGCGTATGCCTTGGCAGCTCCTTACGCCCACTTCGATCTTGACAACAACGAAGTTTGCAGGCTACTGTCTCTTGAAATTCGTGCAATTTATTCCTCAGCCGTCTTACAGTATTTGACATTGCGACCACAGTCGTACAGTAGAGTCCAAGCTCGTGCCCCAAATCGCAAAGGTAATCGTCAATACAAGCGCAGGAACAACCACATGGGTACTCCCAACCTCCACCGGACGACTTTGCATCGCTCTCGGTAAGTGCTTTACCGACCCGTGAATCTGTTTTCGGGTTCTCCGCAACCTGATATGAAATGTGGAGAGGTCCCATTTTTCCACACCTCCATCAAGAATGGTATCAAATGAGAGTCCGACCACTGCACTGCCGTACGCGAGAAAGCAGCTATTTGTTCATGTGATCATAACGAGCATTAGCAAGCGCATTTGTGGCTGTTCAGGCAACCCCTCCGTACACTTTATTGGAAGCGCAGGGCAACCCGTCTTTGGGGTGTACCCTGTCGATCACAAAGTTCCATGTGGTGCGTGGGCTATCAATCTGGAGTTTGCGGATCCTCCAAAGTCAAGGAGTCCCTGCGTAAAGTTGTCGGCGATCAGCAGTGTCAAAGTTGCGACTATTGTTCCCTATGCAAGAAGCAGGACTGCATCGTATTGAGTTGGGCACGTTTCGTCTTAATAGTCATTCACCGGGTGTTGGTGTGCTCAGTTTGGGACATGCACAATTGATTTCTCGACCCTGGGGGCAAGTGTCCTTAGCTACGCGTCTGCCTACCCCATTTGGACAGCACCGCTTTCAACGTCACACTTGCCACACATTGACCTCTTGTCCATGTAAGACAAGACTTTATAGCTTGGCGTTAGGGCCCAGCGCCTTCTGAACTAGTTCCAAGATTCTCTCCGCCGTGCCCCAACTTGCCTGATACCCAGCCCCGGAATGCCCATATGCGTGCACAACCGGAGCACTCCATTTCCTCTCCTTCTCAACCTCGATCCTCGGTCCGCCTTTTCTGCTCGCTGTCACCGCGTTAGCTTAACTACTCTCGAGCTAATGCTTTTGGAGAAAATACTCACGACGCAACCCGATATTGCGGCCGATGATTTGTAAATCCTCAGGCTTCCCTAGTTCTGGTGCCAACTTGCATGCTCTCTCGAGGATCTGGGCCTCGAGCTCAGGATCCCATTCATTGCTCCAATCATTGTCCTGACGACTGCCACCAAGGATAACGCCGCCGCCCAGCGTACGAGGGAAAACGTAAGTGGTCGTAGGATCGATGCGTTTTGGCGAGTGAAAGTACCTGTGCTTGTTAGTCTCGACGTTGACATTTCCAAAACTCAGCACCCTGGGAGAGGTAAGAAAGCAATGGAGTCCAAAATAGGCAATAGAAGGAATGAGTACGGCTTACGTCCGCTCCTCTTCGTACATTCTCTTCAATGGCGTTTTTGGCTCTGCGATAAGAACCGTCTGACCCCGCGTTGGATACATATTCGTATCTCTGACGTCTTCCAGTTTGAGCGCACCGAGGCCGGTAGCATTGAGCACAAGACTTGTATCAGGGTGCAGGGTGAGAACCTCCTTGACGGACTTGACCTCCCGGCGCTCAAGCTTGACGCCTTTGCTCAGAGCCTGAGATAGCAACCTGCTCGCATCAGCACGTAGTTCAATTCCCAGCCCCGCGGCAATACCAGAAACTTACCACTGCAAGTACACTTGCGTGTTAATCCTGAACGTGCTCGGGAACTCCAGCCCAAACACTGCTCCCTGAGGCAGTTCCGTTTGGTCAAGCTTTCTCAACCCACCAACCAGCTCGTCATACCAAACTTTCCCAGTTTCTGGAGTCAACATGTTCGTTTGCTCGATAGGTGAATCCAGCACCGCCCACATTTGCTGTCTGCCCAGTCCGGCTTCGTTGCCCTCTCCGCTTCTGACCACTTTGACACCATGCACGCTCTTACCGTCCATGATCTGACCGAAGCGCTGGAAGGTAACCCTATCGTAATTCTCCAGCGGCCCATTGTCGTTGGCCATGGACGACCAGTTTGCGCCTGCCCAAGGGGAGGTGTATTCTATGCTACGGTCGCCGGGGAAATGCTTCGCGACGATGGTGATTCGAGAATTCGGATACGCATGGGCCAGGACGAGAGAGGAGGTGAGTCCGATGATGCCCGCACCAACGATGGCGATGTGTTGAGGGTCCGAAGGAGACATGGAGATGTCTGAGTTGGAGATTATGGAATGTGGTATGCTAGACTGTGGCAAGATGAGAGTGCTGACAAGGCGCTTTAAATAACTCGACTGAGAGTCTAAGACCAAACTACAACATGCGAGGACTATATGTACAGTTTGCAAGCTCGAGCTGTAAACGATGAGCCGGCGAGCTATTTATCTTGAAGTTGCTCCGATTTTGCCAAGTCCGACGGATGACGGAAAAGCACCACCAGCAAACGATATGGTCACCAATTAGTGCTGAGACACATGGTGGGCAAAATCACTCGAAGACTTGTTGGCATTGCACTGATCGAATTTGTAGGAGGGTGCATTTGTTATCCAATTGGGATTGCTCGTTCAGACTCGGTGTTCGAAGTTGGATCGGAATGGATACGCCTATGAGCGCCGGCATCGGACTTCACCGTACCCCACACGGGACATGGGTTGTCTGGGTTAGAGCTATCAAAAGCCACCATGCCACGTGCGAAGCACGAATCTGGTTCAACTCATCTATGTATACGGAAATTTACCGGTGATAGCAGTACTGCAAATAATAGGTGCTTGGAAAATGAGACATTAATGTACTGGCTTTTGGTTTTGTCGTGGTAATAATACGGGGTATCTGTAAGAACGTAAGATAGTGCAACAGCCCAATAGCTGGCAGTATGTACAAAATCGCAACAACTCCCATCATGTATAAATGTCGTCCACGCTCTTCTGTTCCTGGGGATCTAAACACAAGAGAAAGCCATTCTTAGGCAGAACCCTTGATGAACCAATCTGTACTGGCATCTACCATATAGTCCGTGATGTTCGCTATTTGGTTTGTGTACCCTCCCTCAGGCATGGGTATGGCACCATCTGTGTTTGTGGGATATGCTGTCACCGAATCCATCGAGACCGGTAAGCGAGGCATGTTGAAGAAATCAAAGACATCGAGATACTCCAATTCATTCGGCGCTGGGGTACGAGCTGGTGTAACAGAGGATAAACCTGCAGCACCTTCGAACTTCGGTTGACGGGCAATGAGAAAGTCGAGGTCAAATGCGCATCGTCGCATGTCGGCCAAGATCTTGACTGTCGAAGGTGTTACGCGCTCGCCACCCAATCCAGCACTCTTTTGTGACTCTTGGTACTCGGACAGTACTCGAGATAGGAGGTTTGCATAGCGTGCAGCTACCTCCCAATACTGGCCGAGATCTTGGAGGGTGTTGACCAGAACGTTGATCGAGGAGTCGACACGATGATCGATCGTTGAGCCATGCACCAACAATACACGAGCTGCGACCCAGCAGGAAAAAGCAAAAGGTGGGCCAAGTTTTGTCAGGAGACTATTATCGCGGACTGAAGCGCACAACGCTGTGATATTCTCGACGGCGCTCAAGCAGCGCTGGCTAGCACTGAACGATGGTGTAAATATAGGTGAGCGATGTGTTGGGTAGGCTGCCGATGAGTGGAGGCGGATGACAGTTCTGCAAAGGTTAGTTTGATTCAGATGAAGAGCTCGTAAGACTCACGTGTGGAAAGCGGCGTGCAACATCACCAAGCCACTGTTTAAATTCATATTTCCGCCTGGTTTAGAGAAAACCCTTGCCGAGTTGCCATATTCAGCGGGCAGGTTGTACTTCCATTGCTCGATCGCATTATCAAGCTCGCGGTATTCGCTTTGCCATTTTTCTACGTCAGATAGAGACGTGATATCAACTGGTTTCTTGAGGAACTTGTGAATGCGCGTTAAGATTCCGAGGATCTCCACGTAGTAAGAAAATGATCCAAGGTTTTCAGGCCGATTCATGCTGTAATCTGTCCTGGTCTTTGTATGAAACCACCTTGTTTCGATTGGTACGTTGCGAGCGTAAAGATCGTCTCGGCAGGGAAGTCGACGATCTATTTCGTTCTCGTCTAGAGCGAACTCGAACGCCGTTGCCACTGTGGCATATCGGTCGAGGACATATATCATCCAGAATAGCCTACGACGGCTCTCTTCCTCGATCCAGTCCTTAGGAACAGGCAATACGTTTGCACGTAACGTATAGATTGACGCATACTGCGGAGCAACCATTGGTGAGTACGTCTCCATGGACAATCCAAGCTGAACTACAGATCTTGTTATCAGCGCGAGCAAGTTCCACCCTGGTGGCCCGTTTGAGCAACCCACCACATCGAGCGCTAGTATGACAAGCGCTTGAAGGGACTTTACAGAACTGTTTTCAATGCCGTAGAGAAGGACCTTTTCTTTCGAGTTCTTGTGGTAACGTGCTCGCTTGTCTGGGGTCAATCGCTGGTCATTCGAAAATTTGACGGTGGTGGCCACAACCGCATGTAGAATGATGCGATCTGCTTCGTCCAAAGTTGAGTCGCCAAATAAGGAATTGAGCGTTGATTGACGATGTAGGATCGGACACCAAGGGTATATATGCTTGAAGAACAGGTCTACCAACCCGTACAATAGATCGTAGGGCGGGAAGTCTGCGTCAGCTTGGCCCAGCGTTCTTGACATGGATGGCGCGAAGTGATCGGCCCCAAAAGATGAATATCCATCCCTCTGCAGTCCACCCAGTCCGGGTTGCATTTCTTCTGACTGGCCTGGGTAGCCATTGCCTGTTATAGATGTTATGGAGGCAGATCTGGCATCCAACGTGTTGCCAAAGCCATTTTGTATTGAATTCTGCGATGGAAATGCCGACTGCGGCTTTTGTATAAAAAGGGCAGTTTCTGGTCGAGGAATGTGCGGCGTCTGGATGGCTGGTGGGCTCCGAAAAGTGGCTATCTCTTGCGGGGAAGGCCCGGACGCGGCGACTTGGTTTTGTGACAGGTGGTTGATTTGCGACTGCTGCTGTGCGAGAAGGGCCTCCAGCTTGTCCAGGCGCGACTCTACTGACGGTCAGCTATGTGCTCAAAAGAGCCTGTGCATCTTGACAAGCCTCGGTGAATTGACAGCAGTCGAGGAAAGAAAGCCGACTCACCAAGCTCACGGCCATAGCCAGCTCTCAGGCCAGGCTTCTTGCGTGGCAGGTAGATCTGAACGTCGCGTCAACGGAGCGCCGAACACGTTGTGTGACCTTAACTTACGCAGGTCGAATGATTCTTCAGACACCAACTACCTGTAAGGCGCTGGTCAGTTTACAACCAAGACAAAAGCGGATGCATTCGCTTTAATTCATCCTCTAGTGATAACAACAAAGGTACCTTATCGCCAGCGCATGTAGCACTGTCTTTGATGTTTGTAAAAGAATTGCAGTTTCCAAGAGCTTGAGTGAGCATAAGCTTGCGCCGAGCTGTCCAGCAAGCTTCTGTCACCACATCCAGTGTATCAGGGGAAAAGAACGTCGTGACTTACACGCCGGATGACCGCGATCGCATTTGACTTTGCGTTGCTTGCACGTCTCGCAGCTTACACTCAGTTTCTCGCGTTTGCGCTTCGAGCCGCTCTGCCTGCCAGCTTCCTCTCCACTCTCATCTTCGCCAGCGCTCCAAATCTCATGCTCGTCTTCGCCTGCGCCTGGAGAATGGTGAGATAGCTTGGACGTGCCATTAGGACTGGCGTCCTCGTTGTGCGCAGTGATTGCGCCGTTCGTTGCTGTCGCATCCATTTTGTAGCGAGGCAATTGAGAGCGTGCTCGCTGAGCGTGAACTCGGGTACATTTCTGCCGAGGGATGTGGAGCGGGGATTGTTTTTGCTCTACCCCAGATTGTGGATGCTAGATGGGCTAGGCCACTTATGATAGCGGTGTAAAATCAATTGGTCTGGAGCAGAGCAATTCTGCCCCCTTACTGCGGTGCAGCCGAGGAAACAATTCAAGCTGTTGAAGCTCTACACAGATCTCCATTCAATTTGCCAGCGATGATCGAGAATCAATTCTCTTGAACTGTGTGTGGGTACTCTGAAGCCAAGTATCTGTGTAGCGTGGATAGCTGTGAAATCAAGGCTAGCTGCGATGACATTTTACGCAAGCTCTAGCCTCACCCTCGGGCTCTAATGATCCGCTCGAAATTCTGGTGACCACATGCCGAGACCCTTTCCACTACCGCCGTCTGATACCGGTCGCGGTCGCAGATGGATGTATGGGGAACTCGGCGTGGTCGTTGCGTCTCGCGTTGAGCTCGACCGAGGCGCGCCATGCTCGGAACTGTGTATTTAACGCTCGCGCGTCCTCAGCTTTCCGAATGCATAGACCCCTCACGTCTGCTCTGTCCTGATTCTGTTGTCAAACCCCTTCACAATGGCGTCGTCCAACCAAAGCAGCACGGTGAAGTCGTTTCCTACGATCAAGCATGTGCGCACCTTCATTACTCAGGGCCCCGGATCGGGTGGTGACTACCACAATGTGCACGGCGGACATTGGTTGATTGACAGCAAGATATCGACTCCCATGTCACAGTATGAGCAATACAGGAAGTCGAGAACTAGCTGGGGAATCAACGTACTTGGCTCCTTCTGTGTTGAGCTTGAAGCCACAGACGGTACAAAAGGCTTCGCGACTGGTTTCGGTGGTCCACCAGCATGTTGGTAAGCTTGCCATTGCACGGAGTGAGATATACCAGCTAACGTAGAGAAGGCTGGTCGCAGAACACTTCGAGCGTTTTCTTGTCGGCGCTGACCCCAGAGATACAAACTACTTGTTCGAACAGATGTACCGTGGAAGCATGTTCTACGGTCGCAAGGGCCTCCCGGTCGCCGTCATATCCGTCATCGATCTCGCTATCTGGGATCTTCTGGGTAAGATCCGTGGCGAGCCCGTCTACAAGATGATCGGTGGATCAACCCAGGAGAATGGCAGGCTCAACTTCTACTGCACTGGTCCTGAGCCAGCAGCGGCCAAGGAGATGGGTTTCTTTGGCGCCAAGGTCCCGCTTCCATACGGACCTGGTGAGGGCGTTGAAGGCTTAAAGAAGAACGTCGAGTTCCTCACTAAGCATCGTGAGGCCGTTGGTCCAGACTTTCCCCTCATGGTGGACTGCTACATGTCCCTTACTGTTTCTTACACAATCGAGGTTGTTAAGGCCACCGCACACCTGAACCTTAACTGGTGGGAGGAGTGCCTTAGCCCCGATGATTCAGATGGTTTCGAGCAGATCAAACGTGCGCACCCAAGTCAGAAATTCACAACCGGAGAGCATGAGTACTCGAGATATGGCTTCCGCAAGCTCATTGAAGGTCGCAACCTAGACATCCTTCAACCCGACGTCATGTGGGTAGGAGGTATGACAGAGCTCCTCAAGATCGCCGCCATGGCATCTGCTTACGATATCCCTGTCGTTCCTCACGCTTCGGGGCCATACTCATACCACTTCGTTGTCTCGCAAGCGAACTCTCCCTTCCAGGAGTACCTGGCAAACAGCCCTGACGGCAAGTCTGTCCTGCCTGTCTTCGGTAACCTGTTCACCAACGAACCTATCCCTACTAAGGGTTACCTCGATGTAAAGGATCTCGACCTCCCTGGCTTTGGACTGGAACTAAACCCCAATGCTGGCCTTATTGATGCAGCGCGGATACTCAATCCAGCACCAATGAAGGCCCTGAAGTCAGCAGAGGAGAAGGAGGCTCAAGCCAATGGTCAGTAGAGGACTGGCGACATCTCCAATGGCGTTTGGGTAGCATCTGCGATATAGGTGGCGTTGACTGAGTACATTCTGTTGCTGCATGGATGGTTAGACCTAGCGTTCCGCATGAGAGGCTCTGCAATTGCAGCCTATAGGTTAGCGATTTGAAAAAAATTATGTCAAGGAGGAAGATTTTTGGCAGTTCACAAACAATTGGAAACGTCTATAAAAGTTGCATCAAATTGTTATTTTTAGGCTAGTGGTGATCTCCAGGAATAGCGTCATGGAGGCCCCGTCCCACACCGCCCTGGCAGGGAGGATGGAGCAACATTGCAGCTTCCGCAGTTCCGAATCTTCATAAGTAACTGTTTGCGTTGCGCATCGAATCATCATTGCGATACTCACAGCGTGGTTACAAGCCTTCAAAAAACAGAAATAGCGCCCATTGAGTCTGCGAAGATGGCCGTCTCTGGTGCTCTCCGTGGCGCATGTGCAGCAGGGACTCGCGGTGTGAGCTTTCCAACGAAGTGGGGCAAAGCGCAACATTGAGCAGTGCACAGCCAGCTCAGTCTCTGTCCTTTTCCACATAAGCAAACAGTCCCCTGGATTGTAGATTCACTTCCCCCACCCTGCTGTATTAATATTTTCAATCTCACAACTTCGACACCCCGCCACACACATTACCCCGCCTGTATCATGGAAGCCATCAAGAACACCGTGAACGCGGCTCTCGAGAACCTCCACCTCACCGGAGGTGCACAGGCTGCCCCAGCCAAGGAGCCGACAGAGGAGCAGCTGAACGAGCTCAAGTCCAAGTACACGAAGGCCGGACAGGAGCAGGTCTTCGCTTTCTACGACACGCTTAACACCGCCGAGAAGTCTGCGCTCTTCGAACAGCTTTCCAACTTCAACCCCGACTACATCAACGAGATCACAGAGAAGGCACTGAAGCCTGCACACACCGAGTCTACCGAGACAAAACTCGAGCCTCTCCCCGAGAGCTCCACATCGTCGACCCTCGACACACAACAGGATGATTTGGACAAGTGGTACAACAGCGGTTTGGAGCTGATTGCCCAGAACAAGGTTGCTGTCGTCTTGATGGCAGGTGGTCAGGGCACTCGCTTGGGCTCTTCGGACCCCAAGGGCTGCTTCGACATTGGTCTTCCTAGCAAGAAGTCGCTGTTCCAGCTCCAGGGTGAGAGGATTGCAAAGGCCGAGCTGTTGGCCAAGAAGAAGCACGGCAAGGACAGCGTCACCATTCCCTGGTATGTCATGACCTCTGGTCCCACAAGGAAGCCTACCGAGGCCTTCTTCGAGAAGAACAACTACTTCGGTCTCAAGAAGGAGAACGTCACTATCTTCGAGCAGGGTGTCTTGCCCTGCATCTCGAACGATGGTAAGATCCTGCTCGAGAGCAAGTCTAAGGTAAGCCATCCCTGACAGTACAAGTATGCTACATGCTGACAGACTCAGGTCGCCGTCGCTCCTGATGGTAACGGTGGTATCTACCAAGCTCTCATTCAGTCCGGCGTTGTTCAGGATATGGGCAAGCGCGGCATTGAGCACATTCACGCTTACTGTGTCGATAACTGCCTTGTCAAGGTTGCCGACCCGGTCTTCATCGGATTCTCTGCCTCCAAGAATGTCGAGATTGCCACCAAAGTTGTCCGTAAGCGTAACGCGAAGGAATCAGTTGGTCTTATTCTGCAGAAGAACGGCAAGCCAGACGTCGTTGAGTACTCGGAGATCGACGATGAGACATCGGAGGCGAAGGACTCCAAGAACTCTGAGCTTCTGAAGTTCCGTGCTGCCAACATCGTCAACCACTACTACTCATACAAGTTCCTCGAGAGCATCCCCGAGTGGGCCAAGAAGCTGCCCCACCACGTTGCTCGCAAGAAGATCCCTTATGTCAATACCGAGACTGGCGAGACCGTCAAGCCTGAGAAGCCTAACGGTATCAAGCTTGAGCAGTTCGTTTTCGACTGCTTCCCCTTCCTCAACCTCGAGCAATTCGCCTGTATGGAGGTGAAGCGCGAGGATGAGTTCTCGCCCCTCAAGAACGCACGTGGCACTGGTGAGGATGACCCTGACACATCCAAGTATGACATTATGGCCCAGGGCAAGAAGTGGCTTCAGGCTGCCGGCGCGACAGTAGTCAGCGAGGACCCTAAGGCAGGTGTCGAAGTCTCGCCACTGATCTCGTATGGCGGTGAGGGACTTGATTTCCTCAAGGAGCGTACCATCAAGGCACCAGCCGTGATCGAGTCCGAGGATTAGACGCTCGTGGTAGTCTATGTCATCAAACAAGTTCTGGGTTTGCTTATAGTTATGTGAATCCTTCAAAATAAGACACAGTATGATCAAGGACGCTCTTTCCTTCATTGACCACTCCACGTGATCTCGCGTTTTAGTGCACCACCATCCCACCGCTCCTGATGGATTTACCAATACACATACCGAAGTCACCCTCGCATCGCCCCATCATGCCTTCCTCTGTCGCCAGCGACGATTCTCATGACGTGGGTGACAACCTGCCAGTTAAGTGACCGCATCACTGACAATACCCACAGGATGGCTACATTGTCGACATCGACGCTATTCAAGCCCATGGCATCAATGTCGGTGACATTTCGAAGCTCAAGGCCAATGGCTACTACACCATCGCCTCGGTTCATGCAGCGACTCGTCGTAATCTCCTGAAGATCAAAGGCTTCAGCGAAATCAAGGTCGAGAAGGTCAAGGACGCATTAGCGAAGTGCCAGGTCTGCCACCCCACTGTCTTCCACTCTTGTTTGCGATGGCTTACTATAGAAATAGCCTTCTGGAGGTGGCTTTCAGACTGCCCACGAACTCGGCCAGCAACGAAAGCGTGTTTTGAAGATATCCACCGGCAGCAAGCAGCTTGACACCATCCTTGGCGGGTGAGAGACGTCTTGACCGACATCTTTTACATGTCGTTAACAGTTTGCAGTGGCTTTCAGACCATGAGCATTAGCGAGGTCTTTGGTGAGTTCCGTTGCGGAAAAACCCAGCTCTCACACACCATGTCGGTCATCGCGCAGCTTCCGCGAGACATGGGTGGTGGTGAAGGCAAAGTGGCCTACATTGGTACGTATTAGGGTTGATGGACTGGGAGGTATTTTACTGCTAACGATTTCAAAGACACCGAAGGCACCTTCAGACCCGAGAGAATCGCGCAGATAGCGGAGCGATTTGGCGTCGACCCGGAGACTGGTATGTCACATTCCCCTTACCTTAGGCACCACTGACAAAGACTAGCTCAAGACAATATCACATACGCACGCGCTGTCAACTCCGAGCATCAGATGGAACTACTTAACAAAGTGGCGGAGTTCTTCGTCAGCAATGAATACCGTCTCTTGATAATTGACAGCATCATGGCTTTGTTCCGAGTCGACTATACCGGTCGCGGTGAACTGAGTGAGCGTCAGCAGAAGCTCAATCAATTCCTGTCGAAATTGACGCATGTCGCTGAGGGTGGGTCAGGCCTGCCTGTTGAAAAACGATACACTAACCTCCAGTCCAGAGTTCAATGTGGCCGTTCTCATGACCAACCAGGTTCAGAGCGATCCAGGAGGCAGTGCAATCTTTGCTTCAAGCGATGGCCGCAAGCCAGTGGGTGGACATATCCTGGCCCACGCTTCCGCTACCAGAATACTGCTTCGCAAAGGTCGGGGTGAGGAGCGAGTTGCAAAGATTCAAGACTCGCCAGGTCAGTATATCGACGTCAAGTGCCGCGGCGTCAGCTAACAGAGTGTTCCAGACATGCCCGAGAAGGAGGCTACATACATCATCACCAACGGCGGCATCAACGACCCTGAGAAGGCGTGATGAGGGACAGCGTTGCTCACACCTGAATCTTATGCGCTGCTTATGTCAATTTGAAGACAGATATGGAGGGACTCAAAAGCTTTCGCGATGTTGCGAATCGTCTACAAACATGTGCCTGAGGAGGATCACATCTCTCAAGTACGTTCACGGGATATGTCGTACTCATGCTTAGACACGTACGGGTGATTTCTTAGTCCCCTCAATGCATTCGCACCATTCTACCAACGATGATGATGATGCTTCCATGCTATTGCTGCTAAACAAGTGCCTCCAGATCTCTCGAGTCGTTTCTATGTCGACATTGCTCTACGCCACTGCACACGTGCTCAGTGTCCATTACACCTCGGCTCAAGTCTGCTCCGCGGACATTTTCCCATCAGCACCCATTCATCTTCCAAGCATTCCACCAAACCATACACCTCTTCCGGCCTCGCGCGCCTCGCGCCCACCGTCAAAACTTTGCCATCGTCAGCGCTGCGTCTCCAAACACAAGCACAGCACATAGGATACCTCAATCACTGACGGTCCCGACAACTAGTCGCGTACAACTACTTTACACAGCTGCCTCTGTAGTAGTAACTCATGAATATATTGGAGTTGGTCAAGTGTGCCGAGGCTGGGAGAAACGATCGTGTTGATGCAAAGAAACCAAGGAAAAAAAGTTATGTAACGCCAACTACTCCAAACGAACTCGGGCGATTTCACTCGCAGAGCTCGCAGACTCGAGAGTTGACGGTCACTTATGCGACAGCAGTGGAGGGAGCAACGGGCTGGACGGGGGCAGCCGCGGTAGGGGGAACGGGGGCGCCGCCCTCGCCGTTGACCTCGAGCTGGGTGCAGTCGCGAGAGATGTGGCCTGTCTCGCCGCAACGGTAGCAGGTCTTACCGGCGGTGTTGAGGGGGCCGCCGTTGGGAGCGGTGCAGTCGCGCGAGATGTGGCCGAGCTTGCCGCAGGCGTAGCACTTCATGGCCTGAGCCTGGCAGTCACGGGCGAAGTGGTTGGGCCCGCCGCACTTGTAGCAAGTCGCGGGACGGCCCTGGCCAGCGAAGCCACCGCGGAATCCTCCTCCGTAGCCGCCACGGGGGGGACCGCCGGCTCCACGGCCCATTCCTGGGTTGGGGCAGTTGCGCGCCAAGTGCCCGGTCAGACCACAGCTGTAGCAGCGTCCGCTGGTGCCGGCACCGCTCAGGCGGAGGGTGGGGCAGTCAGCCTGGACGTGTCCAAGACCCTGGCAGTGGTAGCACTGCTTAGCTGCCGAGGAGATCAGTAAGGTGTGGGTGGTGGGTAGGCGGTCGTGATGTATGACGTACTCTCGGTGGTGCGGGGATGGGGGCATCCGTTGGACTCGTGGCCGGGCTGCTTGCCTGTGGATTGTCAGCAAGTGCTCAACGATTCCAATGCGAGGAGCGGCTCTTACAGTTGTAGCAAAGTCTCTCCGAAGAGGAGCACACCTCTGCAAATCCACGTCAGCCACTTGCTTATTAAGCGTGGTTCCATGCGACCAGAGGTTACGCAACGCAGGAGCCGTTGCAGAAAGCGCCATGTCGTGATAGCAGCTGTGAACAACGTCCCACCGCAGCGGCCACACTAGCCCATGCGCCAGGCTGTCTTACCAGCATAGTGTCCAACGTTTCCGCACTTGAAGCACGCACGACGAGAGAGAGAAGACATGATGTCGCTTTCTTTCGATTATTCTGTAAGGAATGTGAGCATGCCGTCGCTGGCCGAAGGGTCGCAAAAAGGGGTGTAGCGAGCCATGGAGGGGTGCTTTCGAAGGCTGCGATCGCCAACGATGCTTTGCGCCGTCGCATAGCGGGGTGTACGGGACGGTGCTGCGAACGAGACGAGAGGGGGTCGCGCGTACCTGCTTCTGTTCTTTCTACAATTCCTTCACCTGCGCGTCTCTGTCAGTCGAGGTTTTTTTTCGACATCATCGAGGGGCACACGGCAGCGCGGGAGAGCACGCGCCGAGTGGAACCACCTGTCGTCGCTCGCAACGGTGGGTTGCAAAACGAGACGGGACGAGACGAGGGGGTTGCAACGTACTGTCAAACTTCCAATCCGTCCCTCAGCAACTCAACTTCAACAACCTCCGAAGATAAGTGGAATGCGTGGTAAGAGTTTGGGGGGGGAGAAGGAGAAGGCGTGGGCCTGCAGGGCGGGCAGGCGACATTTGCAGCGTCGCCTCGCCGTCGCCCGCGCGCGCCCGCAGCCGACCCTGCGCTACGCAAGCTACGCAAGGCTTTCCGAGGCGCAAATGCACGCAGAGACCGGCCGCAGGGCCAGAAGTGGGTGTTTCGCCTTGTCTGCTTCCACTCTAGAAGCTTCCTGTTTCCCCATCACACTGCATGACCGCCGAGTTGGCGATGCCTCTTCTCGCCCGCTGTATGGCTGCAGCGGTTCGTTCAGGCCCTCTTGTCAAATTTCAAACTGCGCGCCTGCCGCCCCAGAGGGCGTCCTTCTTAGCCTAGACCCCCGCCTTATGACACCATAGCCGCTGCGGTGCTCGGACATAGCCGTGGTTTGGTTCCTGCATGCAATGCAATGCTAGAGTATGCTTGGACGGTGCGATGCAACATATTATGCCTTGGACTTGGTCGTCGTAATGCAAGTGCAGAAGCTGAACCAAATGATGCCTGTCAAAGTTGTCAGAGGTTTCTTTACTCCCCGTTCTCGACATGTGCTGTGATGGCCCTTGATCTCGAGTAGGGCTCGTTGTCACCTGATATCGACCTTGAAGCTCAATCATCCCCATACAGCACCTCGCTGGCTTTGACCGGACACTTTGACATATTAAAGGATTCAGTTAGGAAAGAGCACAAACAGAAAGCGTCTAATAGACAGTGTAGCCATCTTAAAGACAGTCCTAGTTACGTAGCACCTGCTAATCAGGGTTAAAGTGCTTATATGTATCGCCAGTCTTGCAGAATGCTCGGCGTCCAGTCGGCCGTGGCAAGGTGCTGCAGAATCTCGAGTCCATGAACAACTCATTGACAATACTTCCTAGGCGTCGTCATTTTGGAGATTTATCGGGTGCCTGAGCCGAGCAGGCTGTCGGTTGCTTCTTTGCTCTGAAGAGCCCTTCGTCTGCTGTTCTGGCCACTCTACTAGTCCGTCCATCTGCTTTCATGTCGCTCTCTTCTCGGTCTTTCGAGTCTGCCTTACGGCCACTTACATCGTTTTATCATCAATGCCTATTCTCTGGTCGGGTTTGCTCGTTTGATTCTTGACAACCGTTCACTTAGAAAAAAATACTTTTCTCCGCCATCTCCCTTGAAACTTTATAATATCGAAGCAGCGCTTCGTACGCAGCTATGTCGCCTGGAGTGAGACTCAAGCGTTGCTCTTCCATCGTCGCATTGCATGCATTCAGCCACGAATCGAAGCACGAAGACAGGTAAAGAGACACCTTGTGTTGCATCGCAATGGCTATAGTTGCAGAATGGGGCAGTTCTCTGCTTTGCTGTGCCAGATAAGCCAATTGCTCGACCAAATCATCCAGGTATTGTCCAGCTTCCACAGGTGAGTTGAAACGCATCGTAAGCACTACAGGCGTGGAGACTCGGTCTTGCTGGCTTGACAACTTCCGCCGGAAGAGACTTGTCTGATCCTGCAGCCGAACGAAGAATCGAGCAAGTGTTGGGCTGGGATGCTGCTCGCTGGGGTCTTGCGCATATTGTTCTGCGATGCGTGCTCCGGTGTCGAGATGCACAAAGGCCTCCTCAAAGCGACCACGCATCAGGGCAAGCATGACCATCAGAGCGCACATCGTCACTGCAGCGAACCACTTCGACTTTGGCACCTTATGGACGCCATCCAGATGCTTTTTCAGGCCCCTTATCGCGCTCCCATAGTGCTTCAGGACAAACATCTCGAGGGCATCGGGCGCTTCCATGACGCGATTTATAGGGTCGAGTACGTGTCTCTTGTGTGAAGCACTCAGGGCCAGAAGTGCCTGCAGTATCATCGGTTCGTGAGCTGTGGCTTGCAAGATAGCAGGTTCCCAAAATGATGAATTGAACACTCGTGGAGGCGACATTGACGTGCCGTGAATGAACCATTCCAGATAGAGCTGCTCCTCTGACGAGATTCGAAGGCTTGGGTTTGCCGTAGGGCCAGAGCGGAGAGCATTTGTGCAAGGCACCAGCGCATGCCGAGGTGGAAGTGACGATGTTTTCGTTTCCAGGTTCACCCCTCCACCGCCCCAGATCCCGTATCCGTCACAGACTTGAAAAAGCCTTTGGCATTGTCGACATGCTGGGAATGTCTCGTCGCACTTGACACGCCGTTTTCTGTTTTATATCAGCTCGAGCAAGCCTGGGTCATGGAGTCAGCGGTTCTTACTTGCAAGTTCGACACCCACTTCTACTTTTCTTATGCTTTCTTATTGTTGACAACCCCGCTCTTGGACAGGTTTCTGAAATGGCCATGCTTATTGATGTTGTTGTTGTCGAAGGCAGCTCGAGCAATTAGCACCGCGGGCCAAGAACCCGACGTGTATGTAAGCACTAGGTTGGCATGGAAGTCGTGATACTCGCTGATGGTAAGGCGGACACGCGTTGAGCCAATCGGCCATCTCGTAGTCTTTTGTACGCCCAGCGATACTAAGGGATTCGTATCCTTGCCTGTACGTTTCATCTGGGCGACGACAATTCTCTTGGAGCTGTTGCATCTTGCTCAGAGCTTCCATTCTTATATTTGAAAATGCGCAAGACCAATAGAGCACTCTACTCCGGTCGTAGCAAGTACAGGGTTCTTCCGGGTGGCTACGCCATGCTCGATTGCGTTTGCTCTTGATCTTATCTCGGTTTGATCCTTCAGCACTGCAAAGTGGCGGTTTGGAGCCGAGAAAGCACAGTTTGCAGAAAGGAGAGAGAGATTTATAAGAGTAAGATGTCGTCTGTTGCGGTCCAGCCAGATAGCATCTCCAAACACACTCTTATTGTACCCACTGTCGGTGGCCTCCGACGTCCATCGAAAATTCTCAAGTAAGATTTTCCTCTCAGTGTACATTTGCTAACTGTATCGGGAAATTTAAGCTCGGGCGCAGACCAACAAAAGGGCGTCAATTGCGTGGAAATGGCGGCGGATTGCGATTGTACCCACTCAGTGAAAGCTATTAAGAACGCATGCTCTGCCACTTCAAGAACCTCTCACACACCTCCATACACACACACACGTTCGTGGATGTAGAAACAATTGCTTCATAGATCATACTACTCTACTAGATTGGGTATATGCTCATTCAACTAACAATACATCTTGAGTCCTCAACAACATCAAGGAACCTCCACAACGCCATTTCCCGGTACTTTTTAGGACGCCGCCTACGAACCGCTCGAGAACCTCTCCTGGTCAGTGACAACAAGACCGGCAATACTAGCACTGGACAATGTCGAGAAGACACCGGAGATAAGAGCGGACAAAGCAAGACGAGACACGTCACCACTGCGGCCGGGGCTGATTTGGCTAAGCACACCAATCTGGGTACCGAGCGAACCAATGTTACCGAAACCGCAGAGAGCGTAGGTGGCGATGAGACGCGAGCGGGGAGAGAGGCTGTGGTACTCGGACTTGGGGTCGTCGTTGCTCTGAAGGTAAGTGAAAGCGACGAACTCGTTGGTAATGACCTTGACACCAATGAGACGACCGACAAGGAGCAAGTCCTTGCCCTCGCGAGACACACCGAGCAGGAAAGCGACCGGGTAGAAGAGGTATCCGAGGATAAGCTCCAATGTAAGGTCGTACTCGCCGTCGAGGTTGATGTAACGACCCCACCAGGTCAGAAGACCGTCAACCAGATTCAAAAGCGCAATAATGCAGAGAAGCGTGCAAACAATCATGCCAGCAATCTTGAGACCGAGCCAAGCTCCGTTGGCGAAAGCGTGGAGAGCATTGGCAGCCTTGTGCTCATCATCGTCAGGAATGACGACACGTCCGGCTGTAAGAGACTCTTCAGTCTCGGGGTAACGAAGCTTCGACAAAGCGAGGGAAGCAGGAATACTCATCACACAGGAGGAGATGAGCGCCTGAGGGTTCAATCCCATGCCGATGTAAGCGACCAAGACCGAACCAGCGATGGTCGCAAATCCAGAGCACATGACCTGGTGAAGCTCTGCCATCGTAAGATGCGCAACAAATGGCTTGATCAGCATGGCGGATTCACCCTGACCGATGAAAGGCGAAGCAGAAGCGACGACAGCCTCGGCACCGGAGACGCGCATCGACCAGAAGAAGAAGACGGCGAACTTGCCAATGAACCACTGGATGAGACCCCAGTAGTACAGGAGCTGGACGAATGACACGAAGAAGATGATGGCTGGGATGACACCAGTGAAGAACCAACCCTTCTCGGGAACGGTCTTGTCCGTGAGGAATGTAACACCGTCGTTGGCGAATCCAAGGAGGAGACGAGCAAGCTCGGAGATGAAGTTGAAGATGTCGAAACCAACACCCGTCCTCAGAACGAAAAGGGCGACAATGAACTGGACCAGCATTCCAACGATGACGGTGTGCCAGTTGATCGCTGACCGCTTGCGCGAGGTAGCCCAGAATCCAAAAATGAACACAGCCAAGCCGAAAAGAGAGATGACACGGTTGACACGTGTGTTATCCTGGCTCTCTTCGCTAGCCATAGAACCAACGATGATCACAGCGATGGTGAGCAGAGCGCCGGCGGGGATTCGCATCTTCTCAGGAATGAGCTCTGCAAATCGCACGCCGGTGTTTTTCCAAACCCAGTGCATGGGTTTTGTGACGATAGTGATGGGGACATGGCACGTGATCAGTCTGATCATAATCGCCAGCCAGAACAAGAACGGAATTACCCAGTTCTTGTCGTTGCGATGGACGACGACAGATGCAACCCACCATCTAATTTTGTCAGTTCAAACCGCTCGTACAGCTTGAAATCAGACTGTGAGGCTCACCCTGTGAATAAACATCCGATGAAGATGTGCACCGGAAGCCTGTATTGCTGGTAGAGCACGGACGGTGACCATTTGTTCTTCTTCTCCACCTCGTGTTCATGGTCTGTGGAGCTACCACGCGTACCCTTCTCTTCGAAGTCGATATCGGCGTTTTTCTCATACGCGCCCTGCTCATGCAGACCGTGCTTCTCAGCACGGTGATGAAGACCATGATCTTGCGCGCTTGGGTCAGGGATGATGCTCTTCTCATCAGTGGTTCCAGTCGTATATGTGATGTGGTCATCATGAGCCGCGCGAGGGCTGTGATGCACGTGTTCGTGCTGGTGTTCCTGGGAGACATGGAGGGCCAGGTCGTTACTAGGGGCGACACCCTGCTGGGCCGACGCGTTGTGCTCGTGCATGTGGGCCATGGTGAAAACGGGCACAAGACCAATTCCTACCAACGACGTTGAGAGATGAGCGAAGAATTGATGGCTGAGGTTTCAGACAGGCCGGACGCGACGAGAATTATATTTTCTCACCGTGTTCTGCGCTACCGCCAAAGTGGAGGGCATCCATCCACACCCGGCCAGACTACAACCTCGATTCCCCGTCCGCTTCCATCTTGGCAACTTCCTCTTTCGATCTGGCCGAAGCGTCGTAAACGGACTGCTAATTGGCCCCCGGTCATCTCCGCCAGTCCCAGGGTCCTTAGGTCCAACTCACGAGATGCTCACTCGCTGCTGCACAAATGGGCGGCCTTGTGTCGAGTTCATCGAGGGCCGGCGCTCTTACCACGATTTGGCAGTGCTGGCTGGGATTGTTATCTTACCCCAGTACCGACACATGCGGTTCAACCAGTAAGAGGTCTGAACGTGATGTCGAGGGACTTGGCACATGATAAGCGGAGGCAAAAAGTACGCGGGGCTTCGGTTGAGGCGCCATTCTCGGAAAGGTGCGTTTCTGGAAGAAACATTCACACTTCAATGTGAACAGTGCACACGTCGTGCTCCCCGACAGGATCGCTCTTGAACCCGGGGAGTCGGTGCCATGCAGATATGCAGCATGAAGAGCAAGCGTCTTGCAGCACATACAGCTGAGACCGGAGACCAGGGTACAAAACGTGTGTATGAATTTTTTGCACTGTTCTCCCTCAGTGTGTGGTGCGAGTGGCAACCCAAGGCGTTGATCTACGCAAAAGGCTTTGACGCTGGTGGAGCAATTCTCGCCCCTATCGACCAGCTGCATCGGAGACCCAACGCCATGTAAGAAACGGCGTGCGCCATTGCTTCCAACGCTTCGAGTCGCATTTCTCGAAGTTATCAGCGCAGCCGGTCTGGGGCAAGACTATCCCCAGTATTCCGATAACCAGGTTGGCGCTAGCCCAATGCTGCCTTCAGGCGCGCGGGTGTCGGTCCTGCAGATGATGGGAACTGGGTACTGTTATCAGAACGACGCTTGCAGGCAATTGCGCCGGGGACAATTGGCGGAGGTCGCCTGATGTTACATCTTGTAGTGAATCTTAGAGGAACGCCAAACGCCATGTGGCGGTTCGATAGAGCTTGTCTGTACGACTTTCCGGCAACTCGATCCTCCAGCACCAAGATGCAGGCCTTACTTGGCTGATTTGCACTTCCCCGCAGTGGGACTAGGCCGCATGCCCACGAGTTCGAAAGCAGCAGCAGCTTGCGTTGGTTTGACACATAGCGTTGTTTGGCTAGAACCACGGGACGGGTTGGTAAGGCTCTCGACTCTGGAAGACACTACGAAGCGCGTGTAAAGCTTCAACTAAGCCGAGCTGCCTACATTTACATCGCCAGCCTCCAGCACGAACACGCAGACTAGCCATAAAGACATGACACCGTAGCTTCCATCAGATCCCAGCCTTATAACGAAATGACAGCCATGCGCTGGGAGATGAGAGCGAAAGCGAAACAAAGTAAGTTGTCAGAAAAACAGTAATGCAATTCTTGTCCTATCATATCAGGAAGACCGCGGAATAGCATTATCAAAATGCTCTGTCATTGCCAGACTGCATGTGGCACGGTCAATCTACTGTGTACAATTTCCTCCAACCGTCACATGTCACCCATATCAACCCTTGCCAAATCCCTGAAAGGCATCCCCTCCATCATGGGAAATCCACCCTGATCGATCCTTGATAGGAGCCCGGCAGTTTGCGAAGGAGCCCAGAGTGATATGCACCGTCAGCATCACCAAGACAGTTGTTGTCAGACTGGCAGTACCGACAGCTGGTTACTCTGCTGACTGCTATAGATAAGCATCAATGAACTATGCAGCACCAAGTGGGCCCATATCTACACATGCCTTGCGCCTTATGCATTCGATGTCGATGCGTCGCGTGAGATACCCTGTTCGAAATGCTTGGTCACTGACAATTAACATTACGATGTTTACTGCAACTCCTGCACTGGCAGCCTCGGGAAAGAGCACGGAAAGCTCGCAATCAGGCCTCCTCTACTCAAGATATCCTGCAGCAGACGCACTCAACATACATCCGTCCGCCAGTGTGTCTTCTGCGATTATACGTACCTTGCCGAGATTAAGGGGGTATTATGGCATCGCCTATCAAAATACCTCCACGCGTCACTCCGTAAACCTCATGCCTCAAACAGACACCTCCGCATTGTTTCAACTGAGGGCCACATCAGAAGGAATTGACACTCAGGCTCTCAATCCACACTGTGCTGCAAGCGTCATCGCTGTGACCGAAGGATATGCCGTACGACGACCACCGTAAGCGACAGTCGCACCATCGCACACAAATGCATCGCGACCTCCACAACCTATACCATCATCAGGGTTGGCAATGCTGACGGGAAGGAAAGCCGTACCAATCATACATAGAGGCATCGCTCCCACTACAAAGGGAGACAGTTTGAGCCGACCCGCACTCATCAAGATCTAGTAGGCAGCGTTCGAGTCCTGTGACTTACACCGCGACTACCTCCACAGTTCAATGGCACAGATCGAAAACGCGCAGCAACAGCAGCACTACTAATCTCATCTCAGGTGGTTAAGCATACAGACTTCGCCCCGCCAGCTGCGTCCGCACCACTGCCCTCCTCACACGAATCGATACCTGCACAAGACACGTCGTCTCTGTCCTCAACAGCATCTTTGATGCAGCGCTATGCTACACACATACCAACACCCCGTCATATTTGAACGACGTACCACCAATGACCGTAGCATGGACAACTCGCTGCAATGCGCGCAGCACTGCTAGAAGTGGTGTAAGAGAAGAGACCCGCAAAGGCAGTGGACGCCTCCTTCCGATGTAAAAGATGACATGGCACTCAAAGGACATCTGCCATGGACGCAAACTGCAAAGTCACAATTCGTACCGCGCATCACGCAAAGACTGCAGCTCTCCGTGCCAACCGATACCGAGCTCCGTCCTTAGCTAGCAAAACGGGGATCGCGCGCACTTGTGCGTCGCCTTCCCATCTTCTCCCCACCGTCCTCGTCCTCGCCCTCGCCCTCATCGTCGTTTCCGGTCCCCTCTTTTCCTCCCCCACCCCCTTCTTCTTCTTCTTCTTCTTCTTCTTCTTCTTTCTTCTCTCCGCAGCATAAACAAGTGTACACTGCAGGATTCTACCCGCGTTCTCCTCCACTGCAAACCACACGTCCACGCTACTGTGTCTTCTCTACCCGCGAGCAGCCTTCCACAGCGACGTTGTACTGGTTTTCGCGCTCGACCGGGGGTTTGTAGGTTCGAGCGGGCTTGCAGTGGAAAGGAAGGTAGCCACCACGTGCAGGACGATGAAAGACTGTAGAACTGGAGAGCTTGCGTTCGGAATATGGAGGGGTTGTGCGGTATGGATAGGAAAGGCGGATGACTCGATCAGGGGCATGTGGGAAGACGAGATGTGTGATAGCTGTCAAATCTGGGGTATGGTAATGTGGTGAGCGCTGGATAGATTGATGTTGAAGCGACACGTGGTAGAAAGGAAGAGAATCCAGAAAGTAGAGTCATAATCAACAACAGTGTCTTGGCAAGAAGCTTCCCTGATGTATAGCTCTGACTTGAAATGCTCGTACGAACGCCAACGACATGCCCAAGAAACCGGCACACCCAGACTTCAGCAAAACCGAATCTACGCCTCAGGACGCACCCTCCCCCTCCTCTCGCGCATCCTAGCCACCCTGCGCCTATCCTCTTCGAACCGCTTGCGCAGGTTGATCTCGGCCTCCTTCCTCTTCTCGCGGTTCTGGAAGCGGTAGAAGTCGTCCTTGACACCGTTGTTCTTCCTCCGCTCCTCGAGCTCGGCCTTCTTCTTCTCTGCCTCTTCGATACGCGCGGGGCCTGCGCGCCCGCCGCGCGCGACGGTGATGAAGCCGTCTTCGTCGGGAACGGTGCGGGCGTGCTTGAGGAGCCTGGCGCGCTGGGTTTCGAGCGCGTTGAACTGGGTGAGGTAGGCGTTTATGCTGGACTGCAGGGCGGAGGCGGAGGGGTGGACGAGTGCGAGGTGCGATTTGTAGCCTGTATGAGATCAGTTTACTTGTGCCTCTATTTTCTTTGACTTCGATTCGCCGCGATGGGTGGTGGAACTTACGCTCGACGCCTAACCCGCTCCCAGCCTTCCACTGTACCGCACGCCCGCTCTTGACAGCGGCTTGGATCTCTTTCAGCGCACCCCTTGCACTCCTCTTATCTACGAATACAACGACGGCTGCGCTTCCGCTGCGCCGCACCTCGCTCGCCCACAGTGCGGGCAGCGCGCTGTCCTCGTCTTCTACCACGCCCTCTGCCACGACTTCGGCGTCGTTCCGCTTGCGCTTCTTGCCGCGCTGTCCGGCCTCGATCTCGTCGTCGCCGCGCTTCTCCTGCTTCCAGCGCTTGTGCAGTGGGCGCGCAGGCACCGAAGCATCGAAATCGACGCTCTCTACGCGGGCGCCGCCGAGCTGCTCAGCAAACAGAGCCCGGATGTTGGATTCTGAGGCATCGATCGGGACGTTCGCTACGAATAGGCTGCGCTCGGCGGTTGCTGTGTATGCGCTGGGCTCGTGGGGCTTGATGTACAGGTAGTGCTGTGTGCTCTCGTGCGAGGCGGGCAGGCCGGATAGTGTGGGGAGAGTGAGGGGAAGGATTGTGAAGTCGGCGACTACGGAGGGCGCCCTGCGCTTTGTGGTCTTCTCGGGAGCCATGTTGTGCTGCTGAAGGGCTCAGTGGCCGATCAGAGGTGGTAAAATGCAAGGAAAACCGTCAGGCTTGAAGAACGCAGTGGATCACGCTCGCTGCAAGAGAGAGAACCTCACGTATCGCTATAAAAGGCGACACAGAAGCGTAGGAGCAGTCAAAAGAGCTCGCGACAGCAGAATACTGTGTGTCTTTGCGATGTGAACGTGAGCGTGGGTTGCGCTTGCGCTTCCTCGAAATTTCTGACAGGGATGGTAGGGGCCACACACCCATATCGCTATCACCACCTGCGTTACTATATCTTGGTCCTTCACATCTCTCGGTACTTGAGACACTCTTCTTCTGTTCAAAATCACAAGCACTGAATGAAAACACGTAACAATAATAGCCCAGCTTCCACGGCAGACTTCTCGCTTGCTACATAAGGCTGCACGCGGGTCAGCAGCCCTCCCATTGGCCACATAGCTCGACGTCGACAGTACCCAATACCTCGGCCCTGCTTCTCCGCATTGCAATAATGCCACGACCACTCATACACATATACCAAGCAGCCCATGTAGCTTCATACATACAATAGCAGTAGAATCTATCAACACCTTTGCATACGCGCCGCTCAACACAGTCCATCGCTCATCATGTCACCACGTCAAATCTCCCCCCGTCACATGCCCGACATCACCCTCCCAAACAGCTACGACGACCTCAACTCGCAGTGGACTACAATTCGCACCACCCACCACAAAGCAGAGCCCAGCATCATCGTGCTAACGCTATACCGCCCCGGAAAGCACAATGCCTTCACCGACACGATGCGCCGCGAGATCGAGTCGGCATACGCCATGTTCGACATGGACCCGAAGGTCAAGTGCGTGGTCGTGACGGGCGACGGGCGGATTTTCTGCGCCGGCGCGGACCTCGAGATAGGTTTTGGGGAGGGGTTGAGCGGGGAGAGCGCGGAGAGGGTGCAGGATCATCGGGATGGGTATGTTTGTCTTCCACTCCAACAGCAGCCACACACACATGTACTAGTGTGTGGATGGTCATGGAAGAAGGGATAGAAGGGGGGTGGATCGAAGCTGACTCTCCACACCAGCGGCGGCCGAGTAACCCTCTCCATCTTCCACTGCCGCAAGCCCACCATCGGCGCCCTCCAGGGCTCCGCCGTCGGCATCGGCATCACCATGACGCTGCCCATGAACATCCGCCTCGCCTACCGCGACGCCAAGATCGGCTTCGTCTTTGCCCGCCGCGGCCTGGTCATGGAGGCCTGCTCTTCGTACTTCCTCCCGCGCTTGATCGGCCACTCTCGCGCCATGCAGGCCATCACGACGGGAAGCGTGTATCCCGCCAAGGACAAGGTGTTCGACGGCTTGTTCAGCGAGTTGCTGGATCGCCCTGAGGACGTGCTGCCGCGGGCGCTGCAGGTTGCGGAGGATGTGGTGAAGAATAC
This sequence comes from Epicoccum nigrum, assembly GCA_002116315.1. NCBI lineage: Eukaryota > Fungi > Ascomycota > Dothideomycetes > Pleosporales > Didymellaceae > Epicoccum > Epicoccum nigrum. The sequence goes on from KZ107839.1 coordinate 760,681, forward strand.
GAGCGTGGTTAGCACGTACCTCATGAAGGAGATGATGTACAGAGATGCGGGGACGCCGGAGGGCCAGCACCTGCTCGACTCGAGAGTCATCTATGAGTTGTTTGGAAGCCCGTAAGTAGGACCTTGTTGCAGTGGGGCGTCTTACTGATGGTGTGCAGCGACAACTCGGAGGGGGTCAAGTCGTTCCTTGAGAAGCGCCCAGCGAACTTCACAGGCACGATGGATAACACCAATGTCACAGGATACCCGTGGTGGATGCCGATCGACACGCTGGGGAGGGCTAAAGTGGATCCGTCAGGGAAGCCTAAAATGTAACAAGGTGACCTTGGGGCGAGCAAGCACATGTAGAAAGCGAACTTGATGACGTGATTGCATAACTTCATTGTCCCTGAATACATGTGATTCTTTCGTCCATGTCCTTGACGCCAAAGTTGCAATCCCACAACACCACCCTGGCTGGCATCACACGACTCTCAAGATCGGATGGAGGTATCAGGGATTTTCATTCGTTCCTAGTGTGCTTCTTTTGCGAAGCATGCATAACCGCGGGAAACCCGTATTGTCCCTGCCCAGCCAGACCGCACTCCGGAAAGAGAAACACGCTTAGAAGAAAGTGGAAGGACGCTTGGAAGCGAAGACCTTCTTGCCAGCCTTCTTGTTGATGCGGTGGGGCAGAGGGAACTTGAGGCCCTTGACAAGGAGCTGCTTGATGTATGGGCGGCGGATGTCGTCGGTCTTCTCGATCTCAACAACCTTGAGGATCTGCGCTTGTTAGTCTCAGACCGTTCAAAAATGTCGCGGCTGGTGCGTACCTGGACGTCCCTGAAGCGGGAGCGGTGACGGGCAGCCATATCCTGGTAGAGGGCATCGACGGCGGCGACACGGGACATCTCACGGTACTCCTTGTACATGTTGTGGGTGCCGGAGCGCGAGTCGTAGCGGATCCAGATACCGAAGTTCTTGACCTTCTGGGGGCGCTTCTCGGTGATCTGACGCTGTCAGCTGCCATACTCTGTGTCTGGTCTCTCGGCTACTACACACCTGGTTCAGGGAGATGATCTCGCCGTTCGCCTTCTTGATCTTGCGGAGCTTGCCGAGGAAGTACCAGAACCGCGACTTGGCAACGACATCGTTGGGCGCAAAAATGCGCATGCGGTAGATCTTGGGGGTGGGGTTGGCCTCGCTGGGGAGGTGACGGCCGATGACCTGGTATTCCTGGAAGCGAGCTATGCAAGTCAGTATTGCGTTCGGGTAGGACGTTGTAGCGAGCGGGCAAGTTCAGCAATTGCAGTCGAAGTGAGCGGGCGAGTTGTCGTTGTTGGTTGTCGGTCATCGACAGTTGCGTGTGTCGTCGAGATCGTCTGCGTGTTCCTCCATCCTTCTGGTTCTGCCTAACCCAAAAGCGCATCCACCTTCAACGCATGCTGCACACACACCCAGACGCTATCCTCGGATCTCGATACGGTTGGCGAAGAAGACGAATGTGCTGTAGTTGTGTACGGCTCGTTGCGCAAGCTCATCTGAATTTTCCTTCGGCTGCAATTGCTGGACGGTCGCGAGTGTGAAAGAGCGGAATTTGCTTACCCATCTGGATAAAGTCAGTATGTGGAATTCGCAACGCAGCAGCAGGGACTTACTTCGAATGTGCTGCGGTTAGTACCCGTGGAGTTGACGAAGTTTGTTCTTGCCCAAGGTCAGTCGATTGTGCGGTGCGTCCGGGCAATCAAGCGAGCGGCGCCTTCCCAAATTCAGCGCTAGCTCCTCAAACTGGCGCTTCTGGGCGCGTGGTCGGCATTCGAGCTCCCAAACACCGATCAACGTTCACAGCAGACCTCCGCTGTTGCACTGCGAGAACAAAGCGATGCGCGTATTGTTGTAGCCGTCCAAAAGGTAGCGCATTACCCGAAAACGTCTCGCGACTCCGGCAAAACAGTTTTGACTGCCTTGCTCAGTCACCGCACACTGTAGGAACTATGCAGGCCGCACTCGCACCCTTCCAAGAAGCCCATGCAACTGCGCTGGCGCAGCCTGTTGCGAGCTTCTTCAGCCCCGTCCCGCCTACGCACGATCCCGGCCGCTTGTATGCCTTTTTTCGCGCATCGAATGAGGTCCAGATCGAGGGCGATGTTCGCTATGTGCTCAAACACAACAAGACCACTAAGATGACGCAGAAGGAAAGCGGCGCGTGGGTCGATATCATTGTGAGCTACTGGCGCGCTGTGAGGGCGATCATCAAGGCGGATGAAGCACAAAACCAGGGTCGCTTGGAAGCAGAGCATTATGTTGCTGTGTACGATGCTTGGAAGGACATCACTACCAACTTCCACAGGCACATCTTCGCCGGAGCTCTGCCAGCGTGGGCTATCTTCACCTCGTGCTACACTGCGAACCACCTGCGCAGGATAGCGATCAAGGCGGACGACCAGTTGGCCAAATCAAAGCCTACTGCTGTCAACAGCCTTTCAGATGACATTGTGAGCACAGCGGCACAGAACCAGAAGTTGGAAGAGGCTGCACGCGTGTTCAACAAGATATTTTCTCTCTGCCTGGGTGACAGGTGTGCCATGACCCTATCTCTCCTCTGTGTACTGGTTCTGACGCTACATCAGAAACCCAGACATGAACGAGTCCCGCAAGTGGGGCGTCTACTGTATAGCCAACATTCAATTCAAGACCTACTTCAAGGTACTTTTGCTCTCGCGAACAGTGACGCTTGTTTGCTGACTGTGTAATCAGCTGAAAGCCATCAGCCTCTCCAAGAACGTTGTTCGATCGATTGAGGCCCAGTCTGACCTACCTCCCTTTGAAATGTATCCGAAAGCGCACCGAGTGACATACCGCTACTACACTGGAGTTCTTGCTTTCCTGCAGGAGGACTACACCAAGGTAAGCAGGCCAAGAAGTGTACAAAGAGTATCACTGACATCAAACAGGCAGAGAAGAGTCTGGTAGAAGCTTTGGATGTATGCCACCCACGCGCGGAGAAGAACAAAGAGTCAGTGACAGGTCTTGTTTTGAATATCCAGTGACTAACAAGTGCAGACTGATCCTTACATACCTCATTCCCTGTCGTCTTATTACACAACACGTTGTACCCAGAGCTCCCCTTCTTGCCGAATCCCCGCGACTCGAACGCATTTTTGGGCCGCTCGTTGCCTGCATCCGCAAGGGCGACCTTACTGGCTTCGACAAAGCTCTGGCAGATGGTGAGCCGGAGTTCGTCAAGCAACGCATCTTCCTTACACTTGAGCGGAGCCGCGACATCGCCCTGCGAAACCTCTTGCGGAAGGTATACCTCGCTGGAGGCTACGATGACCTCAAAGAGGGGCAAACAGAGAAAGACAGGATCAGGAAGTCGAGGATACCGCTCATCAACTTCGCTACTGCACTGAGGATGGGTGGACAGGCTGTGGAAGACGACGAGGTTGAGTGCTTATTGGCAAATCAGATCTACAAGGTACGTTTCAACTGTCAACTAGTTGATTCATCGCTAACATGCTTGAAGGGTTTGATGAAGGGCTACATCTCACGTGAACACCAGATGGTGGTACTGAACAAGAAGGGCGCCTTCCCAGGCACTGGAGTGTGAAACTTGAAAACAAACATAGCTTTTCGAACTATCATCACATTGTCTTACCGACAAGTACCGAGGCCACTTGCCCGCTCAACAGTACGCTTATTCTGTCAGAGAATCGAGAGTCGAGAATCGCCGGACCCAAAACCTTGCATACCCCGCAGCGCGTCCACCACGGCTCACCATCATCCTTCGTCGAAATAGCAAAACCATGCGACCCAAACTTCCAACGTGCATTTTTCAATAAAGCCCCTGCATCTTATGCTTCCTTTTCCTTGTGCAGCTGCAGCCTGCTGCCGTTATCTCTAACGTCCGGCGCGGGGGACGTTGTCCAATTGGTGTTCGCGCTCGCAGTGCCGGGGCTGACGGGGTGCGCGCAATTGGTTAGGGAGCCCAAGCCGCGTACAGGCCCAGACGCGGGTTCGCCTTATCATGTGATATCGCGTCGGTGTCCCGTCTGGCTGTGAAACCTTTGTGCAAGGGACGTGTCGAGGCTGGTCGACTCTGCATTCAATTGCCTTTTCAGCCGGGGCTTCTGCCCACAAGCGGCGCGCCGCTTGTGCGCGGTGTTGCCTCGTTCTCGTCCCTGTCCTTGTCCTTGATGCTGACCTTGCAGCCTGCGGCTTGCATAAATGAGTACACCGGAGGCTGTTCGCCTTGCAGCCAAGATAAAAAGCCTGCAGTAGTGTACCGGCATCTCAAGGCATTACGATCGGCGTTGGAAAACGAGTCACAGCTGCTGCTGCCTTCCCAATCGGTAACCTCAATGGAAGCCCTTCCATGTTTCAGCCTCTCAGCTGACTTCGCGCCAGTATCGCGCTGCCTGCTTGCATGCACGCGGGATTGGGACGCGTCCCGCCTAGTCCTTTGAACTATTTCGGTTGAACTCTCTCCACATTTCTCATTTCTCATCACTCCTTGCACAGAGGTTATCCTGGTCTCGCCTGCCACAGTGGGTACAGCTGCACACTACAGTGATGTACCACTCCCGCGTTGCAGCATCTGGCGTAACGGAAGTGTTGCCGTACCAGCTGGTCGATCAGTGACATGTCCTGGACCGGCAGAGAGCCCTGTCAGCTGACGACGCGCCAATATCGCGCCCCTAGCGAAGGACTTGTTGGGCGCGACGCGGCGCAAGGCCTGCAGCCTGAACCTCACACTGCTGGAGAAAGTTTGTGGTACCGATGGTCTTGGAAATGGCTCGAAGCGACCGCGCGGAGATGATGCTTTTGCTGCAGCTCGCTTGGTGAAGCCATCGATGCTGCAGACTCAGCCCTTACTGCAAACCCCGCCGCCTCAACTGTGCCAGGATACCGGCGTATTCCTCCAGAGACAGCTGTGCAGAACACGCCGGATCTGCATCCTCTGGCCGCACTCACACAGTTGACCCACAAGGCAGCCAGACAGCGCTTGGCCGCAGGCTCGCTATGGCAGAATGCGAGCGACGGCGTCGATAATGTAATGCATAGCCCTGGAAGCGATGTTGCCGCCAGACTTCTTATTCTTGGTCTTTGTGTTCTTGTGGTACTTGCGGTACTTCTTGGGGGCTTTCTTGCCGCCTGCTCGCTTGTCGGCGATGGCGTAGACGGAGTGTGGAGGTAGACGCTCCCTAGCGTTGGATCGCGAGACGCCGAATTGGGTGGATGGCGTGTTGAAGCCCATCGCGGTATTGGGGTGGTGGTTATTGTGAGAAGGTTTTGAGTTTCTTCAGTTCACAGATGAAGTTGTAGTTGTGGTCTGAGTATGTGATGGTGTTTATCTAGGTAATCCGATGGCACTCACCTGATCTTTTGCTCATAGTCAATCACGGCTGTGGGGGGAGTAAGCACTTGCCGAAACCCGGCCAATGAGATCAGCCAAGATGGACAGTCGCTGCTTTGGGACGAAGCGGTGCTATGCTACACCTGTATGGTAGATAGCAAGTTGAACACTTCAAGATACATTCTGCACTGTGTGATTTCAGTCTTTGACCAGTGCAGGTTATACTCGACAAGGCTATGTTGAATGTCTAACGTGGGCGACATCTCACCCCAGAACTCGAGGTTCAAGATAGCCTGGACAACATCACAATGAAAGATGGCATGATGGATAGTGATTGAGATAAACAGCTCTGCTCCAGTTTTGATTCGTCACACTAATAGATGCTATCATCAAAGAGAGGCCAATAGACCCATCGACAAACATGTTTACCCAGGTGCTACAATTGGACCAGCCGACAGCAGGGAAGACACATAGTCTAATACAAGAAGAAATGATGCTTGAAACAACGCAAATCCGTCAACAGCAGGGTGATGCTGCAACGAGGTAGTCCAACCACCTAGGATGGTCTGTCGACATAACAATCTGTAACCAAGGGTATGATGATAGCGCGAATAAGACAAAAAAAACAGCAACAACAGCAAAGCAGAAAGTCTAATGGTACAAGAGGGAGGCCGAATGAGTGCCGGAATGGTATCTTCGAGCCTGAACGCCATGCATGAAATCAAAAAGACAAAAACCATAGAGCAGGACCATAACCGAATCGAGCCGGCCACGAGGCCGACTAGGGTAAGGATAGTATACAAGAAGGGTAATGGTACTGCGACGATGGCCAAAGCGCGCGTCGTGGGTATACGTGTGTCGTGACACGGATCATTAAAAAAGATTGGTAAGACAAGACGCGAGATGAAGAAGCCAAGACGAAAGAGCCAAGCCGGGAGAGACCGTGAGTCAGAGCCGTGACAGTGATGAGAAGAGTGGCGCACGTACCATGACAACGAGTCATGTCGGCGACGGCGGCGGGAAGCCGGCAGAAAAGGAGTAGAACAGTCAACGCCGAAGAGATGAAGCAGACCGGAGATGAGAGGTGATGGGACTGGTGGTCCGAGTGTTGATGAGGCTGGGAGCCCGAGATGTTCCGGAGATAGGGGTGGGTGTGGGAGCCTAGCGTGGCGACTTTGCAGACACGCCCAGATCGTCCATGTGGTTGACCATGGCAACGAACAAGTCGAAGAACAGCTTACCGCCATTCTCCATCTCGTTTTGCATTGTGCCGCTGCGCTTGAAGGTGTTGCGCGCACGGATGATGAGCGCGAGGTAGTGAGCACGAAGCTTGGAGTCGTTGTCGGGTGTGTTGGCGTAGGCGTAACGGGCAGAAGTGAGGATCGTCGAGCATTGGATGCCAGACTGCAGTCCCTGTTTGCGAAGAGCCAGCTTCTTGAGCTCCTGGAGCCCGTACTTCTCAGCCTGGCAGTAGATGACGGTGTCCTTCAGGATGGGTCCTGCAGGCGAGTAGATCACTGCTTCGTTGGCGCCGTTGTCGTTACCACCGTCCTCAAGGGCCCAGGTGTTGCGCTTCTTGTTGAACTCGAGGCGAGGGTAGTAGTCACCCTTGTACAGGTACTCGAGAATCGACGAGAAAACCTCGGGCTCCTCCTCAGGGAGGTCAATGCGCTTGTTGGAAGCCTGATAGAACTGTCCACTGCACGCGGCCTGGAAGTAGGGCGAGTGCGACAGAACGTCCTCGTGAGCCGCGAAAAGACGCTGCTCAGCTCCGACGCATACTGTGATGATGGTGCTGATGATTCGTCAGTGACTGTGCTCGACTCTAAATGGCGGTGTGTGCTCACCTTCCCAACGACGGCGACGTAGCGTTCGACGAAGGAGCCTGAGAGACTGGTCGAGCCTGCTGGACCAGCTTCTCCACCTTCCTCGACGATTGGCTAATCGAAGGCTGTTTTGTGTGCTTCGATGTGCTTGTCCTGTGCTTAGAGACACTCTCCTTCCTGGGGCGGCTCTGCGACACGCTCTCCTTTCTCGATCTTGATCCAAACATGATGGATGTGTATGTGCGTTGATGGTCGTTGATGAAAAAATTCGTTAGGGCGGATGATGCCTGATACTCGGAATGGGTGGTCTTCGAGTATATTTATATGAAATGTCTAAAATAGGCAACAGAGATGAGGAACGTCCACGCAAGAAACCCAAATGATCAAAGCCGGAGGCAACGGCTGCGGGTTAGTATGAAAACGGGTGATGGCAGGTAAACCACGGGCGACTGCAGGTTATCATATATACACGCCTCCTCGGGCGGAGTCGTCGCAGAGGCCATGCGCAGAGGCCAGCGGAGGGCCTACATGCCCAGCCGTGCCAGCGTCGGCGACAGGGGCCAGGGTAGGAGAGTCGCATACTTCCGGCCAATCATTTTCGACGCTAGTGGGAGCGAGGGACGCGTCTCGAGTGCACAAAAAGCTGCCCAAAGCGCCCAAACGCGCCAACGCGATATCACATGAGTCGTCTAACCATGTTGAGTCACGAAATAGTTAGAGCGAAGGACGGCGCTCAGCCCTCGTTCCGGTCTGAACTAAACTTACACATCCTCTGTGAAACGGGAATAGACAGAGAATGGAAAGATAGTCGCGCGTATGGTTTGCTTCTGCTGAACGCCGCTGGACGCCGCGGACTGACGGGAGGCTCTTGACCAGGCAGGATGAAAATTCTGCGGCGCACACGGCCTTGTGCAGTCCTGTGCAGGGCGCACGGGTGTAAATGTGTGCAGGTAATGGCATTCGTGTTCTGGAGAAATGACCTGCTCCTCCGTTTGCGCATGGCGCCCCATGCGTAGTCGGGGAGACGGGCTCAGAGCGGAGCATGGGCCAGGGAGGTATCCTCAAGTTGGGAAACAGCGGCGCAACAGCCATCTGCGCCCACACCCACGAATCAAAGCGTTGTTCCCGGGGCCGTCCAGAAACCGTTGCCGTCCGCCTGAGACGGTGCCACCTCGAAAAAGAGCAGGAGCGCTGGCGTTGAGTGGCCGTGTCCGACTCTCCGGTATCATCTTGGCCTCAGCATTGCGCAGACGTATTGTCGGGATCCCTCATATCGCTTGCGTCGCCACTCGAATATGCTGATCAGTATTCGTCGAGGATCAGGGTCACTGCTTGCTGTGGTGCTGCGAAGCTCAGACAGTTTCGACCTTCGTGAGGCAACGAGCCTCGGTGCGTAACGTTTGGAGCGAGCGTGCAATCACGTTACTCATACCACCCTTGTCTACACCATTCAGTGCGTGAACTAATGCTTGTCAAAGTTTCACTACGCAAATCGGTTGTCGGATGCTCGAACAAGCAAACCAGCACCCTGTCGCGCTCCAGTCGCTTGCACTTTTGATCAGCAATCTGCAGCGTTGGCAGCGCTGGCGATCAACTCCACCATGGTCTGCACGCATGGCCAAGCCTCGTCCACTCATTGCCGTTGCGTATCCACATTTCCGAGCATAATCTTTGATTTTCGCGTCTCGGCGACTTCACACCACCCCCTGGCTTCTTCATGCATCAACGTTGACATTACGCGACATCCGTTCGCAGGATCCATGCCCAGAATTCTTCGCACAGGGCAATTGGCCCGAAATTTTGGAACAATCCACGCGATCTGTCCAAGCTTGACAATTTCCACCCCTCCTGGTACGAGGAACTTCGAATGCGAGAAGACGCACGATCCATGGCCCTCATGTCAATGTGGAGTAGAAGCATAGAACGATTCACCATCGGCGATCTTGAGGCTTCTCTGTATCGGACTCTTCCGCCAGGGTGGCCTTACTGTTACGGGCGCCTCTGCGCCATTGAGATCGTGTGCGGCGCAAGATCTCAATACAGTTGGACTTGATGCAAGCTTCGAGCACTCGCAGCGGTAAACCAGACGGTGTATCTGCACAGCACACGAGCGAAGGCTTTTTGAAATCACGGGGGGCTACACGGGGGGCTGGGAGCGCTGGTAGCCTTCGCTCCGGACCAATCAAGTCGACTGCCAGCCTTGATTCTGAACGGCGAATCCTTTGCCAGCGCACAGCAGGCAGAAAATACATCGTGAATGTGGGCCTCAACCAAGCCGACGGTTCTCTGCGACGTGTAGAGCCCACTTGGCGCCGACCAGGGCGCGGTGTGCGAGTCGCGAACGTCAACACCGCTCGTTCGTGTAAACAAACACTGGGATCCAGCGGTGAACAGCGAATGAACCGTTACCGAGACGTTCGACTCCACTCAGGGCGCTACCTCCACCGCTCATCTGTCAAAACAACCAGAGCGACGCGTCTGGCGGTGAACAACAACACAACAGTGGAGCCTCACCGATACTTGTATATAAGGAGTGTCGCGCACACCTTCAACTGGCATCGATCCAGTGATGATTCCTCGGTCGCAATAGTAGATCAAATGTAGACGCGGTACATGACTAACCAGAAGAGCTTTCAGCATCCACTCCACTGTGACTATTGATCAAAATTCTCCGCCGGCCCGGACGGCGCTCGCTAGTATCCTGCCCAGCTTTTGCAGGCCGCAAAAACTCGTTCTTACAGACCGTTGCTGTGTGAGGAGGCTCCAATTGAGCCTATTTTGATGTGTGCTGATGACTGCTGGTGCTCACTTTCGGTATATGCGACGAGCTACATTGTCCGCTTATTCTTTCATTCCACGTATTACATCTCGAGAATTACATTCTCAATTTTTCTACATTATTTCATTTTGTTCGTTTTATTAAATTCGACGAGTCCGACGATCACTAGGCCCCACTTCCCACCGGCCGCGATTCCGACAAACATTGTCTTGGACTGTAGCAATACAACAGTCGCGGGATGACACATTACGACTCAATTGCTTCGTATCAGCATGCGACCCGAGGTGTACGACTCGGTCGACAGCAGACGATCTGCGCATCAGCACACAAAGCTGTTCTGGTGTCGCCTTCGTTCGAAGTGTCATGGTGCACACCATCGCTTGACCTACCATCACCGCCACCTCCCAACGTCATGGAACCCCTTGCTCTTGCGTTTCACACTCGAGCCTCTTGCCACTGCGGCACTGTCGTTATGCAGGTACCCGTCGCATTCGATCCAGGCTCCACTTGCCGGCAGCCATGTGTTGACTTCCACGTTGCCTCTTCCAGGATCCTGCATTGAAACGAGTAATAAGGGCTGGTTTCGCCACCTCAGGAGGCTCACATGGCCGATATTGACTTCGACTTCACAGCCATGCAGGACTATGAGTCGCAAATTGAGACTTGCGACGCTCGTTACAGAAGATCTCAACAAGGTAATGAGGACTTCGAGCCCGACCGGCTGAATTTGAGCCCAGAGCGGCGTTGTTTCCTCGCTCCGCTTGCCTCCAGGCCGTTCCGGAAATTCGAGAGTAAAACCCAAATCACGTCGATATGCAGGTACCCGAGGATTAGCCCGGCCCGCTGCTGCGGCTATCTACTTTACAATTGATGCAGGTTTGATACTCTCGATCAAGGGTCGCGAATTACAATCAAGGTTCAGCTCAAAACAGGGTCCTCAATTCAGGGTTGACGCTGCTAGACCAGCAGTGCACGTTTGGCAGCAAACAAGATTCGCCACGACATCAACTCGAGGACCCTCGGATTTTGACTTTTGGGGGATCTGCAACGCGTTCCACACTTCTCGAGTTTGGGCCAGGCCAAGCGGTCGCTCGCTCGTAAAGCGATTTAGTTTTTCGAGGAGCTCGCGCCTCACTTCCCGCCCGGCGCGCCTTACGTTCAACGAAAAGAAGAAATTCCCATCATATTTTTGGACCGGAGCTGCGCGTGAAACCGGCGCTTAAGCATAAGCAGTCCCTTGATAGGGTTGAGCAGGTGTACGCTGCGTACACACTGTCCGGGAGGAAAGAGACGAGCGAGTTTGGCGTTGAGCCCAAACCAAAAGTAAGATTATCAAGGCCGCAGGTGCTGCCTTGGGCAATCTACGCTGTCAGCGACGCGGAGCAAGGCGTCGAGCGCGTTGGTGCTGCTTGCCGAGGGCCCGACTGACATAGCTATCCCGGCGTTGACCCTAATAGGACGCTCGTTCGGTGCAAGCTCCTTAATTAGTCCCGTCGATATCGAACGAAGAAGGCTCGTCTTCCGAGGTGGTTGCAGCAAGACCAGTTCTCTAGAACTTTGTCCTACACAGAGGCTATGAGCGCTTACTTGACGCACTCTGACCCGCCTTGCAGACCAGCAAAGTCCGTCGAGTGTGCTGTTGGAACGACAAGTAGAATGACGACCGTAGTATGTATGATCTTGTAAGTCTTCGAACCACAGCATTCCCGTACAGGAGCGCTATTGTGTATGTCTTGATCGCCACCACTACAAGTCTGGGACGTCCTTATTGGCACGCTTGGTTAGATGTGCGTCGTTACATCAGAGTGAGAGAAAGAGAAAAGAGTATCTTTGCCGTCATTTCTGCATGATGGTCCTCGACATCGTTGGTCCCGTTTACTACGAAACACACAGGTCTCACCGCGATACGCATGGCGTGCACACGAGAGAGTACCCTGACTCTAACTCCAACTCTTTCATCTTCATCCAGCTGCACTATACCGTAGGCTTCGCATCGGCTTCTCTATCCCCGACGAGCAGTGTCTCCATCAGCGAGAATCGTGCTCCGGAGAAGGTGGAGGAATCCAAATAAGGATTGCGAATTACTGGTTAACATACACCCACTCAGTACGGCGTCAGGAGGTCGGCTGGCTAGCGACTCAGAAACCCCTTCGCCCTGCCCTTCGCGCGGTCGAGCATGCGGTCTCTGAACCCTTTCTTCGCAGGCGGCGCATCAGACGGCTGCTGGGGCGGGGGCGCGTCCTCTTGCGTCTGCATCCGATCTTCCTTGTTTCCTTCAGTCGCAGCTCCCGAAGGGGGAGGAGGCGGCGCCGTCTCAGTCGCAGGCTCCGTCGTCTCCTCCCTCGCACCCACGCTCTTCCCCCCAACACTGACGACGAACAGCTCGGGATCCCCCGCGTTGACCTTCCCGCTCTGATCCTCGCCCGCCTCGGGCTGCACGTCGTCGTACGCAAACGCATACCCCTTCCCATCCACATTCACCTCGTGCACCAGCCGCGCATAGTGGTTCGTCGGCTCGCGGCCGTAGAACGTCTCGGGTCCGCTGGGATGCTGCTCCGTCTCGGTGATGCTGCTGCGCACAAACGCGGCCGCCAGACGGGGGATGATGGCGTTGCGCGTGGGCGACGGGCCCGTCGTGAACGGGCCCGAGTTGCACCCCAGGATATCGGCCGTGGAGGGCTTGTCGAATTCGTCATCCCCGATGCGCAGCTTACCGCTGGACGTGACGGTGCCCTGCAGCACGCCGGGCCCGGCCTGCGTGTCGACGTGGCACTTGCAGTCGGAGTATTTGGCCCACGCCTCGTCGACGAGCGGCTCGAAGTAGCCCGAGAAGTCTGCGCCCACCGCGCCGCCGTGCGTGGCGTTCAAGACGCGCAGCGTCCTCCCCTGCGACTCGACAACCAGCTTATCCCACGCCCGCCCATCCTTCTGCGCCTGCGCGCGCAACCCCGCAGCCATCCTCTCCAGCCCACCAACCGGCATGCCAGCCACACGCTGCTCCCCGCCGCCCCTCTCCCTCAGACTGATCGCCACGGGCAACCTGGGCACGAAATCCACATACGAGATGTTCGCGTACAGCTGCTCCGCGTTCAGCGTGAACTCGACGAACCCAAAGTCCGCGCCGTGGTTCGCATCGCTGGGGTTCAGCACAGACGGCTCCACCAGCGCGGGGCCCCCCGGGTTCAGCAGGAAAGTCAGTTCCCCGTCGACGACCCAGATACGGCCTCCTGCCATCTGCGGAATGGTGAGCGTGGCGGTGCTCCCCGGCCCGCCGAGGGGGATCGCGCAGTCTTGTTGGAGGGGGGAGCCGATGTCTTTCACTTCGGTGGGGAAATATAGATCCTTGCCGTTGGACTGTAGGAGGCATCGTTTCCCCGAGTGTTGGAGTGCGATGCCCGTCTGTGCGGCGGGTGAGCGTGGTGTTTGTGGGATGTTGGGTTGGTACATTTTAGACTTACGACGTAGGCGTGCAGGTTGGATGAATCTGAATCATTTTTCAGCGCGATTTGCAGCGAGTCTGGCATGGTGGTTAGATTGGAGAGAGACGCGGTGTGCAAGTGGCTATGTGAGTCCTACTTTTGATCTTATAAGTTGAAAGTTGTTGACGTTGTTATGGCAAGCCGGATTGGGTTGCATTGGCGCATGTCATCATCGCTCGCCTCGCTAGGAAGACCCACCACCCACCACCCACCACCCACTTGCGCTTTTGCTGCTGGTGTTTTGTCGAGACGACAAGACCTGGTGTATTTCTCTCCGTGGAGTGCTGCACGCAAATGCCAAACCTAATGTATATTCGACTGATTGCTAACGCGCGTTGAAATGCAAATGGTATACCCGCCCCCCAAGCAATGCTCCAAAACACCGTACACCTCCCAATGCCGCGAGCAGAAAACCTCGCAACCCAACGCCTTTTGCTATGCTGCTACAACAGGAAACTTCTTGTGGTGGCTATACTATTTTCCACCAAGCTCACTTTCAAGATGCTGCAACTACGTTAGTATGTAATGTGTGCGTGTATGGAATGAATGGTGTACTCACCGACCACTCTGGGATATTCCGTATCTGCTGCCACATGAAGCGCTCCAGCCGCCCCGCCGCCTTGGCATAGGGGGTGCTCTCGTTGTTGTACTTGCGACAGTTGTCGAAGATGAGCTTGGCGTCGCGGATGAAGTCCTCCGGGGTGGGGTACAGGTCCTTCTCGTGCTTCTCCTCCATGGTGGCCAGGTCCATGGGCTCCTTGATGACGTCGTAGTAGTCGAGGACCTCGTCCTTGTTGACGGGCTGTTGGAAGGGCCACGCGTTGGAGTTGTTCTGCATGTCGTTGAGCAGGTGGAGCAGCTGGTTGTAGTTGGGACCGTGGCGGGGTGCGCGGGCCAGCTCGTCCATGACGGGGGACCAGCCGGACGACTTGATGGCCGGGATGGTGAGAGGGTCGATGGCCTTGACCTCTCCCTTGGCCCACTGCGCAGGCGGGAGGTGAACCTGGAACGACTTGGAGACGGCGCGGATCTTGGCGTTGACACACTCCTTCTGCTTGAGCAGCATGCGGCCGCTCTCGAGGTAGCGAATCTTGGGGACCATGCTGCACTGCATTATAGTGCCGCCCTCGTAGTCTTTGATGTAACCCATCCAGCGGCGCTTCTCGAGGGTGATCTCCTTGGTAAAGCCTTGCTTCTTGAAGTAGCCAATGGCGTAGTTGTCGGCGTAGGTCAGGAAGTGCATGACGTTGGAGGTGGCCTTGACGTAGTCCTTCAGATGCGACATGAGATGGGCGCCGTAGCCCTTGACCTGCTGGTCCGAGGATATGGCGCAGAAGACGATCTCGGCGAACTGGCCCTTGTCGAAGGGGCGGTAGGTGATGCCGCCGACAACCTCGAGAGGCTTCTTCACGATGGCGATGCTCAGATGGGTGCGGTCGTAGACGAGGCGGGCGATGTAGTCCTTGGGCATCTTGGGCAGCTGCTTCTGGAAAATGCACTTGAGCCCGGTCAAGATGATGGTGCTCTCGCGGGCATTGTCGTTGTTGACGACGCGGAACTCGATCTCGCCATTGCGCTCCTCGATGACGGCGGGCTTCTCGGGGAAGGGCACGATGCGCTTGACAGGCGGGGCGGGGGCGTCACCTACCGCAAGGGCAAGGGCATCGGCGTCTGAGGAGGGGGACTGCTTCGAGCGCTTGGGTGAGCCATTGTTGGCGTCGGTGGTCGCCTTGCGCTTGGCTGGAGAGGAGCTGTCAGCTGGCTGTGTCTGTGTCTGTGTATGTGCTGCTGCGAGGAGCTGGTCGCGGAGGGCAATCTCAGGCGACGACGACAGCGCGGGACTCGGGCTCAGGCTCAGGCTCAGGCTCAGGCTCAGGCTCACGGGCCGCGGCGGTGTCTGCGGCGAAGACGAGCTGTAGCCCACCACGTCGCGCAGCCGCATGTGCATGTGCTCGCAGCAGCTGTCGCCCATGGTCGCGTTGTGCTGCGGCGGTAGAAGAAGAAGAGGGGGGTAGATGCAGGGGCGCTGCGCGACTCACCGTCGTCGACCGCCATGTTTGCGCGGCTACTGTATTCCGAAATCCAGCGTTTGTCGCGACTGCCTTGCCTTGCCTTGTTGGTGTTGAGCGTGAGGTCGGGGAAGGCGGGACGCGGAGGTGCACACGGGCCACGCGATCAGCGTACGTAGGCCACGGAGGCCACCTGCACCCTCACGCCCGCCGCTGCGAGCACTCACACCCCAATTGCACCATGTCGAGCCCTCTTACAGACGTCTGGGAGGCCGCTGCGGCGTCGCCCTTCCAGCCCACAATCGGAAAGGAGAGCCAATTTACCCTCGGCTTTGCGCTGCTGTTCGCCTGTATGTTCCTGAATGTTCAAGCTACACGTAGCGGTAGCCGTGCTAACACAGCTCCAGCGCTGCTCTTGACGGGCTTCTTCGGCCTCAGTACGTCCACTCCCCCCACCACAACGCACCGCACCGCACCGCACCGCGCTCGTGCTCACGCTTACACCCCCGCAGACCGTTCGCTTGTCAACGTACCTCTTGTCGGTGCCCCGGCTTCGATAGCGTTTGGGTATGCACCTCGGCAACATGATTGCACAATTGTCTGCTAACAGCTCCAGGTTCGGCGCAGTGTACATGATCTGCGCTGTCGGCGTCTACGTTTAGTTCCTTGATATCCTGGCCGGCGTTGTAGTCTATGGGAATGGAATGCAATAACACTTCGATCCTCCGTCCTCTCTGCCTCTGCCTCCTTGCTCTCTCCTCGCCCCGTCCCCGTACTCTGCACCCACCATGCAGGACGAACCGCCCGTCCTGACCGCCGTGTCCAGCTCTGCCCGCCAGCTGTTCACCCTCCTCTGCTGCATTGCCTTTGCAAACAAGGCTCACGTGCTGTTGACTGATGAGGGGCTGAGGTTCTCGGTCGACGAGGCGAGCGCCATGGAGGGTGCGTCACGCTGAGCTTGCCCCATCCGACGCGTCCACACTGACACGCACGCGTAGCTTCGGCCTTCCTCGACAAGTCCCTCTTCACCACATACAATTTCAATGCGCCCCCCGTTCCACCCTCGTCTGCCGACTCGGATGACGAAGAAGCCCCCCCGCCGCTGACCTTCCGCATCTCCCTTACCGCCCTGCTCGAGACCCTCCAGATCTTTGGCCTCACCGACCCAAACGCCTCGAGACCGCCATGGGCCCGCGACAACCCCTACCCAACGAGCACCGCCTTCTCCAACAACGTCCTCGGCATGAACAACCTCTGCCGCATCACATACGACGCCCCCGGAGCCCCCCTGTCCGTCATCCTCACCGAGGCCAGCATCCGAACATGCTGCGACCTGACCACCTACGAGCCCGAGTACACCGACGAAATCCCCTTCGACCGCCAGAGCCTAGCCTTCAAGACCATCATGCGCGGCAGCTGGCTCTACGACGCCATCCTCGAGCTGTCCTCCACCGCGCCCGAGAAGCTGACCATGTACGCCAAGACGGTGCGCGGCAAGCCCTTCTTCGCCCTGTCCTCGTCCGGCACCCTCGGCTCCGCACGCGTCGAGTTCAACAACCAGCTACCTAGGCCCTCGTTCCGCGCAACCGCCGCTGCTACCCATGATGCCAACGCGGCCCCAGCCGGCCTCCTCGAGACCTTCCAGCTCTCGGATCCGCACGCCGTGCTGAAACAGACCTACAAGTACAGCCTGATCCACAAGGCGGCGCGCGCCATGAGCGTGGCGACCAAGGTTAGCGTCAGAGTGGATACCCAGGGCGTGCTCAGCATGCAGTTCATGGTTGAGGTGGAGCCCGCGGTTGGCGGCGGGGGTGGGACGAGTCAAGTCAGCTTTGTCGATTTTCGCTTTGTGCCGCTTGTGGAGGATGATGAAGAAGAAGAAGAAGAAGAAGAAGGGGGTGGGGATGGGGACGGTGGGGATGAGGGAGAGGATACGTTTGTGAGGGGTGCGAGTGCGGAGGATGGGTACGACGCTTTTTGATAGATGGATGGATGGGTGCGCGCTGTGCTTCCAAACGTCGCGAGGCTGGTTCAAAGTGCGTGGATAAAGATGCAGTCGAAATGAATTTCTCAAACTATGAAACCATCCACCACCACCAATCTGATATCGCGTTTCCATCGTCCAATTTCGGGCATGATTCGTCCATCCCACCCGTCACTCCCACGCCTCGCACTCCGATCCTTCAATTCATTCCTTCCTCCTTTCCAGCTCTGTGCTTCCGCTTCCGATTCCCATTCCCATTCACACTACTCTTACTACCACGGCTACCACCAGTACCCCTCTCCGCACAACAACAAGGATGCGAATGCGCCGCCGACTCCAGGTGGTGCGCAAGCGTATCAGCAACGCCATCACAAAGCGCAAGTTCCGTCGTCCTCCCCGGACTGTGATCACCCAACTCCTGCTGTTTACGGCGACCGTCCGAGTCCCAGAACGGGGCTGCAGCGGCGCCGACGCAGTTGCTCGGGGCAAGGGGATAGAAAGCGGTGGTGGCATTATCGTTGCCACGGGCGGGGTTCGCAGACGCGCTCGAGTGCAGGCGAGAGGGAGCCCTGGGTTCGCTGCATGGTTCCGCTGCGCGGGGGTTCGCAGATGAGGGCTTCTCGATGCTTTTGCTCGTGCTACTCGCAGTGACGGCTGGGGTGCAACTCTCCGCCATTGCGGAGAGCGCGAAGAGGCCTTTGAGGAAGGGGCTCCTGGACCGGTTGTCCGGGGAGGTGCGGTCCTCAGTCGCAACCGTGGTTGTAGTCGTTACCGCAATAGCACTAGGCTTACATGGCGCCTCGCCGACGGAAGAGTTCTTGCGTGCATACTTGGGTGCGAATATACCCTTAGAGCTCAGCGGTGCATTCGCTTCACCGGGCCGTACGAACGCATATGGGCTATCCACATGCTTTTCTTGACCTTCCTTGTGAATCCATTGGCAATTGCGAAGACGCATGGCCTCGGGTCGTGTCTGCGTATCGTACGCTTCGACGTTCTTGACGGTTACCGATCTCGACCCAGACTTGCCGCGCTGAGCCCGGTCGTGGCGGGACTTGGTATGCGCTTTCTCCCAGACTAGGGATGAGAGTCCGCGAGGGAAGGTGTCGGATGCCTTGAGCGATGCACACTCCCAGTACAATTGTGTCTCGCAGAGATGCAGTAGACGACGGCTGAGGAGGCGTTCTTGAAGTGACCACGCGCGGGTATCCCAGCCAAAGCCAGGGGTTGCGAAGTCGCTGAGAGGCAGTGCGGAGGAAGCTGATGGACGGTCGGTGGTCCTGTTCGCATTCTTGAACATAGCGTTCGCATTTGCATCTGGCAGAACAACGCTGGATGTCGCAGTCCTGGTCGCTTTCTGTGTTTGAACGTTCGCAATTGCATCAGCAATTGCATCTGGCAGTACCAGGCCAGGCTGTATTTCGAGCTCGTCGATCTGGTCAAGTACAATTGTCAATGCAGCGTTGCGGAATACCGACGCCATTAGCGCACACTCGGCTTGCTTGTCGGCTTCTGAATCTTGTAGAACGCATAGGCTATCCACCCACGCGTAGCGGAAGCCGAGCTTCTGCGCAGCTTGGATACCAGACTTAAGAACCGTGGGAAGGGCATGTCTCTGCAGGCCCAGTCGTGCGTTCGGCAGTCCATCACTGGTTAGCATGGCACTTGTCTTGCTCCACACGTAGCTGAGCGTGGCATATTTGACGACTTCGGCGCCTTGTGCAATCGAGGTGCCATCTACGATGCGAATAACACCGTCGTCCATGCCTTCGGGTTGGGTGTCGATCAGACGTGTCGGTAATACCCTCTCGGCTGCTGCAACCGCCGGACGACAAGCGTCGTGCGTGTGATCACACTCTTCGATCCAGGAGTTCGCATTCTTGAATGTGTCCTGGCGTTGATCAACGCCTGCAATAGCAACGTCGAGGTGATCACCACAATCCTTGTTCTGGCAAGTGAGCGATTCTACGACCTCGAGCTCTTGATCTGGCGTAGGGAACGCCACTCTATCGTTAGGCCACTCGAGACAGCACGGTGCTGGTGTAAATTCCATCGACAGGAGAGCAGCGCTCGGTCGCTCATTCGGATCTGCACTAAGCATGCCCTTGAGCGTGCCGATCACTTGTTGTTCGATGGGAGTCGCGGCTTGATCAAGGAAGCCTGAGAGCCAGCCTTGTAGGCTTGGAACGTCCTGCCAGTAGTGCTTGCCTGTACGTCCACTATACTCACGGCGGAAAGTGTTCCACTTCGAGTTGGACTGACCAAATGGTGCAGATGCCATCTCTGCGAAGACGCATCCGAGGGACCAGATATCAGCAGCTTGTTTGCGAGAGGATCCATTCAGGACCTCAGGGGCAACGTATCGGCGGGTCAATGGCTTGTGTTGATCATCATTGACATCGTCTGACGAGCTGATGCCAAAATCGCAGAGGACTACATGTGGGAACTCCTGATCACCATGTGCGACAAGGATGTTCTGTGGCTTGATGTCCATGTGCTTGACGACCGGTCGCTGTTCATGCAGGTATCGGACTGATGATACGAGACATCCGAACATCTTGTTGACCACACGGACAAGGTTGGCGGGTTGCTGTAGGGTGGCTTGCTCGAGCCAAAGTGCGAGAGTTGTCTCAGCGACAGGGGATACTAGGATCGACATCTTGTCGCCCTTCGAGTATGCACCGAGGAAGCGGATTACGTGAGGATGGCGTAGCTTTTGTAGGACGTCCACCTCCTTCTTGAGCTCCTCAATTGCCGTGGTATCGCGATTCTTGAGCGTCTTGCGAACCAATCGTAAGTTCGTCGCTCGATGTAGTACTTCGTCGACAGTACTGAATCCACCTGCACCAAGAAGCCTGACACTCAGGAACGACTGTGGCGTGAATTTCTGTAGCGTATCAAGTACAGCTGGTGAAATTGCGATCGACTCCTTTTGTACTGTTGGCGCGGCTGAACCAGCGAGAGACGCATCATGGACATCTGTGGTCGAGATGAGTAGCTCTTCTGTGCGGTGTAGTGAGCCGACTGGACTGTTCTTGGTGTTCCGACCCGCCGGATCAGTCTGTGTATCTAGCAGGAATGACTGTTGATCTGAGGCGTCTGGTATCAGTCCGACTCCATCCTTGCTTACACAAACTCCGCGAGCCACGAGAGGTTGCGAGGGGAATTTAGCCCCCCCAACTAACCGGCCGGAGAGAGCATCTCCGGCCAAAGAAGTCTGGTCATCTGTCGTTGTCGAAGCGTGCCTTCCGATAATTGAGCAGCCCTCACTTGGACTGGACTTTGGAGAGGAGCTTCCTTCCGGCTCTGGCGTGGCCGGCAAACGTTGTGAGACAAGCTGTGAGTTGCTCTGGGGCTGCTTTGCGGCACCGCTAGTATTGGCTTCCGACGATAGCTTGAATCCGAAGAAGCTGTCAGGCAGCAGGCTTGGACCGCCGTTGCTGCTACCGCCACCGCCGCCACCGGCATAGTCGCCTCCACCATAGTATTTAGAGCCGTAGTTGTCACGAGGATCGCTCTCCGGTGGTGGGTGCGACGGCGCACCGTCATAGCCGTCGCCGCTAGGCTTGTCGTTGTCATCGTTGTCATCGTCGGTGTTATCGCCGTTGCCGCCATCCTCGTTACCCTCATCGTTCCAGTCAAGCATGCACTTGCCCTGCTTGAAGTGGTCTGCTATGTGGTCGATGCGGTCCTGCCTGGAGTCGAACTTGTGTTTGCAGAACCCGCAGTTGCGTGGAAACTCGGTCTCGGAACACACGACACTCGCCTGCTCGTACTCATCGCTGTTCATTTCCGGGTGGATGTTCCTGAAATGCTGCACGAAATGGTACTTCCTGAAGCAGGGCCGTACATTCTCAACACCATCGCTGACGCACAAGCTGCACACCCATGACTTGCATGGGTAACCCTCCTCTTCATTTCTCTTCCAGTCACATTTGCGGCCGTAACGCTTCCCACATTTTCGGGTGCACTGGTAGATCTTATTTGGATCCCTTGCAAGCAGGTCTTGGTCATCTGTGGGTGTACAGCGCTGCTTCTTCCCGCTGCGAAGGGTCGATGCCGGCAGGTTGGCTACTGTAGTGTCATTGCTGGACCGTCTATCCTGAGGAGTTGCGGTGCTCTCATGTGAAGGTTGTGACATTGGAAGGCTCGCGGGGAACTCTAACGCTTGTTGTGGGATCAGGTCCGCTGTGTACGAGTCGGACCAGCACAATGCTGGCATCGCCTCGGTTTGCGACTTGTAAGCTGAATCCTGGCCACCCATACCCTGCTTGAGCAACTGCCCGAACCATTGCCTTATGGCGTCTGATGACTCCCCTGTGAGTTGGCTGAGTGAGTCGATGTGTCGGTCACTGGGCAGCACGGCATATTTGTTGAACCATGTTGTGCACACATCGGCGGCCTCGTCCGACAGACCTTGTACTGTATCATTTTGTGGCGAGGCTGATGAGAGGGAAGACATAGTGTAGTCTCCTGTCGACTCATGGCGCTTGGACCGTGTGAAGTCTTCGACATCAAGCTGGCGCGGCCTCTTGCCCAACGAAGTACCAAGATTTGGCTGGTACATCTCGAGCGGCTGTGTGGGGGTTGCTGGGAAGGAGTTCAAGAGGAGTGATTCTGGGGTGAGATGGCTGTTCCACATGGTGTTGCTCATAGTGTTATCCATGGCCTGGCAGCAGTCAGCGCACCATTCTTACCCGCGACGACAACACCGTCGAGCTTTGATACCTACAAGGTTCTGGGACATAAAGCTCATATCCTGCGAGGGGGTCGTGAACAAGGTCGGATCGATGAAAGATGCGGCTGTGTCGATGCCCTCGTCACCAAAGAAGCCAAAGGTGTTACCCTCGTTAGGCTTCGCGAACGACTGCTGCTGCTGCTGCTGCGGCATCGTCGCAAACACATCGTTGAAATCCATGTTCGCTGTGTCAAAAGCGAATCCAGCGCCCTCCATTGCTTGAGTGTATTCGTGTATAGGGAAGGGCGTTGTGGTAGAGTTGGTCAGCAATTACGACGGAGGTTCGTCTGGGTCTCCGGGAATGAGTGTGAATGATCGAAAGTGAGTCAAGCCTGAGGCTGCCTTGCTGCTATTAAGTTCAAGGGCGCTGCAAACCGGTCAAGTCGCTATGGCACGCGGAGTCACAGTAGCCCTTCCGTACTGGCATGAAGGGCGGACGATGGTTGATGGTGCACTAGGATTCCGCAGTTTAGGCCCCCCGTCAGATTATTAGCTGGCTTTTGCGAACTCGTTCCGTAAAATTACGCCTTTGCCAAGACATTGACAGATGCAAAGAACAACTCTACAGATCCAAGGACGATACACCTATGTACACTAGCATCATACCGGCTACGAGAATCGTTATCGCAGGTGCGAGACTCGTGTCCTGGTGGTGCTTCAAGTACTCGAGACGACCTCTCTATCTCAGTCATGCGTGGAATAAATCCCCAATGCGGCCGTAAGTGCCAAACCCTAGTAATGCCGCCCTTTTTTTCTCCACAAAGGCGGCGGGCGCGCGCAGGCTGAGTGAGGGAAGTGGGGCACCTGTGGCTTAGCACTGCTGCGACACACGCGAAGCGAACGGGGCGCCCGCAGATCAAACGGTGTAGCCCTAACCTAGGGCTGTGATTGTGACTGTACTTTAAAGTTCACTGCGTCACCTTATACTTCGATAGTCTAGTGAGTTATTGAGTCGTGATATTCGATCGCTAGCCCTAGAGTTGTGCAAGTGCATTTCCACGTCACATATCATTCCCTCCACAGCTCCACAGCTCCCACGCCTTGCTCTAGATGCTCGTCATCTGTAGGAAAGTTCGGTGTATACTCTAGTGCTCTGCATGGTGAGTATGGTAAGCTCTGTTTGGTAGGCGGTACGGCCAGTTTGATCATGTTCGTCATCCATAACTGTGTAAGCACAAGGTACCTTTGATTATCCTCTATGTAGTATTGTTGAAGAGGTCACGAGTCCGTTTAGCAATTCTCCAGCCAGTTAAGCAAGAAATGTTGGTCGACGTAAGCTTAGTGCCAATGAGTTCGAAGGTGGATCTGAATGTGCGATACTGGAACACATCATCATCGTGCTTGAACCGCTTAATCTGAGTTGGACTCACGTAGGTCAGGAGTGACCGCGCTTCCAGTCGCTTCTCCTGCCAGGGCTCTGATTCTCAATGGTCTGTACATCTCCTATACGCGAGCACTATCCTCAAATATATGAATTCTGTTTTGTCATAATACGAAAGCCCGTCGTGGTTTTCGAATGACCAAATGCATCAAGAACCAGGCTCTTAAGGGTTCTTAACTTAACAAATGCAACCAGCTCGGACGTTTCTACTATGTGAAGGGAATACACAAGTATCAAAGTTCTGAACTTTGCTCTTTCACCGACCGATTTCTTAGTTTATCTCCTGTGGTAAACTGCACAATGGCGCCTCCGTATCCGTTCCTACCCATCGCCTTGCCTATCATTTGGCTGAGGGTTATCGCAGCACAGATATTCCGCTCTTGACCAAATAGAACCCAAGAACCCTTTGATAATAACTACAATTTGTGTAAGGGTCTAGGCTGGTCGATAGCGTACTACTCTTGAATCAGAGACAATTCCCTGGATAATGTCTGGCAAATACTCAGATATACTAGAGGGAACCTTGCATGAACCAGAACGGAGACACAGGTATTTGTCAAGACTTCTACGTATAACGTGACTTGCTATATATCCAACGTCCAAATGCCAGCCACAGGTAGACCTCCAGCTGTCAGTGGAGAAGCCAACCATCTCAAGAACAAGCAACAAACGGACGAGCAGAAGGTACCACCATGTGATAGGACACGAGACTCGATGGTGTGGTGCTGTAGCTACAGTGACTACTGCCGATATGTAGAAAGTATAGAGCTAAAAAGAAACTGAGCTGTGAAATTATTTAAGGCGTTGAACTCCGGGTTACTGGTATTGCACCTTACCAGCTTTGACCGGACACTTTGCACTTTGAAGGATTCGATGACGAAAAGTCAAAATTATAAAGCATCTACTAGGCAGTATACTCATTTCAAAGACAGTTTTCATCGTCTAGTTCCTGCCAATCAGACCTGAAGTCCCGTGGCTTTCGCCATTCTTGCAGACCGCTCGCCAGCAATGTCTTTAGCAACGAGTTTGTTGACAACCACTTCGACTAGGTCACCGGTAAAAGGTGTTAGACCTGGCAACGGACTCTCATAAGGAGTGAAGAAAGACAGGGGTTGGTATTGGCGCAGCGGTGAGAGCTTTGAGGCTACCGGGATATGCGTTGTTCGTCATGGAAGCACTTCATTGGAGTAGACAACGAGTGGAGAAAGATGGAATGGAGCTGCCCTTGTACCTTTTAAGCTCGCACGGCCTACTACTATGCATGGACTTAAGAATACAATAGCGGGGGAATCAGGAAGGGATGACCACGAAAGGTGGGTCGAGGTGCAAAGATTGACAGCATGCTAATGCATGGGGTACAGTTTTGATACAGATGATACATCGTTGCAGCAATGCTAACGCACTGATTATACTAACCACTGATCGCACAGGTAACCAACTACGCATGCTATGAAACATTAGTCATAGTATCCCAGGATCTTATTCGCCCTGTCCAGGATCACTCGCTGCCCAGGTATCAGCCCAGCAGCATCACTGTCCCACGGCTCAAGGCCCATTGCACGGCATCCTTCTATGCCAACCAACTCATGCATATCTTCGGCCTTAACGCGCCCAATGTGCTTGCTCTCGCCAACTCCTCCACCGAAGTCGGGACTGGGTGTTCCGTTGACGAAGTTTTCACGCTGGCGCACTAGGTAGTTCGCATTGTCCTCGGTCATTGGGCAAGCAGGAATGTACAGCACACTCGAATCTGCTTTGCCTGCATGAACCTTGTCAACAGCGTGAATGATATCACAATGCCATGCGACATAGTCACCGGGGTTGACCGTGGGCATGTGGATCATCGTCCTCTGCAGATCGAGGTGGGGATGAAGCAGATGAGACAGTTCCTGGCCGTGGCCAGGTGTAGCGCCGTGTACCCAAGGCGTGGGTGTGGCATCCATTTCCCAGTTGTCAGAAGCAAGGAAGTCGGTTGACTTGGTGACTGCTTCTGATGCTGTCTGCGCACCTGGCTCGACACCACGCTTCGGCGAGAAGAACGGACGAAGCAGGTAGTATGCTGTAGCCTTCGCCAAGAGTGGATTCACAAGCAGAGTGCCCTCAAACGCACTGCAAGTACTGAGCGACAACCAACCCTGGAACATTCTGAACGCGCTACACGCTCCAACGCCTTGATGAAGATCAGGCTTGACTGGCAGGCGGCAACTGGCCTCCCAAGGGTCGAAGTCTTCCCATTGACCTTTCCAGACCGAATCGTAGACCTTGCCCAGACCGTATCCTTTCTCGTCCCAGCGCTCGACACTACCACCGTCCACATGCGGGCCAAGGGCGAACTTAGCATCGCCAGGCAGGCGCATTCGCAGACGATCAGCATAGCTAATGGGGTGTTGTGTCGAGATTGGGATGTGTGGGTTGGTGCTGTGCCAATACGACATCAGGAATTTCTGGGTCTTGAGCATGTTGGGGTGTCCGCGTGCGAGCAGCTGTATACGCGACCAGTACAGCTCGAACACCTGCGGGTTATCGGCGGGAAAAGCTGTTCAACTGGTTAGCCTCGTCACCTCGGCGTCAAGATAGAAGATCCCTGCCTTTGGTTTGAGGGTTCTTGCGAATGTACTCGCGCAGGTCCTCCTTCCACTGCAGCGCCTCATCTTCTGACACCACCCCTCTGATAACAGCTACGCCCCTCTTGCGCAACTCGCTGTTGAATGTCTCCGGTGCATTGCCGATGTCTTTGAAGTCGATCTCGGGAACGACTTTAGAACCAAGCTCAACAATGAGAGGAATCTCTTCCCGCAGTTCCCGGAGCAAGCGCTCCCAAGACTCGCGTACTTCGTTCTCGCGACCTTTGACCAGACGGCCCTTGAGGTCTGCGTACTCTGGGGCAAGAGGCTTGAACTCCTGACCAGAGAGGGATGCGAATGCATCAGAAATATCGCCAGCGCGCTTCGGGGCTTGAGTGCTTGCGGTACGCAGCTGCGTCGCAAGTCGCGTAGTCGGAATTCGTGCGGTTCGCAGTGTCGACAGCATGACGCAGGTGTGCTACTCGTTTCGCGCTCTCGCTATGAGTCGATGCTTCAAGATGGTGTCCTGGCTCTCAATAACTCGCCCATTATATATCCTCTACGGCGTCGCTGCTTCCTCCGCTTGTCCTGTGGTTCCGACAGAGAATCGAACTTCTCGAGGTGTGGGGAAGAGCTCAGCTTCCGGATGCCATTCTGAACCAGGAAAAGCGTCGCACTCGGCTGATCTTCGCGCAAGTGTCACCACACCTAGAGCAACGGTTCCGCCCGTTCGAACACGCATCGTCATCCCGTTCCGACACTTCACGAATAAGAGCGAGAGGAATGCGGTGTTACAGGTCAACATCAAGATGGAGGTGTCGGAGGCGACGAAGCTCGCCATATGTCACTCTGTACCCCGCCACCCCGCTTCAGGCACGGCAAGACCAAGCGTGACATGGCTCTTCTCCTGGATAAAGTGCAGGTTGATACGACGGCCCGCGGCTCCACTGACCGCCTTGAACATCGTGAGCCCCACGGCAGTAACGGATTGCAGCTTCGTGACCTCGCAAGCATAGCCTCGAGGAGGCGGGGCCGTGGTTTGACCAGCCACTGAGGGCACGGAGAGATGGTGATTCAACCGCTCCAATGCACCACAGCCTTCAGGATCGGCTTACACGTGTTATTCGTAAGTTGAAAGGTCACGTAGACGTGTACCAACGGTTACGGCGGGACGCCCTCCGTGGCCTAACAAGGTAAATACCAAGCGAAGGATCTCAGTATATGAAGTCAAGAAATCCGCCTCACATTTATTGAAAGTCCGTGTGCGATCTCCAGCTTCAATACACACACGTTTCACCATGCCAGACTCATACTTGCCAAAGGACTTCTTGTGGGGGTTCGCAACAGCAAGGTGCGTGCATAGATAGCTCTGTCATGAGTCTTGCCCCACCTCAACGCCGAAGCGTCGTATATGTACTGATAGCGACTCGTTAGTTATCAGATTGAGGGCGCTCCGGCGGAGGACGGCCGCGGGGAATCCATTTGGGACACCTTCTGTCGCATCCCGGGCAAGATTGCAGGTGGTGAGAACGGCGATATCGCCTGCGACTCATACCACCGAACCGATGAGGATATTGCATTGTTGAAGGAACTTGGTGCCAAATCCTACCGCTTCTCGCTTTCGTGGTCACGCATCATTCCGCTCGGCGGACGTGACGACCCTATCAACCAGAAGGGCATTGACCACTATGTCAAGTTCGCCAAAGACTTGCGCGCAGCAGGCATCGAGCCGATGGTAACGCTTTTCCACTGGGATCTCCCAGAAGGTCTGGATAAGCGATATGGTGGCTTACTGAACAAGGAGGAGTTTGTAAAGGATTTCGAGAACTACGCCAGGGTGTGTTTCAAGGCCTTCGGTTCGCTGGTCAAACTATGGATTACCTTCAACGAGCCATGGTGCAGTTCTATTCTCGGTTTTGGTACTGGTCTGTTCGCACCCGGACGCACAAGTGACAGGAGCAAGAGTGAAGTGGGCGACAGCAGCAGGGAGCCCTGGATTGTGGGTCACAACTTGCTCCTTGCCCATGGCGCCGCAGTCAAGGCATATCGCGACGACTTCAAGAAGCAGGACGGCGGTCAGATTGGCATCACCCTTAATGGTAAGCGACCCCACGTGATATTGATTTTCCCCGTGCCGCACGGCACTCCTCCATGCCGCATGGGTTTTGCTGGGCATGGTGTGCACCCTGCAGCACGTGGGCTGCCGTGCCGCATCCTTCAGCAGCGCCGCAGACGCCCAGGGGGGCTGATAGCGACGTCGCTTATACTCGCAGGATCAATAGCTAACGTTGTATAGGTGACTGGACCGAACCCTGGGATGCCGAAGATCCTAAGGACCGCGAGGCCTGCGACCGCAAGATTGAGTTCGCCATTTGCTGGTTTGGCGACCCAATCTACTTTGGCAAATACCCCGACTCCATGCGTAAGCAGCTTGGCGATAGGCTGCCTGAGTGGACACCTGAGGAAGTGGCGCTGGTCAAGGGCAGCAATGACTTCTATGGCATGAACCACTACTGCGCAAACTACATCAGGCACAAGGACACAGAGCCGGAGCTCGATGACCATGCCGGCAACCTGGAGATCCTCTATCAGAACAAGAAGGGCGAATGGATTGGCCCAGAGACACAATCTGTCTGGCTGAGGCCAATGCCCCTTGGTTTCAGGAAGCTGATCAAGTGGCTCAGCGACCGCTATGGCGGACCTACCTTCTACGTTACGGAGAACGGAACAAGTCTGAAAGGCGAGAATGACTTGCCTCTTGAGGAGCTCCTGAATGACGAGTTCCGCGTGGAGTACTTTAGAGGTTATGTGGGCGCCCTTGCTGACGCGCACGCGTTTGACGGAGTCGATGTCCG
Source organism: Epicoccum nigrum (assembly GCA_002116315.1). Taxonomy (NCBI): domain Eukaryota; kingdom Fungi; phylum Ascomycota; class Dothideomycetes; order Pleosporales; family Didymellaceae; genus Epicoccum; species Epicoccum nigrum. The sequence continues at coordinate 789,631 of KZ107839.1, forward strand.
TGGCTACTCAGCCTGGAGTCTCATGGAGTACGTCAACATCCCATTTCTTATCTCTATCACACTTACCTCAATATCGTATGCAAAGGCGCTTGGGAAACGTCTGTCATTCCAAGCTCCGTATTGCACGGTCGAGCTTGCCCCAATGAGGTTTTCCACCAGTATTCCGCGGAGCGAGATGTGTTTGTTCTTCCGTGGACCAGATTGCTTCGTGCTCCCGCGGGCAAGTTTCGCTAACAATTAACCAGTAACTTCGAATGGGCCGAGGGCTACACGACGCGATTTGGCGTTACCTACGTTGACTACAAGGGCGGCCAGAAGCGCCACCCCAAGAAGAGCGCGCGCGAAATCTCGAAGATCTTCGATCAATATATCAAAAAGGAGTAGGCAATTTCTTTATGCTGGGTCACATCACGGGTGTGGCGTCAGCGAGAAATGAGATGTACCGCTGTGGTAGTGAATGTCATCTTGGGCTTCTAGCAAGCTTCTAGCGCTCCGTAGTCGAACCTTCGGCAGTCATTCTGTGCGTTTTCTCAGGGACTCCGGGGCTGCATGCCGCCAGGAGTGGTTGCACGACATTCATTTTCCCCGCATCTGATCTGTTGAGGCGCAACACAAGCGAGCGTGTCTTGCGAGAAGCGACATCGATGCCTGAGCAACTGTCTTCCAGCTTGGCGGGTCATTGTTTTTACCAAATGTTTTTATGATGATATAGATCAGCCACTCGCTTGTGCTTGTTAATGCCACCCACCTTGCTCGCTATTTCTGCTCGACCATGGAGCAGCTGCGCCTGGCATCCCGCACTGACTTCGCGAATCGCCGGAATTCGCCAGGCAACGTCGCAATCATAGTTCCGAGTAGCATCAACCATATCATTCATCTCTCTACGGAATCTTATCTCATTCTAGAGATGAGCTAGAAGTGGACACTCACGAACATGATGCGCAGCTGCCGTCTGCCGTCATAATGCACGACTCAAGAGAACCAGGCGGCGCTTTGGGGCCTCCCGCAAACTCTATTTCGCAAAAGCACGTTTCAGGTTCCGTCCTCGTGGTCTTCGTGTCGTGTATCTGGCCGCTAGAGAGAGCGCTTGAGATGCCTAGTTCACGGCGTCCACTTCTACCTTCACGGCAAAATGCCGGGTTGGGCGGCTGTCGTCTTTGTCACTGCTTTGGCAACAGAGTTTTAAACGCTAGGAGTATTTGAAAGATGCGACAAGCGCCGACGAACATCTTTGGCCTCCTGAAGACGTCACATTGGAGTGTCATTCAAGGTTGTTTGTTTCGCTCTTGCGCAATCGTACAAACGGGTTAGGAAGCATTGACATCGACCCAAATACAGATTGCTGGGTAACCTAGCCTAACTGTTCGAGTTTGGAGCATCACGCCTGCATGCAGCCGTCGTGCGAGTAAGGTGAAGCGAGGATTTGGCCCCGGCATTTGAGGCTTCCAGAAAACTATGTTGCCGTTCTTGGATAGTCACCGATGACATTCACGTCTGTCGCGATCTGCCGCTAACTTCACGATGGGAATCTGATTCAGTACAGGCACTCCTGGACTGCAAGCAAGCAAACGCGTGGAGCTTGATGGTTCGAACGTTGCTAGATCGTACGCGGCGGAACTATCTTGATCGACCGTCTTTCTATGGGGCAGAGGTGGAACATTTCCTCTATCAGCATCGTTTGATCAATGCAATATGGTTCCAGGGGTCATTGACAGCTTCTGGCGCTGATTGCCCGAATGCAGCGAGCTTCCCGAGCTCGACACTACTTCCAACATCATGGATGTAGAGATCCAAAATTACGAGGAGGCGTTTCTATCGAAGGATGAAATCGTTAGCTCTTGGACGCTAAAGGGTTTGCGAGATGCCGAAGGCTGTCCATGATCTGAAGCAGCTATGAGATAAACTGGGACCTATCTCAACGACATCTAGCTGTAGCTGTCTCAGGTATATCGAGACATTGACTTCTGCCTGCTAGCAACGCCTCTGCTAACTGCACATGGCTCCAACTTGAGCGAAAGTGCCGCGTAATCGGCTCGGGTTCTTCAGGACACATGGGCACATAGTAATCTCAACGGGCCTGACCGGCGGTGAACGTGCATCACGAACATGATTTTCTTCCTCCATTGCCAAAGACTTACCGCTCCGGGCCTTCTCGCATCGCGGCTCGCGGTCGCTTCGCGGTCAATTAGCCTAGCGTATCCGACGTGCGTACTTTGGCTCGCCCTGCGAATCTTTGCCGATAATCTAACTGGTCCAATACCACCGCCAAGCTATCTCTCATAGACAGTTGTCAGAGCCAGCGGAGACTTCTTCAATTGTCCGTCCAGGCGTATCCAAAAGAGGCGAGCAAGAAGGCTGCCGAGCTTAGCTGTGGACTAGCCCAAGATAGCCTCCTTGCTCATATGTAGCGACCTGATCGACCCATCGTATGCAGGGGAGGAGCGGTCAACATCCGACATCAAATCATCGAGAGGCATTGTTATAGGCTGGCGTGCGTTCAGTACGCCATCACAAAGGGCTTACCTGCAAATCGGCACTTGCCAGATGACAAGAGCTATCCTGGGCCGTGTTTGCGTGACGCCCGTGCAAGTGTCATTGCAAGCCACAAGTCGGCACAGTTCACTCAATTCAGGCCTTCACTGAACGGCCGCACCACGGACGCTGGCCCATGCTTCATCTCATTTTGCGCGCACCCAACGACAGGTTCAAGAGGCGTCAGCGGAGGGATCTTACCTCATATGTACAGTTCTCCACGTGCAGCCCATGTCTGCAGGGCGCAAGTGCAGCGAGCATGCATGCGGGCCTGCTGAGCACGGCCGCCGAAACACCTTGGTGGCAGTGAAAGTCGGCGACACCACTAGTACCGGTAGACTTTGCACGCGCAAATGCGTGCATGCCTGCCCAGCATCCGGCAAATGCCCACTCAGGTTTGCCGTGTGCGATGAGATGAGCAGATTTCCCAGGCACAACACACACGGGCTCCCGTAGCGGGAGAACGGAAGTGTCCTCTGTGGTCATGCATGCATTCTGAGTCGGGTAGAGAACATGTTCTCTATCACGATCGACCGCCGTCGCCCGCTGTGTTGCTGGATGGCAGATAGGCCCGCAATCGAAACATAATAGTATTGCGCGCCCGCCAGGGTCTGCCGAGGATGACGCTCTAGCTCTACGTACACAGTACTCCTTAGCTCTGATATCGCACCCTGGTGGAATGGTCGGAACGGTAGCGGCGAGCGCACAAGAAAGTTTTTGGCTTGGGCGTCCACCCCGAGCCGGGGCACCACGTGCGAGGACTCTTGGCGCACTAGCTTGTTTGATCCAGCGTCCGCGAGAAAACGCAGCAACATGCCATGGTACGCCGCGAAACGTCAGAGAACGGTCTGCTCGAGCGCCCTCGCGCTCAATGCGGCATCCTGCAGTGTTTGCGTTTGGCAGCGGGGGCAGCGAGCTGCGCAGCCACGGTCCGCAGCAGTATTCCGCACCCTCCCACCTTCACAGTGTCGCAAGCTTTCCTAGCGCAGACGGCCTTCTTCTAGGTAAGGTGGCCCGAGTACTAGTGTCACGCATGAGCCCGGGCACGGCCACGTCCAGCACCTAGTATGCTGTAATGCTTGAAGCTAGACGGCTCTGGTGCCTTTCCAGAAGCGCTCGCTGCATGCAGGGTGAGGCTCCATCAACAGGCGCCTGCCACCGCCGCCGCCGAGCTGCCGTTGGGAGCCACGCATGCAACATCATGCATCCAATCTTGCAAAGGGTCTGCACTACAGACGCTTGCTAGCTTGCGTGATCCGCGCTTGTCAGGCACCAAACTCTGTGGTGCCTTCCCTAGTGGCCAAAGTGAAACCATTCCCCAGAAACCCACGTGTGCGTGTGGCTACAGCTAGGTGCTGGGATGCAATGCACTCACTAGCGCAGAGCCAGGGTAGAGCCTCTAACAGAGACGCTATTTTACAGCTCTGATAGCACTGAACTGGTTATAGGCCTCTTGCCAGCCATGTCCTGCCTTCTTCCTGACATTTTTCTTCCTAGCTCTCCCGTCCCAACTTGTAATCTCCGCCGTCTCTTATAAGCACTTTTACCTCACGACTCACTACTCGCTCCCACGTCTGTGGGTCATCTGTGCGCACTGCGGCACGCTTACAATAACCCTCGCCAATACCCTGATCTTGGGAACCCAGGAACAGTCGTCGTCACTTCACCCCATTGACACGGTCTCACGCTTGGACCGCCCCTCAATTGGGCCCGCTGACATAGCAACGTCGACATTGCCTAATACACTCACCGCCCCTCGCGGATCCTCGATGACTTCAGTACTCCATTACCGTGATCCTATCGCCTACCGGAGCGACTTCATGAGCACCTCCAACTACCAGTCCCCTCACATGATGGAACACTCCAAGAAGGAGATGTCCTACGATGGCCACTCTTCTGAGAGCGAGTCGAGGAAGAACATGTCCGGCGGCAAGAAGCGCCCTTCAAGAGCAGGAACCCGCAGCGTTACAACCCTGACTGCGGCACAACTGGAGAGGAAGCGTGCCAACGACCGAGAGGCACAGCGAGCTATTCGCCAGAGGACCAAAGACCTTATTGAGAACCTTGAACGCCAGGTTCGCGACCTTCAGAACCAGTTGGAGAACACCTCGTCCTCCAAGATGATGGACATCATGCGCCGCAATGAGGAGCTGGAGCAAGAGAACGCTATGCTGCGCGCACGCATGGGACATGCGCCATCCACGCTGGGCGTCCCAGAGCACAACACAGGTATGTGATGAATTTCTTTTGTATTCAGAGCACGGATGCAACATTCCCTCTTTGGTCGAACGGGTGCGCTGCTTTGCTTTTTCATGTCCCAACCCGCGCCCGTTTTGTGCAAGCAACCTTGTTTCATGCGAGGCTGTCACCTTTCCGCCTGCCGTCACCACCGGCGCCGCTGAGACTATTTCCACTTCCAGCGACATGCGTTGTTTCCTGCACGTTTCCTGCTCTGCAAGATGAAATTGACTTGTCGTCCACCCGAGACCAAGGTGATAACTCGTACATGATGGCTGACAGAATAACCAACAGGCGCTCCTTCCCCCAGTGATCGTGTCCAGATGCTCAGCCAACCGCGCAGGTCTTCCACTGGGACGGCAAGAAGTGTTCACTCCGTTCCTGAGATTGCGACGCCCGCTTCTCAAGCTGGCCACTGGCAGACCCAACACTCGTACGCCCATCACGTTTCTTCGCCGCATGGGGATGCACCAGCACCTATGGACGTATCAGCATCGCATCATGACGCACGCTGGAGCCCTCATCACTCGTCACACCCCCAGCACCATGCCGTGTCGATGGCAGAGCACCCTTCAGTTCACGCTGTTGAGCCTTACCCCACTCCCTACGGTTTGGAGAGCAATGCACGAGCTATGTCGTATCCATTGGACAGCGCACCGCTCGTTACTTCTCAGCCCATGCAGATGACCGGCTACGGTACACCAACATCGCATCCCTCGCCGCATGCATCTGAGTACCAGCGACACATGAGTGTTCCAATGAGCCACCAAGTCCCGCCACAGTCTCAACATCCTCATGCACACGCACAACAGCAGACTTCAGCGCCATTCCCCTCATATGCTCATCCAGGTTACGCACCACAGGGCAGCCACCCCGGTGATATGCCTATGATGGCACATGCTCCTCACTCGCATTCTCAACCTCAAGGACAGCCGCAAATGATGGGCGAGCCTGGTCAGCACCTCATGTACATGCAGCCGAACATGAAGGTCGAGCACTGAGTAGACGTCGAAGATGTAATTCTCCGCGGGCAGATCCCAGTAGCAGGGATATCGACGTTGGACGCACATGCTGTTTCGACCAAGCTCGCGGCTCGCCTACTCAAACCAGGGTCGAGAGTGGGCCAGGTGCGATGGGCCTCCAATGCGGCATCGATACGGCCGTGATGACAGGACAGGTCAGTGCAGTGTCTGGGCTCACAGAGGATGGATCTATCCGACTGCGGTTTCAACCCCCCACGGTTTAAGAAGCCGACCAAGGTACCCATGCCATACGGGCCAATGGGCACGTCCATCTTGGGGGGAAGTATTGCGCGTCATTGCGCAACTCAATCGAATCGAGAAACTGTATACAGAAACGAGTAAGGAAACCTTCGATGTCGTCCCCGCACGGCATTGATCGAAATGAAACCCTACACGCAGGATCCACGCAAGGCAGGCGCAGCAAGTCGGCCGCAGGATGCAGGATTGCAGCAGGATCCGCTTAGGTGCCCATACTATGGACCTTGGAATTATTAGGGACCAGCAGCCCTTGCCAAAAGATACTCAAGAGTGGAGACGCGAGCTTGGTAGTCTCAAAACGGGTTCTTCCGTGAAAACATGGTCAGAGGCGTTGTTCGCTTCAGTTGTCTCCGAGATCGACTCCCAAAAGAGATAGGAAAGCCGAGATCAACGACACCGACTCCGAGCACAAAGTGGGACACGCTACAGCTCTGCGATTGCAGACTTTACCACGGTTACAGTAGTCGTACGGGTCTTGAAACACGTCAATATCAGAATACACGTTTTCCCGCGATCCGTCTCTTGTGCTCCCTGACCGATTTGGTCTTCGCGCACGGCTATCCTCATCCGACTTACCTTTGGCCGATACGCCGAGGCCAGCAGAAAATGCCCTACGCGAAGCGAGGCCGATGCTCCACGAGCATTGCTAGCGCGATTTAGGCGGGCAGCCCGCTGTGCCGACGACGTGGACCTGGCGCCCGCTGCACCCAATCATGTACCCTTCGTGCAGCGGTCCCATGCTCATGCTTCAGGCATGGCTTCCGCTTTAAGGCACCTGCAGGCGGATATCAGCTCACCGCAACCTGCGTCGTTGTGCGGCCTGCGCGATGATGCGTGCACGCAGGAATCAATAGTCTCACATTTGATGTTCCATGAGCGGGGACGGATCACGACAGAGTTTCTTTGTCACGTTTTACGAAGCTATCGGCAGTTGTATCTACCCAGCTGCCGCTGCACCCTATTGTAGGCGGACCTGTCTGAGTAGGTCTGGGTACCATCTCTCTCCTACATCTGGATGGCTCTTCACTCTGTTCATCAAGGTGGCCTCCCCTAGATGCCCCCATCTGCCCTTGACGAAGGTGAACTCTACGTCATCCTTTCTGGCCTTCCTGGCTTCGTCACGTAGCTTCAAGACGGGCTCGGGTACATCCATGGCTTCAAACTTCGCATCGTAGCTTACACCCTGGAAGAATGGGATGGAGTATCGCGCTCCTTCTCCCTTCTGTGGGCTAAGTACCCGATGTGTCGTTGACGCGCATACGCCGTTTGTTAAGGCCTCCATACCCTGTCCGATTGCAACGACCAACGTGCCGTCGATGGGTTTGCAGTCAATCCACTGCCCCTTAGCATTCTGTGCCTGCAGGCCTGGTTGGTTGCTAGCTTGCAGCAGATAGCTTGTAAGCATGCTGTCCTTGTGTGGGCCAACACCTTGCCGTTTGATCTCCCATTTTTTCCTGTCAATCTGGCTAGCTCCGGTTGGCAGATTCGGCACATCGACTTCGGGGTACTTGACAATCTTCAGCTTGTGCTGCTGCTGCTCGTCAAAGAACTGGCTGAACGCATCTGCGGGCAAGCCAATTGCCTCGGCAATCAGTGATGTGAAGAGGATAGAGATGTCAGACATGCGGCGCATATACTCTTCAAATGCAGGTCGGAATGTAGGGAGGTGCTGTGGTGATGGCCATTGGTTTGGTGCAAGAAGGTTGTGATACAGAGGTGCCTCCGGTCCTGGTACTGGGTGTGGTGTTGACAGGTCCAGCTGCTCGCGGTGGTCTGTATTGAACGCTGTGGTCTCGTTATCGAGCTTGAAGTCCGTCAGCAAGTTTCCGGTATGAGCTTGAGCAAAAGAGGAGGAAGGTGTAATGGCAAAACGTCTACATGACGACCCTATACGACGGTCTGTTCAGTGATCTATTGGGAGATACCCGGGATTGTTTTTTGTTTTGGCGTTTGATGGATACAGCGTTGCTTTCCTCCTTACTTTCCTTTACCTTTAGTAATATCTCCAGCGTTTCCATTCCATCTTGGTTTCTACATACACAACGAAGAGCATAGCATGACATACGATTGTACGAGTAGCGATGGATAGAGCATTTTCTTCGATCAGAATAGATCTTAATACCCTCAAAACCACGCTTCTTCAAGCCCACTACTACACGCGAGTGATCACAACAAAGGCATGGATTTCGAGTGAAAGAACGGAACTCATCAACTCACCCTACTCCATCCCAAGAAACTTTTCTGGTTCCTCATCTCGATTCTCTCCTTCTCTTCCTGCGGCAGATTCTCGAAGAATCCTTTACACTCTGCAATTACATCCCGGGTGAGCTTAGCCGGGAGCCCTGTCTCGCTGAGATACAAGAAACCCACATTCAGCAGGGCAGAGCGAAGATCAGACAGGAACTGTGGCTTGGTGTGCGGATCGAGGGCGCGGGAGAGGGGCAGTACAGGGAGCTGTATGAAAGTCTGGGCCTCAGCAGCCATTGAGCCAGCAGTATAGCGCAAGATTGAAGTCAACGGCAGCAACAAGTAACGTAGATGATCCGAAAGCAATGTTCAAGAACGTTGGCCCTCGTTAACATGTTCGATATACAAGCAGCAAAGATCACGTCACTCGGTGCTGCCGTGGTGTTCTGCGGGGTCTCATCTCGCAATAATGCGGGGCTCTTCCGCTATCATCCCAGCCGAGCAGAGCCGCGGCCCTCCGGCCGCTCCTTCAGGATACCTCACCCGCGTGAAAACACGTGGGCGGCCCGGAGTTGACTCCGATTCTCATTCGCAAGCACAGCGCACCTCCCAGCCTCACTCTCTCGCAACCGTCCCGCTGTCACGCGCCCTGACTCACAAATCTCCGGGCACCAATATTGTGGATATTGAACCTGCGCTCGTAACGCTGCGGCCATGGGCGCGTCGTGATATTCGCCATCCTTTCGCTCGCCGTGCCTCAGGTCTCGCCGAGTTTCGGGCGAGTAATGGTGGGCGGGAGAGATTGGGGGGATGCTGCAGCAGTTGAAACGACAGTGGTTCTCAGTAGCGAGCCATCCACTTGAAGACCAAGCCCAGGGCAGTAAGTTTCAGGCCGGCGACGAGGGTCAGGGTTGCAACGCTGAGGAGCGCGGGCATCGTTGATATGTCGATCGTCGATATATATCAAAAGGTGGGGAATGATTGTATTCGAGAGGTGTGTGTGCCGTGTACGGCGTGTATTGCAGTTAAGCATAAAAAGATATACTCAATTAGGGTCTTCATGCTTGCTTTTTCCACGCCCAAACCCCATATGGATGCCCACTGCCCAAACCAGAAGGCCCGCTGTTTGAGCGCCCAACGTCCCCCAACGCCTTTCTCCACATGGAACGGAAACCCGCGATTCGTAGGTGCCAACCCACGTGCGTACGAACACCCGCGTTGCATATGATTGCAGGATTCACGCCGTTGTGCGAATGACGTGCATTACGCATGCAGGGGCCGCCGGGATAGGATGGGGCGCCTGTGTTTTTCGACATGGGTGACCGACCCCACGGCATTCACCACCTCTGCTAGACTGACTCTTTGACAGGAGAGCAAGTTTGGCTCGGATGGCCCGCGAACTGCTCCACGATTTCCCGCAATTGCCCGAGGAGAGGGTCCACTTGTTGCTTCACCATTAGGTGAATCGGTTATTAGAGTTTGTATTCAGGTATCATCGGTGTATTATGATGCCCAGACCCTCGCCGACGCCCCTGATCTTGCTTTCGATGACTTTCTCCGGTAGGGAGAGCTCACTGCAAATCTCATCGAAGCAATGCATGCCATCTAGGAATCTGATCAAGGGTAGCCCGCTTTCTCTCTCCCTATCGCTGACCAGCTCATCGATGTCCTTCAGTGCCTGGTTCTGCGTCGCGCTCGACCCTCTGTGGTGGTGTGGGTTGACTTGATGTGGGTTCAGACTTGTTGTGGATGCCATTGAAGGGCGGTGTATTGAGAATGAAGGATGCTGTGCATGAGAGTGGATGTTGGTCATCGACGGGTGGTGGCCATTGCCACGGATAGTGGCAGTGTCTGAGTCCCTCATGTTTGATGTCGAGGGGGCAGCAGACGTCTGGAGGCTTGTCGGTGGCGCTGGAGGCAACGCTGCAGACGTTGCATACGCGTACTTGTGTACGCGGTAGAGAAATCCTTTGATGACGCCAAAGGTGATGAAACGACGGATATCGATGCCGCTGAGCATGTCCAGGTTGTCGAGCACCCAGCTCTTCAACGTGAGACCCTGTCGTAATGAAGTATATAACGTTATCAGCGTCCCGTACTCGATGTGCCATTCGTCATCTCCATCGGGTTCATTTTCTCCAGCATCGAAGTCAGAGATATGAATAGTCGAGCTGGCACTCTCGCTCTGCTGTGACGCTGAGGAAGAAATCGAGCCGCGCTCAGTCTCGTTCCGCACAAGTGTGCTCTTGCTTGCCGCTGATCCAACTCTCAACTTTGGTGTTCTCACATATCTCAAACATTCCTCCTTCACCTCGTCATCTACAATGAAGCCGCCAATCTCTGCTGTTGGCGCATAAATAGCGCCAAAGCTGAAGATATCGAGAAGCACCAGACACCCATAGTACACCAAGTGTTGTACAGCTCTCCGTGTCAACGAAAGGTCAGTGTCTGCAAGCTGAGCAATGCGCGATATCGAATTGACTCCGTTGATGTATGGCAGAACGCGGTTTAGCGTAAGATCTGAGGAGATGGGTGACTGAAGGCCAGCAAGCGACATTGTAAGCAGAGGGACTTGGTGAGCGAGGACCGGTGGTGGTGGCGGTCTTGTAGGAAATAGCTTTAGATCGATGGTATTGGAATCATCTGCATCGGTCAGTGGCTAAACATGCATTGCATTTTGACAGTCGCTCACCGATTGGTATCATGCATTCAGCATAATTATTCAGGTCCTCGAGCACCATCTCACAAAGCGCATACACCTTGCTCCCACTGCCTATACCGAAGCCATAGCCACCTAGACTATCGTCTATGCTGCCACTTCCGATCCCAAGGCCTACATTCTCATCGTCCCACACGCCATCTTCTTCCTTGCTGAGAAAGCCTCCCTGCTCTTCCAGACCTCTTAAGAGTCTACCCAGCTTCCTTACCACCTGTCCATAGCAAGCCCAGTCCGCTTCAGTCTCGCTAATAACAATGGCGAAGTTGAAGATGAACTCGTTTCTCTCGTACTTCTTCTCCTCTTTAACGCACACAGGGTAGCCAATGATGCGGTGGTGGTTGACGCAGCAAGTTATTAGGCGGTCGCAGAATTGCTGGGTAGGTATGAGGTACTGTGTGACCGACGAGAAGGGAAAGAGCACTGCGGGCAGGGCAGAAGGCGAGGTCGACGGAGTGATCGCGCCTGCCGGGACTTGGTGCAGCACGCGCGAACCTGAAGTTGTCAGACAAGGTAACGCATAGACAAGTCGCCATCCCTACCCTTCTCGTGATGAAAGCGCGTGTAAAAGATCGCCTTGATTGCGCGCGTAGGCATTACGTGATTGAAGCACCCTATAGGCGTGATCCGTTGCAGATTACATATTGAGCGTAGAGGTCAAAGGGTCGCGCGTTGCGGGGAGCTGAGCGTGGAGCAATCCGCGTCCGTGCGATGGACATGACATGCACACACATATGCCAAATTCAACTACGTACACGTAAGCTCATCACACATCCTGCCCACGAGTCTCGGCTTGATGCTTGGACTTCGAACTTGTGGTCCAAATTCTGGTCTCGCTATCTCTGAAATCCTTTGCCTACGAGTCGCGAGCATGATTTCTTGTCCGGTGGTTTCCTGACTGCCGCCTGATGCTGACCCTACCACTTAGCGAACATGAGTAGCATCCATCCTTCTTCGCTCTTATTTTCAACGGCCCCTCCTTGCAGGCATGGACACGAATCGATCAGTCACGCCATCCCAGCTATGTAGTTTCTGCCGGGCTATGGCTGACGCGTATACGCCTCCCAAATCCTGGACATGTGAAGATGCGCATGCGTTCTTCCGATATCATGAAATCCCGGTGGAAAAGGACACATCGTTAGCTGCCATGCGAAACAGCCCAGCTTTCCAAGACACCATCTCCCAGTCTATCACAGACATTGAGATACTCTGGGCGAGTAGAGAACCTATGGAGCACCATGCCAGCACAAGCGATCTTGAAGAATCAGCCGAGCGTGGATGTTACATCTGTCCTCTATTTTTCAACGCGATGAGACGAGAGGAAGGGTTGGTATCTCCGAATCGAAAGCGAAGTCGGCTGTGGATATCCGCTTCTCAAGAAGCAACCAATCATGAGTACATGAAAAGGGACGATCATGACTATCGACCTCTGTGTGACTATCGGCCTCTACGTTTACACGACAGCGATCTCTTGGAGAGTTCACGTTCAGTCAATTTTGTGGGTGGATGCCTTATGCATCGTTCAAAACAGCAGCCAAGACCTCGCTGAAGAAGCGTCCCAGATGGGATCAATATATGCCAACTCTCTACTCACAAGTGCAGCGCCTGACGCCACTGATTGTAACGACGGCTTTCTCGTGGACCGATACCCACTCCAGATAGAAGGTTGTCCAATCACCGATGATAGTGAGAACGACGTACTTTTCGCGGGGACGTTCCATAAATATCTATCGCACTATCATGTCAGAGAGACATCTTGGTACTCGGGCTTGAGTTTTCCAAGAGCGCGCAATGTCACCAAGGACGGTACACTTTCGTGGAAATGAGATAGAATGGGAATGCCGAGAATGGCTAACGTGCCAACGTTATGCCGTGGGTCCGCAGTCGTCAGAAGGCCTTCTTCGTGATGAATATCGCAAGGGAATATTCAAAGAATACTAGAGATGGCATACGAAGATACTACGCAGGAGAAGTTCGAGCGCGTCTGGAGCCATGTACTGAGTGATTATACCAAAGTTCAGTTGAGTAAAGAAGACGACAGACTGAGTACACTCGCTGGCATTGCATAACTCTTGAGCCACCACAAAAAGTACAATAGGAGCTTCGGTCTGTGGCAATTAATATCTCTGAATGAACACCTGTGGTTCAAGTGGATAGATGAGCGCGACAACTGGCACAGCCGCAAAGATATGAAGGCCATCCCTTCTTGGTCTTGGGTCAATATCTGCGGTGCAATCAATCAGTTCTTCCAAATCTGGGAAGGGGATATATATATCTGTAGTGCCGAAGTGATACAACTTCCACCGGCCACCTCATTCGATCAGGTATCAATACTCTGTAATTAACTTGCTTCCGATTGTTCCACTAAAGTACGCAGCTGGGCCACAATCTCTCAAGCAGTGCCCACATACAACAACAAATGGACCGTAACTTCGCTGTCAAGGCCTCGACATGTTGAGAATTCGAATGAAGTTTCGGTCTTTCACCGATTGTCATGGGATTTCCATTCAAATAGCATTCCATGCACAGACGACCAGGGACGCTTCCTCACCCGAATGAAAGGTACCTATGGGGCAGATTTTACTTTCCAGAGGGACAAACTACACGTTCAGAGAATCTTGTCTGCCTCCTGATAAAACGGACTTGGGCTGATCCAGGCGATGCGGCCGCTTGGCCTAGAACGTGTGAATACGGTCTTGCCTGAAGTGTGTCGATGCAGATAAGAATGTCTACCAGAGAAAAGGAGTTTATAGGGAGGAGCACTGTCATCAAGACCGCATCGAGCCGGAACTTGTTCACCAACTCAATCTCGCGCGAGAATCGGGCAACAAGCACAAGACACATAGGGCTCAAAAGAATTACGAAGTATTTGAGTCCAGGGACGAGAAGAGGACACAGAGGCTGATGGTAGATCAATATGGCTTCTTTGACGAGGATGAACCGATGATAGAGGTCGAGATCATCTGAGGTCACTTCTGCTTGATTGTCAACTGTGGCATGTGCTTGCCTAAAGACACAAAAAGATCAACTCAAGGTACGATAGCCATCACTGAACTATAACACCTGATGTAAGGCTGGCATGAGGTGCGACCTACCCCACCTTCCTCGTTTGCAAATTTGGTGGATCATTGCGACCCACTCTTGTTGTTCGAGTCTGTCGAGTCGACACCATGGATGCATCAGCCTGCCACTCATTATGTCTTTCTTTTTTCACACGTACAATGTCTCGATAGCACATCAGGCAACCCAATAATGAGCTGCTTCGAGAACAATGATGCAGCCGTCACGCCCTACGTGCTGTGCAGCCTGTGCCACACATTCTTTGAACTCTATACCAACAGCGATTCCTGGAAAGCCTTACCTCAAATTTCTAGAAGCAATGCAGAGGATTACTTCCCAAGGTTTCAGCACCATGACTCCAGTACCACCCTGCATGCATCTGCAGAAAGCGGATGCCATCTCTGCGCCCTAATCGACGCCTCCATCAGTCACCTTGAGGGCGAGTTAAGAGATAATTATAACGGATGCCTTGTCCCTCTCCTCACCAAATACGGTCCTTATAATCAGGATGGGTGCTCGAGGTTTGAAATCGGCATCGAGCTGGGAGCAGACGAGATCGAAGCTATCATCAGAATACACCGCCATACCAATGAAAGCAACGAAGAAAGATCACTAGATCCCTGTTATATAAGGCATGAAAGGTTGATTGAAGATTCGCTTGAAGTGCGAGCTGGATGGTCTAACAATACCTGCTCATCCGCCAGCTTCGCGATGCTCAGGGGTTGGTTACGGCAATGCATCGACGACCATGAGACTTGCAGGTTGAGCCTGAGCAGTACCAAGCCAACCCGAGTCCTAGATCTCCAGACCTTCCCTGCATCCAATTCCATTCGGATGGTCGAGACCCATGAAATTGATATGGATGTGTACGCAGCCTTGAGCTATCGCTGGAGTAGCACAGCCAACTTTGTTCTTACAACATCGAATTACGAAGACTACAGATTACAGATCCCGAAAAAAAGTCTCCCGAGAACAGTTCGGGAAGCTGTCGAGATCTGTCGAAGTCTTGGTGTAAGATACTTGTGGATTGATGCACTGTGTATCATACAAGGGGACAGTGATGATTTCATGCATGAAGTCGCTCATATGGGTTCAATCTACGCAAATTCGGTATTCACGTTGGAGGCCTCAGATGCGACAGATTCTCAGTGCACTTTCTCCAAGAGCCGTCATCCCCTTCGTACAGACCCATGTGTATTTGCTGGAGCCGACGACAGTGTATACTGGGTCTTTGACGCGCTCTCGCTAGTTATTGGCTGGTGTGGTCGCAGGCACGTTCGCACCATACAAGATGCTCGCATAAGCAGTAGGGGATGGGTTTTTCAAGAACAAGTCATGGCACCTCGAACGATACATTTCGCATCGGAAGAATTCCTTTGGAGTTGCAGGGAAGAGACATTTTGCCGGAAATGCCTAAGCCGAAGATCTCCACATCATACAGGTGCTCCGAAGCGTCCTGACTGGTTCGGAAAGGAAGTGTTGCTGAACTTGCTTCAAGGTTGCCAAGGGCCCGAGCAGAGACTAACATTTCGGAGGGCATGGAGAGATCTAATTCAGGAATTCAGCAAGACCAATTTCACGGACTTGGACGACAGGCTGAGCGCCCTTGCCGGCATTGCCCAGCTGATCCACAGCCATTCGGGTTTCAAGGCTTCGTATGGACTACGGCTAGATTTCTTCCTTGATGACCTTCGATGGCATTCTATGAACAACAGCGATCCTTGGGATATGAAAATGAGGTTCGGCAAGCTTGCGGCGTATATGCCAAGCTGGTCATGGCTATCTTTCGCTGGGCCTGTCCTTTTCGATAAAATTGATCAACTAGAGGAGAGTATTCAGGAACTTTCGGGAGCTCGAATCACGAGCTCTCCGCCAGTTACTGCGTTCCGTCAGATATCGGTTCTACATTCTCAGAGACTACAGCCACTGTCGTTCCGGATATGCGGCAAGATACATGTCTGTCAACTATTCCCCTGGGATTTTTCCTACGGGCAACGCAATTGGGACTTCATACCTAGAGCAGAGGAACAACCACCAGCTCTGAAGGATCATATACAGAGAGCCTGGGATACATACGAGCATTTTGGCACCGATAAATTCAGCGAGATGTGCGCACCTCCAAAAGACAATCTGCCGTCGTTGTTCACCTACTATCCCGATACTCGAGGCCAACACTGTCGAGACCTGACGTGTATTCTTCTTAGCCGTACGTGGGACAACGCAACAGTATCCGATTCTGGCCTCGTACTCGAAAAAGTCCATAGCGGATCAAAGACCTACCGCAGAGTCGGTTCTTTCGATTCATGTTTGCCCGACTGGATGTACGAGCACTGGCTGAA
Organism: Epicoccum nigrum; assembly: GCA_002116315.1. NCBI lineage: Eukaryota > Fungi > Ascomycota > Dothideomycetes > Pleosporales > Didymellaceae > Epicoccum > Epicoccum nigrum. Next base: position 805,983 of record KZ107839.1, read on the forward strand.
AAATCTCGTGCGAAGCAGATTCTACCTGAGTATCACATCAAATTTGGAGGACGGCCTGGCTAGTGGTTTTGCAAGTCGAGATGCAAGCTTTGACATATCGGAGCTCGACATATTCGACAACATCACGCAGGATCTTGAGCGTTTGTCGCAGGAGAACGATAGCTCGGGCGCAGATGCACCAGAACGCCGGTCCACCTCGGCAGACGCAGTGGATTCCTACATCCTTTCTTTTAACGGGATGCGTAGCTCACCAGTCACCCAGGGCGCGAAACTGGATCGTCTCGCGAGCTTGATCAGATGTCTGCGACTTTTTAACGGGACCGAAGAAGAAGCTGAGATCGAGATCGTATAGCCACAGATCATCCAAGGTGGCTTTTCACTTGTAGACGTCTCCAGCCCGTTCTAACGACGCTGATGATCGAGGTAGCGACGAATCAAGGAAGGCAGAGGCGTTGCTGTGACAGGTATAAGGTTTTGACGACAGAAAGAGGGTCTCGCCACGTGCAGACCGTTCACCACACCTTTACAGCACATCAAGGCGGCAAACAAGTCGCTGCCCACGCCGCTCCGTTAAGTACCAGGCACCACCCCCTGAATTGACAAGGGTGGGAATCTATTCAGCAAGGAGGGAAGAGGGACCCGTGAATTTTCGCCCTCTACCGATAAAATCCTGAGGACTCGACATCCGAGCTCCAACGACTACACACGCGATGCAATGTGTTTCTCCTACCAGCCCGTCGCGCCGAAAAATGTACTCAGGCGCGAGAAGCAGCTATACAGCCAGCCTCACTTCTGATCTACAGATATCCGCAGCAACGCGTCACGTTCAACCAGCGCTGAGACGGGAGTGACTTCCAGGAGCATCGCAGTAGAACTCGACGCAACACGGGTGGCCTTCCTAGAGCGCGTGACAAGAGATGAATGTGTCCACTAGTGAGAATATACACCCTTCAACCTCTCGGAATGGGGGGATGAACCAGTCGAGATTCGCGGTGGTATACTGGGTATGGAAACACCCCTTTGACGCATTGCTTCCTGTACACATCATCTCTATAGGTAATAGAAACCTTTTTTTTAGGCCAGACACGGAATCCAAGTCCATGCTCGAAAAGCTCTTCACTTGTTCAGCGCAACCAACCATCCAGCACAAGCCCAAAGGCCAAATTGTACAAAATCTTTTGCGGTACTTTCACATTCTCCTCATCTATCCTACATCTTGCCCCCTCTCCGGCTCACCGCTCACCGCTCACCGCTCACCACTCCGCCACCTCGCCCTTCTCGGGCATTTTCGCGCGGACGATCTTATCGCAGTTCAGCAGGCACAGGGGATCGAACGCCTTCTTGAGCTGGCGCATGGCGTCGACGGTGTCCGTGCCCAGCTCGTGGGGGAGGTAATCGCGCTTGACGAGGCCGACGCCGTGCTCGCCCGTGGCGGTGCCTTCGAGCTCGAGCGCGCGCTTGACCATGTCGTGCACGAGGTGCTTGGTCTTGTCGTACTCGGTCTTGCGGTTGTAGAGGATGATGGCTGTGAGGGAGGGACAGTTACGTTAGTGTGTGCGATCGGGGGTGTTTGTGGGGAGCTTACAGTGGAAGTTGCCGTCGCCCACGTGCCCGACTATACTCCCCAGCAGGCCGGACTTGCTGATCTGCTCCTTGGTCTCCTCGATGATCTGCGGGAGCCGTGAGATGGGCACCGCGACGTCGGTAGTCCAGACGGCGATATCGTCGTCGCCCTCGCCCTTGGCCATGACGCTCCACAGGGCCTCCTTGCGCGCCTGCCATAGGTCTTCCTTCTCCTGCTCGGACTTGGCGAACTCGAAGGAGACGCTGCCGGCCTTCTTGGCCATGCCTTGGACTTGCGAGACCTGCTCCTTCACGCTGCTGGGAGTGCCAGCGAACTTGAAGAACAGGGTCGGTGCGTTCTTCCATGTCTTGGCGGTTTGGCCGGCATCGTTAATGCACTTCATCTGCACGTCATCGAGGATCTCGATGGCGGCGATGGGGACGCCAGCGCCAACGACCTGGAAGACGCAGTCTGCTGCGGCGCGGATGGAGGGGAAGGCGCATACAGCGACGCTGGTGTGCTGCGGCTTGACTGTGACCTTCAGTGTGGCTTCGGTGACGAGACCCAGGGTGCCTTCGCTGCCGATGAACATGCGGGTGAGGTCGTAGCCAGCAGAGGACTTGCGGGGGCGCTGGCGGGTCTTGATGACTGTGCCGTCAGCGAGCACGACGGTCAGCGAGATGACCCAGTCCTTCATGGTGCCGTAGCGGTATGCATTTGTGCCGGAGCAGCCAGTGCCCACCATGCCACCGATCATGGCGCCTGGGCCTGGGTCGGGCGGGAAGAAGAGGTTGTCCTTGGCCAGCTCCTCGTTGAGCAGCTCCCATCCGACAGCGGGCTGGACGACGACGTCGAGGTCATCCTTGTGCAGCTTCAGGATCTTGTCCATGCGGCTAAAATCGACGCAGATGCCGCCCTTGGTGGCGGCAAAGTGTCCCTCCAGACTGGTGCCGCCGCTGTAGGGGGTGACGGGAATCTTGCGCTCGTGGCAGACCTTCATGATGGCGCTGACTTGCTCGGTGCTGCCGGGCTTGACGACGCAGAAGGGCACATCGCCGGGCAGGGCGGGATGCGAGGACCACGACGAGCCGCTGTGGGACTCGAGGTCGGAGCGCTCGAGCGAGATGTTGTCCTTGCCGACGATGTCGCGGAACTCTGCCCACGCCGCCTCCATGTTCGCCTCGGAGATGTTGTGCTTAACGGGTGGGAAGGTGTGTAGCGGCGCGGTCGAGGCCGTGTTGGGCTTGGGCTCCTTGAACTGGCCAAAGTAATAGCCCAGGCTGCCGACGAGGGCAAGAGCTGCCGCGTGTTAGCATGTCGTGTGATGCTGTAATTGTAATGCCTGACTCCAGCCGAGGGCACTCACCCGTCACCGTCGCCCAGAACTGGCCGCGCGCGGTCCGCTGCTGCATCTGCTGGATGGCCAGCTGCTCGGCCTTCTCCTTGTGCACACGCTCCTGGATACTCTCCTGCAGCTGCAGGTAGAACGGCCTCTCGCTGTCCGATCCCTTGTTGCTGGCCCATCTCTTCTGCGTGATGCGACCCACCTGCACTCCCGCGCGCGATGCGCATGCGTACCGATCAATTGCGAGCCCCAGCCGCCCAGCGACCTGGGTGGTCCTCGTCCCCCTTGACAGCATCGAAGCTCTGCTCAACGACATGGCGACTGTGCAGGCGCGTGGGACATTGCCTCAGTGCGTGAGGTGTGAGGTGTGAGGGGAAGCTTGCAGCTACTATACTCGGCATCTGCTGCTGTTGCGCAAGATTTAGCGGCAATGTCGTTTCCTTAAACCCGGTCCCCGGCCGAACCACCTCTTCGGACCCCACCACCTCTTCCACAGCAACACATCCAATCGCGTCAAATCAACGTTAATGATAAAGATATTTATTCGTTACTTCCCGGCCGAAGCTGGTCCGCTATGTGCGCAGTAGCAATATACTCTCAAAGTATAAAAAGACACCACCGCCAGAACCGCACTACTTTGTATATGAGGTGACCTGGGGTATCATGCACGCAAAAGCATGCAAAGCAGCGCAAGATCGAAATGATAGCAAGAGGGAAGGGAGAAAAAGACCCAAGTCCGTCCCATGCGCCTGTACTGTGAATGAATGCTAGGTATATATGCAGAAGGTGCTCGCAGGAGTGCAGCTTCATAAGATCAAGGTAATATGTGAATCGTGAAGAGTCGTACCCAGAACCAAACGCCGTGCTGAACGTGTATAGTGATGAGTGATGGGGGCAGAAAGCCAATCGGCTGTCGAAGCCAAGATGCCCAATGTCAATGTGATTGTGGTTGGGGAGTGTATGTTGGAGCTCGAGCGATGACAGGCATATGCGAACATGATGTGGACGACAGGGCTGTGTGCTGCATGTCGACGTGGCCAGGTGGAGCCATCGACTCAGCCTCAGACCGAAACCTTCCTTGACATGCGCAACAGCCGCGTCTTGAACCAGGTGATGAAGCTGAGCCACCGCCCCTTCGCCGCACGCTTCGTCGTCACCTCAGGCGTGGTGCCGGCCTTCTCGAGGTCGACGGTGCTGACGTACTTGGGCAGCGAGTGAGGGTGGGCTTCCCTGTGGTCCGAGTACTGGCGACCGCCAACAGACGGCCTGGGTGCCTTCTCGTTCTGCGAGTCGGACACGCTGCGAGCGCGCTTGTGTTCAGCCCGGTCGGTGGCTTCCGACTTGCGTCGCTGCTGCTCCTCTTTCTTTGCTTGCCGGCGGTAGTCTCGCTCGGCTTGCGTGCTTGCCTCCTTCTCGTACCGCCGCTCCTTGGCCAGCTCTTTTTCCTCAAACTTCGCACGAGCTGCACGTATGGATGCAGCGCGGGAGGCAGCATCTACGGGCGAATCGCGGCCGCCGCGGATGAAGCGCAGACCCTGGTCGAACGAGGTGCGGGAGCTGGGCGAGGTGGTGGTGTCGATGGACTTGAGGGTGTCGCCGCGGGACCGTGCCTGGGCAACGGGTGAGGTCAGGGATATGGTTGATTGGGAGTAGTTGCTGGCGAGTCGTGTGGTCGAGTTATTGGTGTGAATGCGCAGGGATACTCCAGGCACGGAGGAAAGGGAACCAGATCGCCGCCCGGGCTCATACGCGTTCTGTCGCAGCCGGAACTCCTCGTCAGACATGATATCATCGCCCTCGTTCTCATAACCAAGTATCGACGACGGCGACGGCTTGGATGCAGGGGCCAGGTACGTGTATGCGGTGGGCTGCGGAGTCTGGCGGATCGCCGGCATGGGTGTGGGCCGTGTCAGGCCGTTGGATGATGTCGAAAACTGCGAGGTGCTCGAGGTAGAGCGTGTGTGTCGATGGCGGCCGTTGACGGGGCTGAAGGTGACGTCTGATATGGAGCGCGAGTAGGCGTTGTTGCCGTTATACTCGTTGGCGATGCCGAGGCTGGCAAGGCTTTCGTTCTCTGCCGCTGGCCGCGAGAGGTCCAGCGAGTTGACGTCCCTGGACGACAGTTTCCGCAGATACGGCTTGATCTTGAGCGGGTGTGTCGAGGTTGAGGTTGAGGTCGAGGTCACGGCGGCGGCGGCGGCAGCGTGGTGCGGCATCTCGGGCCACGACTCCTCGATGGTCGTGCGGTGTGTATCTGAGCGACTGAATGTGAAGGCACCGCCGTCAGCGACCGGGCTGAGCGGGCTCGCCAGCGACGATGAGGCGGAGTGGCCGCGCTTATGCAGCCGCGCATGGCCTCGCTGCGCATGCGCGTGCGCTCTGGCGTTGACCATGGTGGTGGTGCTGGACACTCGCGGTGTTACCAAAGCATGTCAGGTGTAAATAGCAGAGCGGGCGGTGGAGGGGAATGTAACACGAGCATCTATCACCAAGCAACGGCCATATCAACAGAATCTGACCGCGCGGAGAGATCGGATCGGTGACGAAACGACGACCTGCTTGTCAGGCGGGTCGCTAGTCAGTAGTACTGCTCTGCTAAGTACCTAGCAAGCTGGTTGGTTGCTAATCCGGGGTCGAACGGCTCGCTGTTCCAAGAAGCAGGGCACGGCACGTTGCGTTGTTGGAGGGCTGCTCCGGGGAGATCGACGGCGGCGATCGATCTCAGCGTAATGGTGTGGAAATGGTAAACCTCACGTTCAGCAGGCCGACCGAACGGCTGCTTATATTGACAATTGCCAATGTGCCGCAGCACCAAGGTGTGGTGCGGTGGGGAACTGGAACTACCTAGGCAGTGAGCGAGCGTGAGCCAGTGGGCCCAGGACGGCGACTCCACGCATTCGAGATGATAAGCCCCAGATGCACCAGCGGTCGAATCGCAGCTTGCGCGAGCCTGGCTGCGGCGCCGGGGCCACGGCTGTCCGTGTCCACCGATACGACGCTGAGGAGAGCACTGCTTTGCTCGATCCGTCGGTCGCTCTCGCACCTGCGCCAACACGCCTTCCCTTGGTCGTCGTCGTCGACCTGAGGGGTCGCAGCAAAAAGACGACTCCAACGCGCAAGCAGTGGCACAGCACTCGCCTCTGTGTTTCTGCCATTGGAGGCTGTCGCAGCTGCGGCACTCCCAACCGAATCATCCGCTGCGATCCTGCGACTCCATTTGCCTAGCCTCCCCGCTCACCGACTGCAGGAACTGGACTGTCTCGGCTGGGGCCCTGCGCAGGTCTGCTAGATTTTGCAGAGCACGGTCGCGAGTTGCTTGGTCGACAGCATCGAACTTTGTTTGAAACGCCGCAGCTGACAGAACACATCTGGCCATGCTCGACTTTGCTCGCGTGAACAACATCTTTGGTTCGTGCTTGAGCCTTGTCACGATACACTTCCCCGCGTCTCAGCATTTGGGCTAAGAAGACATGAGCCAAGAACACAAGAGCCTGGATGCACCACGGTACTCTAGGTCCCGTGCCGAGTTTGCAGAACGAACACAACCGCCTGTTCGTTCACTTTGACGTCGGTCTGTCATTACGTGACCTTTACCCATTTCTTCGTGACTGCATCTCAGTTGTGGTATGGACCGTTGTTGACGCATAGCTTACAACACACCGTTCAGTGCATCGTGCACGCGAGTCAAGCATACCTCAGACCGGTAGACCCGGTTGATCGTCCAAGTACCGAGCGTGTGCCTGAGGTGTCAGATTTAGACTAGTATGTGTCGCTCCAACAGGGTTGTATTGTCGTTTTCTCGACCTGACAATGCTCGCTCAAGACACATTCAATACAGTCATCTCACATATATCAACCACTTTGCCAGCGTACCTATGCAGCGCGATGTTTTCGTGGATATGCACCATGGAAGTGGACAACATTCATTGTCGGAATACCGATGCTCACGCCGTCACCATCGTCTGATTCTGACTGTCAATTGATCCGAGCGTTTCCTTCGAACGGTCCATTCCGCGTCTTGCTTCCACTTGACAGACCCCCTTTTATCAACACGTGAATTGAGAGTCGTGCTGGCCTGTCCCCTTTACGATCTACACAGCCAAAGAGGCTGCATAATCTGCTGATCTTGAAACCATGTCAATGCTTTGCAGAGTAGTCTTTGACCGCTATTCTCTGCGCAAACCCGCGGTGTGTCTGCGTGAACGACAAGTGTATCAATATCTCGAACCGCTGTGGCTCTCAATTCCAAGCTACTATGTAGGTCGTTTCACTCATTGGCTTGGCTCGTCAGATACATGGACGTACTGTCGAGCTGCGTTGATGCGACTGGGGTATCTTGCTGTATTCCTGCTAGATGCAGATGCTGAAATCGCGGTCGTCGTAATCCACGTGATTGTCGGGGGAGGGAGGGGTAAGAGTTGGAGGGCGCTGGGATTGGATATGGTGCTTCCTTTGTGTTGCTTCCTTTCTGTTGCGCTCAGAGTTTGTATAGTCTGTGTTGGTAGCTATTCTACCCATATTCGAAAGTGCACTACACGCTACATGCATCAGAGAATGAGAAGAGATGGCAAAGATGAATATGTAATTTATGATCAATGAAGCCACAGTGCCATCTGCGTAGTATCAGGTACCCTCACGAGCTGCTGTTGTCTACGAGCAACTAGAGTCTGCGTATTCTGGGTGTTTCCAAGATTGCGTGAAGGCGAACGGTTCTGGGGGCCACATGAAAGACTTCCTTGCTTCTGTTTCCGTGACAGCAAGGCAGCAGCGTGCGAGCAGCATCGATGTCTGTATGTATGTATGTAGTTGGAGGTGCAAGTGTCGACTGCGTTGGTGATGGTGTGCGGTGTATGGGCATTAGCGTGACGTCGTACTAAGCACAGGGCAACTTTGCTTCAACACTGTGCCGAACGTCAAAACATTTCGACATCCCCGACCAACACATCGCCGCTTGCCATCCCACCCGGCACCACCATGACCGGCAAACGCGCGAATCTGTTCGGCCAGGGCCGTCCGGAGAACCCGTATGACGAGCGCGATGAGCCTGCCGAGACACCGCAGCGGGCGACTGCAGCTCAATTGGCAGCGCGCAAGTAGGTTTCCTTCATCCCCACCGGCATCCCCGGTCGCGTGTCGCTGCGCGTCCATCGCCGCCTTCACTTTCGCACGCTGACCGTCGCCGCGCAGGATCAAGTCAGCGAAGCCTCGCCGCGCAGCAGGCGCCTCCTCCGTAAGTCGCCCATACCTGCACCCGCACCCACGCTCGCGCCAGCGCGTACCATCGCGATCGCATCCACCGCCGCGAACATGGTCAACAAGTACAGCCCCGCGCATCGCAGGGCCGTGCGAACGCGGCATATGCTGAACCAACGCGCTGCTAACGCGACACTACAGGGCCTGTCACAGAGCGTGAACTTCAGCGGAGCCCAGCCGTCGTCCGGCTTCAACTTTGGAGCTTCCGCACCTATTGGCGGAGGCGGCGACAGCGGCGCGAATGCACCCACAGGCATGTTCGGCGGGTTTGGAGCCAGCACGACGAATAGCTTTCCTCCTGCGCAAGCATCCAACGCCAACTCGAACAGCACCTTCACCAACAACTCCTTTCCTGCTCCCACATTCGGCGCCATGAACCAGAGCAGCGGTTTCCAGCCTCCCACGGGCGGCTTCGATTTCTCTCCTGCATCATCCACGAACAACCCGTTTGGTGGCCTAAACGGTGGTGCGCCCGCCACAAACGGCGCGTCCACAGGCTTTGGTGGCTCCATGTTTGGCTCCCAGCCCGCAAGTAATCCTTTCGGAGGAGCGCAGCAGGATACCAGCTCATCGGCTCCGTCGACGAGCATGTTCGGGACCACCAACGGCGCGTCCACGCCCACCTTCACTTTCGGCGGTGCCAGCTCGTCAGCAGCCGCGCCGAGCTTACCAGCCCCAGCCTCGCAACCGACCTTCACTTTCGGCGCAAACGCTTCTACACCGGCAGCACCGAGCACACCCTCCTTCCAGTTCGGCGCCTCGGCCTCAACTGCTCCAGCTAGCACAAGCGCACCAGCCTTCCAGTTTGGGGCGACCAGCTCTGCAGCGCCAGCTAGCACCCTAGCACCCACCTCGTCATCGTCTTTGTTCAACTTTGGCGGCGCGACACAGAACAACGCATCGCCTGCGGCAACGCCTGCTTTCGGTGGCTTTGGCGCAGCTTCTGACGCGCAGCAGAGCCAGAGCACCCCAGCGCCAGCAGCCGCCCCCACAGGGCTGTTCAACTTCGGTGCAGCAACACCAGCGCCTGCCAAGCCTGCGACATCCGCTTCTAATATGTTCGGAAACGTGACTACTTCCGCCCCGGCATCTGCTGGTAACCCGTTCGCCAGTCTTCAGGCAACTACAACCTCCAGCACACCACAATTCAATTTTGGCCAACCTCAAGAAGCGCCCACATCGCAAGCGGCAACACCCGCGAGCGCACCCATGTTTGGCTTTGGTCAGACATCAGAACCTCAGCAGACACAAGAGTCAGCTCCGGCCAGCGCACCACTGTTCAACTTTGGCCAGCCATCAGAGCCACCAAAGGCACAAGAGTCAACTCCGGACAGCACACCGAAATTCGGCTTTGGCCAGTCACAAGAAACGCCAAAGGCGCAAGAAGCGACACCAGCGACCACAAGCCTCTTTAACTCTGCTCCGGAGACTCCCAAGCCCAACAATCTCTTCGCCGGGCTTCCCAAACCAGCAAGCACACCTGCGCCTAACTTCAGTAGTATGTTCGGTGCGTCGCAAAGCAAAGAGAATGCCCCGAAGGAGACCGAGAAACCTGCTGTGGCATCCATGTTCCAGGCGCCTGAAGCACCAAAGACGGACATGTTCAGCGGCTTCAGCACACCACAGCCCGCTAAGACAGCAGACAACGAACAGGCAAAGGCAGGAGGGATGTTCACTGCCCAACCCAAGCCAAGCAATGGCTTTACTTTCCAGGCCTTTGGGTCAAACAATGCTCAAGAAGCATCTACACCATCGAAGCCTCAAGCGGCAGCAACACAAGAGACTTCTTCTCAGCCACCTTCTGCCAGCTCCAACCCCAACCCCTTCGCCAGCCTTCCTAGCTCCTCAAACGGCAGCTCAGGCCTTTTCAACAAGGCGCAGCCCCCTGCCCCACCCACCCCGGCGCAGTCCACGGCTTCAGATGTCGCGGCCACTCCCCAACTACCCAAGATTGGCAAAATCAGCGTTCCCAAAGACTGGGTCGTCGAGAATATCCCCACTCCGCAACATCCTGAAGAGCTCGTCGATCACATTGTACAGTTGGGCATTGAACTGGAGGCTATGAACCTTAAGTTCCGCGAGATCATTACCAATGCCTCGTTGATCGCTGACTGGTCAGCTCTGTCGATTTGGCACCACCAACAATCGCGGACACTAAAGACGAAGATTGATAATGCGAAGAAGCAGCGAGCAGCGGCGCATGGCGTTACAGGCAATGAATCGACCCTCTCTACAAAACGCAGTGCCACCGAAGAAAGCTCGAGTCAGGAGTCTTCCAAGCGTTCGCGTCCGTCTGAGCCATCTACTCCAATACCGAAGTCGACTTTCAGTTCGACCACTACTCCGAAAGCCAACCCTCCTGCGACTGCTTCCTCCAGCCTTTTCTCAAAGGCTATCAGCCAAGGCACAACACCAGAGAAGAGCGACGAGCCGCCAAAGACCGCCTCCGCAGCCCCTGTTCAGAGCACTGGCTTTACCCCCTCATTCAGTGCATCAGTCGGCCCTTCTGCGCCTAAGTCGAATGTATCTGGCTTCACGCCTTCGCTCAGCGCATCCACCGGTTCTTCATCCCTCAATGGAGTGGATAGCTCCAAGAGCGCACTCAAGGCCTCCGCAGCATCTACAGGCTTCACGCCATCTTTCGGTGCGCCTAAGGCTGCTTCGGCTGGTGGATTCAAGCCAAGCTTTGGTGGCAGCAGTGGTGGCAGCACAGACTTCATGGCTGCATTTGCTAAAACAGCCAAGACCTATGAGCAGCTTGCAGCGGAGCGTAAGAAGAAGGCCAAGGATGCTGACTATGACTCAGATGACGAGACTGAAGAGGAGTGGAGCGCTCGTTACGACAAGGAAGAGGCTGAGCGTCTAGCAAAGGAGAAGGAGGCGGTTAAATCCGCCAGCGGCTTCAGTATTCCAGGGTCTGCTAATGCTTCTGGTGCCACAACGCCTACTTCCGTCGCTGAACCGGCCAAGCAGCCTGCCAACGACAAGCCAACTACTTCTGCGAACCCATTCGCCAGTCTCTCAAAGCCGGTGACTGAAGACAAGTCAGCTGCCTCCACAAATCCTTTCGCTAGTCTTTCGAAGCCGGCGAGCGGTACCTCATCACCAAACTTGTTCTCCGCCTCAAGTCCTGCACCTTCCGCATCAGGTGGGCGATCCGTTTTCGACACGCCCAGCGCTGCACCAAGCCCTTCAGGTAACTTGTTCAGTCATCTGTCCTCTGGGGAATCGTCGACCAACCAAGACGATACCGATGATGAAGACGACCGAGCAGCATCCACATCGCCTAAGCGCAAGCTGGCTGAATCTGAAACAGATTCGGATGATACCGCAAGCAAGAAGCAAGTGTCAGGCACCAAAGGGAGTTTGCTGTCTCGCATGACCAGGGCCGATGATGCCGAGAGCGAAGCCGAGAAAGAGAGCGACAAGCCTACGTCTACATTCGGTCAGACGAACGGAGCTTCCACCCCCACAAACAAACCTTTTGCCTTCTTCAACTTTGACAATGCTGGTGCCAATACTGCACCGCCAAAGAACACATTTGCAGGCGATCAGACATTCAAGGTGGGCAGTCCTATCAAGTTTGGTGGTGCGCCTGCAACCGAAAAGAAAAAGGATGGTCCAATCTTCCAGTTTCAGCCTGCTACTCCTTCACCGGCGGAGTTCTCCACCACTCCGGCGAAGCCGCCCCCAGCTAACAGTCTGTTCAGCTTTGGTGGAGCTGGCGGGTCGTCGTTGCTTGCACCGAACTTCGGCGCTTCCGCTCCTAGTTCCGTTCCTTCCTCCGTCTTCAACTCACGCGCAGGCACACCGGCGTCTGAGAACGAGGCAAGCAAGGACACGGGCGCTCAGGATGACGATGAGGAAAAGCACGAACAGGTTGATCTGTCGCAGTTGACAGCAGAAGAGAAGGCTTCCAATGATGTCGTCTTCCACATCGACCTTGCGCTCGCCAAGCAGCAAGTCGACCAGGGCGACGGTACCAAGAAGTGGGAGAACTTTGCCCGCGGCCCTCTTTGGATCCTCAAGGACAAAGAAAGCGGCAAGTGCTTTGTCCGCATACGCATCCCCAGTGGAGCAACGCCTCTGAACTACCAGATTTTGCCTGCCCTTCGCTCGACCGTTGCTGGCGGTAGCAGGAAAATGGTACAGGCAACGCGACCTGGTAAGGACAAGGGTCTTACTCCAGTGTATTTTGCGGTGAAGAGCTCAGAAATCGCCGAGGAATTCTCGCGCAAATACAACGAGGCCATTCCGCCAAGCTAGGAGCTCGAAGACTACCGCCAAAGGTCTTCCATGTATGTAGGTTGAGATGCTACCAGGCATGCTCCTACGCGTCTTGACGCACCATGTTCATACGTACACACGACTTGATTTCTGAGAGAGCCGAGAGGCTCCACGATGCTGTTCGAACACACCCAAAATTGGCGCTTGTACTTTATTTTGCGGATTTATGTTGCATTGCATTGCGAGGTGTTATGTGGGGAGGTTCGACTGCTTTACGCCAGGCGGCAGCGTTTTTGTAGCATAGCAAATCAAACCGTCAAAACATGCATTGCATCTCCAAGTGTTGCTTTGATGTCGTGCATGCCCAAGTGCTGTTTTGATTTTAGGGGCGACTGGACCCTGCGTCATTGCCAGGCCTACCAGTACTTTCGCTAGCGCGCCGCGCTCTCGTTATGAGTTTGGGTGTCGATGAACGCGTTAGCATGCCATGCCTCGGTGAAGGCCAATACCGCTCGCATCCATGGACGAGCCGTCGGAGCAGCTCCATCTTGAAACACGCGATGCTGTCGTCAAAGCGCTGGCAACGCGCCGGCCGATCCTACACCACCTGAACGCCGATACTTCCTGGCTGCTTCAGTTGCCGCGGCCGGCGAATGCAGTCAAGCATGGCAGCCGCGTCTACTACAACATCTTGATCGACCCGTGGTTCGTCGGCGGGCAGTCGGACGTGGCCAAGTGGTTCTCACAGCAATGGCATGCCACACCGAGTGCGGTGGCTAGCATAGCCGAAGTCGAGGAGATGGTGCGCCAGGTCGAGATGTTGGCGGGCGGAATGCGCAGGAACAGCAAGCGAAGAGCCGCCGCCGACGAGGAGACGCTGATCGATGCTGTCGCCATTTCGCACGAGTTCACCGACCACTGCCACAAAGAGACGCTGCTGGAGGTGCACCGCGACGTGCCCGTTTTTGCGACAGAGGTTCGCCCACTCGCTGCTATCGCCCAATCCACCACCGCCAACTAACGAGCACCAGGAAGCTTCCAAGCTGATCTCATCGTGGTCGCACTTCCGTTCCGTCACTACGACGCCAACCTTCACCGACGACACCGATTGGCACGACGTCTCCCTATCGCCGCTCCCCTCGTGGCTGAGCATCAGCCGCCTCACCGCCGCCAACGATTCGCTATATTACCACTCTGCCCTGCTCATTACCTTTGCAACACACCCTTTTCTCTCTACCACCCCGCGCAAGCCGCGATCCAGGCTCTCCATCAACGGCGATGGTCTAGAAGGGAGCTTCTCTTCGTCCAACGGCGAGGCCGCCGAGGCCGTCATCTACACGCCTCACGGCATCCCACACACCGCCCTGACACCGATAGCAAAGGCAGATCCGGAGCTAAAGGTGCTTGCTTTCCTGCACGGATTGCACGACGTCAGTATATCCGCGGCTCAGCAGCTGAACCTCGGAGCTAAGAACGGAATCTTGGCGCAGAAGATACTGAGGGCGAAGTACTGGGTAGCAACGCATGACGAGGTCAAGAAGGGCGGTGGGTTCATAAGCTGGTTCCTGAGGCGGAAGGTGTGGACCGTTGAAGATGCGTTGCGCGAGGCGAGGAGTGAAGAGACAGGTGGTTACGGAGGCGCTGGCTGGGGCGCTGATGAATTCGAAGACGTGCATTTCAAAGACATGGAGAACGGGGAAAGTATGATTTTGGAGTAGTCGACCGTCATCTTGCATGTTTAGGTAGTACCCGACGTTCTGGTTCTGACTTCGTGTGAAGACGGCTGGACTTAGGATCAAGCTTGTCTGAACACCTTCGAGCGACATACCCACGTCCTTTAATTATAATACTTCGAGTTCCTCCCCTCCACTCGAGGATCCAGAAAGCTTATGTGATTGATAATGGCCTCCTACTCCCACGCGCCTTAGCGTAACAAACACGGGCGGTTTCGCGCGCGCACGTGCGCGATCATCAACTGTTTCCCGGGGCCCTTTTCTCGCAAAGGAGCACATAGAGAATGAGGTTTTTTCTCAACGAATTGATCCACGGCAACCATTAGAGGTTGTCCAGTTCTGACTTGACAGATCGTTTCTGGGGTTCAGAGCTTGATGACTCAGCCACATGATTCTTCTTCTCGTCTCGTGTAGTCGCGATCCACGATGGGTTGAATTTCAGGCGCGAGCTTACCTATATAGACTAATTCTCAAAGACGAGAGCCATTCTAGCAATGCTGACATCCCCGCATCACTCAGCCAGTGATGCGGCGCGGAGTACGACACACGCTTAGACACTCTACTCTAGATGACTCAGTGGGGCTCTGTCTGCGTGATTCTGGTTCTGTAATTCTCCACTTCATACAGTACTGCCTGAGTCACAGTCTGGCACTGCGACTTGCGGCACACTGTATTTAAACGCAGTGCTCGGCGGTTTGAATCAGCAAGTGTAACAAGTGAGGCAGCATCAAAACAAGAGAAGGAAGAAAACCACACTGCAACATGTCGACGAAGCCTATCCCCCCTCCGAACATCTCAACCCCCCGTCTCCACCTGGTGCGCCTCACAGACACATCCTTCGGCTCCCAGCACGTCCAATGGTTCCACGAAAACTGGTCCGACGCCATAGCCACAGGCTGGAGGTAAGTTCTCGCGCGCTCACCAAACCCCTCACCCTACCACCTTGCGTGGTCCCTTCCTTCTCGGGTGTCTTGTCCCCTCCCTAATCGCGCCGAGAGTAAAGATACCGTCCACACCTCCCAACTCCATCTTCCTACTCCGTCGCTACCCACCCGCTGCCAATGCTTCTCGCGCTAAAACTGCAAAGCCTGCACGGCGCAACCAAGTCTCTGGTCGATAGCCGCGCGTGGATGATGGAGCACATGGACAAGTACGACAACTGGTTCTATTCCATCTTCGAGCGCGACGATACTGCTCCCGGCGGCCGCGGCGCCCACCTCGGCAGCGTCAGTCTGAGGCACATGGCCGAGGGCCCGGAGCTGCTGCCGCCCCTGCCTGAGATCCTTAGTAGCGCGGAGGAGCCGGGGAAGGGGGATGTGCTGGCGGATGCGGAGGTGCGGAAGCGGGAGGGCGATTTGTCGAGCAGATCGCTCAACTTGCGGGTCTTGGGTTATGCGTTGTTCGAGCAGGCGCAGGGGAGGGGCGTTGCGACTGAGGCGTGTCGGGGGTTGCTTGAGGGGTATGCTGCAGCTATTGAGGAGTGGAGGGTGAGTCGGGAGGGGCGGGAGGATGGGGGAAAGACGCTGTTTTATTTGGAGGGAGGAGTGGATGTGGAGAATCCCGGGAGCCAGAAGGTGTTGAAGAAGTTGGGGTTTAGGACTGTGGGGATGAAGATGCAGGCGGAGAAGGCGTGGCTCAATGGGGGTTGGAGGGGTCCCGGGTGGTGGATTACGGGGAAATATCTGTGATGTTCGATGGGAGATGAGTTGAAGGAGGGCTTGCAACGCTGCTCTTGTGGTGACTGCGCTTTGCTTCAGCTGTGAGGGGCGCAACCAATGTCCCAAGGGATATACAGCAATTCGCCAACTTGGTGAGCGGTTGGAGCTGGCAAGTTGCTGTACTTTGAAACACACCGTTTCTGATATACTCTACCATGTGTACAGCGCCTTCTTTACCTCTGTCGTTGCAGGGTATATTGTAAACTCCCTTCTCCTCGCCCAAGAGCCACGGTCACACAAACATCTTCAGAGGACACCTGGGCCAACATTGCCAACGTACCACGACCCATGTTCGTGCAATATCGTGAATTATGTCTATGTCGGTGTGTCGGCGATGTCGACTTAGGTCCGCGAACGGATCGGGTCTTCGTATCTGCGCATGCAGTAAGAAAGCATAGCAACGCTTGACATCGGGTCAGAAGCTTGATCCGTTCCGTTTTGCTAATAATTGCCGAGCAATCATGTTGCAAGGTTGCTGCTGCACAAGGCAGCCTGTGTCTCGTTACCTGCTACTGAGGACTTGTTCGTGGTGTTCTTAGGCAACCACGATGGACCAGGCGACCACGATTCTCGCCGCTTGAGGTGACGTCAGGCGCTGTGATTGGTTAGAGTGAGCCCTCAGAACAGGACCGACATTAACTCGGTCTCGGGCATTCGGGGTCAACGATGTTGGTGCGGGCTTTTCGGAGGCTGTCGATATCGTTCAGCTAGAGGGCTCAAGGCAGATAAATATATCGTACATCCGTCAAAGAAGTCGACAGGACGCTATCCTATGAACTGTGAATAGTTCTACACCGTCAACATGTCGCAACAACCATTGAACATCCTCATCTCTGGCGCAGGCGTGGCTGGTGCCTCGTTGGCCCTCATGCTCGCACGTCAGCCAGGCTTCAAGATGCAACCGAGGATCACCTTGATAGAGAAATCTCCAGAACCGCGCACGACAGGCCAGGCCGTTGACATTCGAGGACCAGGCGTCGATGTGATTCGCAAACTAGGACTGGAGCCAGAGATCAAGGCCAGACATACCACAGAGACCGGCCTTGGTTTCTTGAACTCTGAGGGCAAACTCGCGGCGACGTTCGCGGCGACCGGCGACGCGAAGGTCCAGAGTGCAAGCAGTGAGTACGAGATCTTGCGGGGTGATTTGGCAGGTCTATTGCTTGATGGAGTGACGGAGGCGAAAGAGAAAGGGGCACACGTTGAGGTCGTGTATGGCGAGTACGTTGACTCGATGCAAGAGCGGGAAGATGGCTCTGGGGTAGACGTTTACTTCGCCAATGGCAAGGTCAGCAACCAGAAATTCGACGTTGTTGTTGGAGCAGATGGTATCGCATCGAAGACCCGCAGTCTGGTGTTCGGCAAAGAAGACCGGAAAGAACACATCAAGCCATCGGGCATGTACATTGGATTCTTCTCGATCCCACGTCTGCCTGAGGACGACTCACTTTGGCGATGGTGCCAGGTGCCGCCTGTGAGTAGAGCAAACACAATCGTACTGCCTTCTGCTAACAACATATAGGGTCTGGGCATGCACCTCAGGCCGCATTGCAGCAAGAAAACAATGGGTGTTTATCTGACCATCTGCAACTCGAAAGCAGCTCCCATCCCAGAGCTGGATGACATCATACACGCCGATGTTGCTACACAGAAGAAGTATTTACGCCAACGATTCCAGAATGCAGGCTGGCAGAGTCAACGCTTTGTAGATGAGCTTGACGCAACCGAGGACTTCTACATGACACAGTAAGAGTTTTGCTATGATACGTGACATGATATACTGACAAGTTGCAGTTGGTGCCGTGTGTTAGCACCGAAATGGGTGAGCGGTCACTGTGTCGTTCTAGGCGACGCTGCCTTCGCAACCATGGGTGTTGGCACAAGCCTGGCAATGACTGGTGCTTACTGCATTTCCGGTGAACTTTCCAAGATCGAATCTGCCGACCAAGTCCCAGACGCGTTACAAAAATACGAAGATCTATTCCGGCCCTGGGTGGAGAAACACCAGAAGGTGCCCCCAGGCGGTATGCAGCTTGCTAACCCGCAGACGGCTTGGGGCGTTTGGGTGTTCCAAAGTATTCTCAAGATTGTGACCTTCTTGAGGTTGCCGCAGCTGCTCATGCGTTTCTTTGGGGGGGATGGAAAGGAGACCTGGAAGCTGCCGGAATATGGTTGGTAACTCTCATTCAAACGCCCTATCGTGGACTTCTTTCCGTCCTACTTTGTTCAACTCTCACTTCATGATACCACCAACCAATGTAACATAATAGCAACTACCTCTATTACTTCTCGGAAGCAGCCTTCTGCGCTATAAGCCAGACAAAGTTCGCATCTCCCTCGACCTGCTTTGTGTCTTTCAGCAGGATTGAAAACCCTGCCTCTTCGAGCATCTTCACACTTCCCTCTTCTCCCCATGAACTCCAATGCATCCACCCCTTCTCCTCACCAAGCCACTTTTCCTGCACGTTGACCTCCGACTCGTCGACCGCAAAATTAGCCAACAGCAGACCGCTCGGCTTCAGCCAACTTGCTATCTTCCGAACCAGCTGCGTCTGTTCCTGGCGCGGGAGATGGATGACTGAGATAAGAGTTAGTTAGGCAATCAACACAATAGCATCAACTTTCTCTCTTACTGCTGTAGAACCCGGTCACGGCATCGAACGTCTCACTCGGAAACGCCAAGCCCAGCATATCGCCCTCAACGAGCGTCAGCCGGTCCTCATAACCCGCCAGATTTCTGCGCGCAAGGTCCAGCTGAGCCGTCGACAAATCATTTCCAGTGACGTGAATCAGGGGCTTGTCGATTTGGAGCAAGTGCTTTGTCGCGGGCACGCCGGCGCCGCAGCCTAGCTCCAGCATGCTGGCTGTCCGTTGGCTGTCCGAGGGGAGGCGCGAGAGGAGGAGCTCCAGATAGTGCAGTCTGACGGGGTCGTTGGGCGTGGTGAACGCCGCATTGTATGTGTCGGCTACGGCGTCGTAGGAGCTCTTGAGTCGGGCTTTCATGTCTTTTGAGGCTGTGCGGTTGTTAGTAGGAATCGCTGCTTTTGGTTTTTCCCCCCCAAGATCTTACTGTTCTCTGCCATTGTGAGATCTTTATTGTGATTTTTGAAAGTACTTGGACGGTTGTTTTATTTACTCGAGTGCTTCCAAACACAGTTTAGTGATTGGTTGTAAGGGGTAAGCCGCTTCCCCGCGTCAGCAGAACCATTGAGTCATTGGTGGTCTTGACTCCCAGCTTTTGGATGCAATCTGACGACTTAGAGTGCGGCACATCTACCCGTAGCGTAAGATCAGGCTTGAGTGATCATTTAGTGGAAGATATCAAAGGCTTAATTGAACGTAACTGGGTTGTGACCATGGCTTGACTTCTGGCTGTACATTGTCGCTGCCTAGCTTCATTACCATCAGTCACGCTTAGAGCTAATGTATGTGCGTTTGCTCAGCAGATACTTGTAGTCTGCCATCGACGCGAGCACAGCCTTTGCAAGATCCTCACCATCTTCCTCTCCGAATTCTGCCTTCCACTTCTCCTTCTCCGTTTCAAAATCAACACCTTTAGCAGCCAGGCTAGGTATTATGCCCTTGGACGCGTTTATTGTCGACAAGAAGGCGGCCTTCCTTGGGTCCGGCTCTTCTCTTTCCTCCCATTCGTATAACACGGCGTCAGGGTCCAGTCCCGTCATGAGGCAAACATGTCGTACTGCGGCTCTGTCATTGATGATGTCGTCTGCATCAAGCACCTGCGGCCGCAAGTTGCCACCTTGGTCAAGGTACCAGTCGTACAGGGCTCGAGAATGGCGCAGCGTCAGTATAAATTCAAGCATCGGTTGGCGAGGACGCATTGTGCCCATGGATTTTGACACAGCGCGCACCATAGATGGATACATCAGAATGGGATTTCTGATCTGTATGATTGGTCTCATGGACAGGAGAATGCTGTCCGGAAGGCAGGTTGGGTTGGTGTAGGATGAATTGACAAGACCACGCTCATGCAGTCTAAGCGGCTCCACTTTATCGCTGCTGTAGACGTGTGTGAACATTTTGTCTGGGCTCGCCAGATTTAAAGCATGCTCTTTGAGAAACACCTGTTTTCCCTGCACGGTTGTTAGCAAATTCAGCATGGTAAGCAAAGCACATCGTCTTTTCAATCGACTGCGGGGTTTGGTCCATTTATCGTTCCCTACCTGCCTGAAAACTTTCGACACCAGCCCTGCGCAGTGCTGCGTCTTCACCAACTGGCTGCTCAGAGCTGATAAAGTGCAGTAGTAACTTCGTAACTATCAAAATTGCCTATCCGACCCGCTTTTCCCTCCAACGTCGAAAACAAAAGTGCTATGCTTACATTTTTCTGAGCGTCTTCGATCTCATCTTGCAAGCTATCGAAGCCAGCTTGATATGCATTGTATAGTGCTTTGCGTTCCTCTTGCGGCCACTGACCCAAGGGACCCTTTTCGAGTTGCGAAAGCGATGCAAAGCCGGCGTCGAAGAGTTTGTAGCCAGAATTCTGATAACCGGGCTGCTTTGACATCATCTTTTGGAATAAATTCGAAGCTGATCGCGGATTTGTCAGTAGATACACTCCGTGGCGTCCCTCTCCTTGGGGCGCAGGATCCGGTATTCCTGGCATATTGCAAGCTGTGTTCCAAAGTAGCTCCGTTGTTTGGTTTCAGGGAAGACGGCTTGTTCAGAAGTGTTACTCAGGCACCATCATCGTTTCTTGTGTGTCTTTATAAGGGTGTCGACCCCTGCTTCACCTTCAGGTCCGCCCATCTGCACGCAAGTATCACCGGTGGCCGGGGCGACCGAGTGCCGAGAACAGTGGGACAAATGAATAAAGACTGCATTTCATCTTGTCACGCTCGAGCGTTTGTGCCTCAGAACAGAGCAGGATCGACAAAGGTATCTGACGGCCTCGCGCTCCCAGAGGCCCGACAGCCCGACATTTGCGATCGGCCGAGCTTGGCCTGATTAAATATGCCAACGATTATAGCGCTACGCAGGAACCCCACTGACAGAAGGTTACACAGTGCAAACTAGCAAGGTACTCTGCGGACAGTCCCCATGCGCGTGACGTGACAACATGCAGGAGCTGCACTCCTTCGCCATGCTCGACTAGCGCACATAATTGCACATAACAAGCGCCACGGAAGTACCAAGAATAGTGAGCAGAATACATATGTAGTTTGCTACACTACTAATAGCCGTTCTCTTGCTTCCAGATGTAGCGGCCGGTCAACTCCCGAATGTTCTTGCCAAACATATACGCCGGGATTGCAAGGCCGCCCAGGATACCTGTAACAATGGCGAATATATCCATCGATGTCTTGTATCCTAGAACCTGTACTGCCGGTACCGTGGAGTAGCTAAGTCCAAAGGAGATGAATCCTCTTCCGGCACACAGTAAGAGGAGGAGAGGACCTGCTTTGCTTGGAAACTTGGTTGCGTGTTAGCAGAATGCAGACCCACTCGCCAACAACTCGATATCGATAACTTACCGAGTCAACCAGATAAGTAATTCCCACGGTATTTGCAGCGTTAAAAGCAAAAAATCCGATATGGTACGTCGAAACAATAGCAAACCAATGCCAATGCTCCTGTGCAGCGCGACCATAAATCACACAGGCAATGATCATCAAAGCGACGGGCATGGCCAGAGCAATGAGACGAAATTCTGGTTCGTATAAACCACGATTTCTTCGACTCAGTATCTTGACTACGAAGTCAGAGCCGTACCCAAGAATTGGGACGATCAGTGTTGCGGCAACAACTTGGCTTAACTGAACTAAACCGAGCCATTGGTTCTTGAACAGATAAGGTGGCTGTGCAAGAATCTGAGCAAATGTCGAAGCGTGGTAAACGTAAACTCCCAAGTAAGCTCCGTTCAGAATGAGCAGCCAGAACGTCGTAGGGATGATGAGACCCTGTCCAGTCTCTTTGTAGAATTGCACAGTGGCCCACCAATTTGGCTTGGCGTTGATCAGCTTCAAAGAGTGCTTCCAGGTTCGTGGGCCCCAGGTTGCCTCGTCGACCTTATGATTTTGAGCAGTTGTTACTCGGAAGATGCGCTCCTGGTCACCCGCTTTGTCGATTTGTCCATTGGCGTCAAATCGCAAATGCACCGCTCCGACTGTTGAATTGTGAGTTGAGTACCAAGTGTATCCCTGAGGTTACTTACGTTCAGCGTCTGATGGGCGGTCAAACTTTGTTTCGTAGAGGAAGAAAAATGCTAGTAGAAGAAGCGCCGCATTGATGATGGCGATAATGCCGTACCACCACTTAAGTCCCAATTGAGGGTTGGGAATGATAGTAGTGGTTGCATAGAACATAGCTGCGACGATAACTGCAAAATGATTAGCACAGGAACGCAGTTTGGCATATGGGCGAAGTACCATTCTCAATGCCAATGAACCACGCAAGGCCTCGACCACGCTCGTGCAAGAAGAAGATTTCTTGTACAATCATGGGCGCCAATGCCTCGCTTTGTCCCGCAGCCAGGCTGAAGACGTTGCGTCCAGCAATGTGACTACTGAGCGTCTTTGCATTCGCGCACCAGATCGACGATGCGATACAGAGCACCAGAGTCGCCAAGAAGACTGGTCGACGGCCGATAGCCACACATAACGGCATGGATATCAAGTTTCCAATTCCCATGAATAGCGTAGGATATGTTAGGAGATCGGTGACTCTGGCAGCATCTTGCGGCGGGTACAAGTGCATGAGGACTGGAGCCACAGCCCCCAAAGCAGATGTGCAGAGAACAGAGAAGGCACCGTAGACCGCTACAATGAACACTATGGTGAACTTGTGCCACCTGGGGAGGTTAAGCGGATCTATAGGTGTGTCAGTAACGCTTCGAACGGCTCTTCCTACATGACCATACCTTTAGGATCAGGGCTTGGCGTAGGTATAAGAATCACAGTGTTTTGATCTAACAGCTGGACAGTTCCCCGAGCCTGATGATGAGCATCCGCTTTGCTCATCTCAACGTCCTCGACAGTGCTGGCACTGTTCTTCAAATCCTCCTTCGGTAAAGACATGGTTGAGGTGTCCCTGAGAGTAGCGATAGATCGAACCCTTGGAGGCTCAGGAATGCAGTGGTCAATTCTGGGCTGCTATCGTAATATTTCCAGCGGCAAGGTGTCTATTCATATCGCCAGGTGTCGACTCGGAGCAACATGGCTGACACACTCGCGTCAATTGTGTGGCGTACCCCAGATTCCCCGCGAATGTACTCCAGACCTCCACATCCCGTACTTATGCGACTTGAATCGCTATCGGTAGTTCTTTTCATGTGCACAAATCGTTGACAGAGCGCGCGTGGCAGGGCACGAATCCAGCCTTCTCCGTGCTCGGATTACTAGTGCAACGCTAGACCCCGCACGCTTTCGGCACTGGGGTTTCGGCTGGTAGCTCAAAGATCCCTCGGAATCGTCTTGCCAGATCCCTCGGATTCGACCTCGCCCTTCAATTGTTACACACAGTCCTTTCGGAGAAAATTATAGGCTTTCTGGGAGACCCGCTTGCATCTGTACCCATGTCACTTTCATCTCATGCGGGCACAACCGCTGCAGCAGAAGATCCAGCTTCGACGCCAGCCCCAAAGCGAAGACGATTAAACCTTGCATGCAATTACTGTCGCAGCCGTAAGACCAGATGCGATGAGCAAAGACCTTCATGCCATGCATGTCTCGCGGCAGGCTTGGTCTGCGTCACAACAGATCCGAAGAGGCCCGATCACCGTGTAGAACGACGTGAAGCTGGCAAAAGATCTGAAAATTACAGACCGTCTTCGATCGCTGGCCAGACACCGGATGAGGTAGACGTTGGACCAGCTGAGGGCCTCCCGAGTACACCAGCTGATGTTGTTGTTGTTGTTGCAGCCGATGAGCGCCGGCACCCTCTCGACAGCAACGACAACGCAAGTGGAGAGAGATTCCGCGGCTTGTTGCCTATCTTCAAATACGACATCAGCTCAAGTACAGTCGAGATCCTTACCGGCTGGCTGCACGTGGCCTTTTTCCGCCTTGGGTATAGGCAACGGCTCACGTCGAGAAGCCCGCCTATTCCACAGGGATCCAGTCACACTTATGTTCCTGTTCTTGCCCAGCTTCCGACACTACCTCATCCTCTGGAGCATCAAAAGTGGGTCTCGAACTATTTTCGAAGAGTTCAGCCTGTATATCCTGTTTTGCATGAGGAAGAGGTTCTCGCCACTCTTGGTCTGATAGAGACGCATGGCATCGCAGCTCTTATCTCAAGCCAGGAACGTCTACCACAAGTTGTCGCAGCACTTGCTGTACTCCAGCTGGGTTCTAGTGGATGTGAAGATGTAAGCCCAGGCATGTCTGAGTTAACAATGCTCTTAAAGGACTTGCTTGGCAGATTGATCGAACGTCCGACACTACCGAATATCAAAGCTCTTTTCCTATCAGCGATCAATGTTTACCAGCGCGATGATCTCACCTCGGCCTGGTCTGTTCTGAGCCTTTGTATCTCCATGGCCACGTCGCTTAGACTTGGTAAAGCAAGCCTCTCTCACCAGTCGACAGTAAGCAATGAAGAAAATAATAGGAAGAGGATATGGTGGTCGATTTGCGTCTTTGAGAAGCTTCTTGCATTTGAGATGGGAAGGCAATCGGCAGTTGTAATCGACGGACTCTCACACTTTGATTCGTCGGCTTTTGTGTCCCACCAAACCATTGCAGAGCATTCTAGCAGAGCAGACGCTGATAATGGAAGACAGCACGAAGAGATCTTATTCTTCAAAGCCACCACAAGTCTTACAATACTTCTTGGTGAGATCGGAAGTCGTTGCGTACAGATTCGTGAACAGGAGGAGATATCCGAGAGAGAAGAAATCCAGCGAATGGTTGCTGAAAAAGTCCGAATCACAGGAGAGGCGTGCCTCCAGCTGAACAGGTGGGCAGAAGAGCTACCAAATCATCTTAGACCGGGATCCGACCTGATCTACGATCCATGCACGTTTCCACATGCTGCTTTCTTGTCCATACATTATCACAACGCCCTCCTTGTTCTTACTCGCAACTCTATCTTGATCAGCGAGTCCGCCCTTCGAGTTACCACCGATGTCATGGCAAAGGATCAACCTTGGCGTCATGTGATCCGGAACGGCCCACCCATGGTCGCAAATACCGCACGAAAAATCATCAGACTATTCATCGAGATTGAGGAAAATGGAATTCCTCTACTGATACCTCACACAAATGCCTCCCTACATGCACTGTATGTTCTTGCTGTGCACTTGTTGAAGCATCCTAATACGATGCTGGGTGAGACGGACTTGAATGTAAGCAGCCGAGCAACCTTGATTCCGTGTAGTTATTTCAAAGTTGACATCATTCCAGCTTATTGGCCATGCAGCGCAACTAGTAAGGAAGCGGATATATCCAGGGTCCGAATCAAACAGAATTCTGGACCGGGCGTTGGATAAGATCGAGGACGCTTTCAAACAGACCATGGGGCCGACCTACAAATCGTTCAGAAGCGTGTACACATCTCATAGTCCGAACCCGACTGAGAGCCACCCTACGGTCTCTTCCGATGTTTCCATGTATACCATGGAGAACAATGCCAGTCTGGCCGATCAGAACTTCCTGGGACAGATTCCTCCGCTGGATTGCATATCTCAGGATGGTTACGGTACCGATGCATTATGCTACTATGGCATGGATATAGGAACGTGGGTCGGGTTAGATAACATGAGGTGGGACGGAGGACAGCAGATCCTGTAGGCATCTCACAACTCTGACTTGGCGTTGTACGAATACTTGATACATATGGTCAGCACTGTACTTCCAGCTAGACTTAACGAGCAAATGACGAGTGTGTAAGATGACGTCACTATAATCACTTCGGATGAACAGCCTCAAAACTGATGTGCAAGCGGAGTCAAAATTTGACCTTGCATTGTGAGATACAATATCTTTGAACTGCCTCTTTTCATTTACACGTACTTATGATGCCTACCGCCTATCAATTATTCTATGTGTTGTCAAAATCGTCTCCAACGTTGTAGGTTTGAATTCTGCTAACCAACCCTGCAAAGTCTAACTGCGGCATTCACTTCGTCGAATATTTTGTTACACGCATTCCTCGATAAGACGTCTTTCTACACAAATGGTAGAATGACATGACTAGGTGTCTGACCTCCGATGTGAACTCGATGTGTGCCCTTATTATTGAGATGATCCAGTGTCCCGAAGTTGTCCACGCTGCGAGTCCTGCCGCTTACATGAACACGAATACTCTCTCCCGCTTCGTACTCGATACCAAATGCCCATATCCCGATGTCCAGTTTCACAACTGTGCCGGCGGGTACCTTCTCCTCCTTATCATGCGGATGGAAAGGCCAGTTCGGATGCATACTCTTTGATTCATCGATAGACCGTAGAGAAGCGCGAAGAATGCCACTGGGGCCACGGTATTGTACTACTTCTGTTGCCTCCTTCGGTGTGAACTCGGAAAATGACTTGATGGGAAGCCCCTCCCCTGACCTGGGTATTAGTATATTTTCGATCAAATAAGCGGAACTTGCTTGCTTACAGGGTATGTTTAAATTGACCATAGGCTCGCCAGACTTTGACAACTTCTCCAGCTGAATGTATATATCCATGTCCTCATGATCTGGGCAGGACATGTATATGACTGCCTTAGGAAGACCGACGAGACGGGTTGTTTTTGAGAACATGTGGGTGAATGAAACACTCTCTGCACTTTCCGAGTTGTATGAAAGCACAGAAGAATCGCTGGGTGCTGCCTCGGACAAATCTCCGGAAGAGTTGAAGAACATAGGCTTATACTCGGTCCTCGGGATGGGGAAATCGTCCTCAACAACGTTTTCGTAAGACTGTGGCTTGCTCGGATCTGGCTCACCAAATCTCAAGACAGCCATCCGTACAGGTGGTGTCTTTTCCCAGCCGTTGTCCTTGCCTTGAAGGAAGTGATCCATGAACTGGAATAGCTCTTCCTTAGCTTGTGGATTGCCCCAGAGGTCGTACCACTCTTGCCAAGGATGCCATCTAAGCCATTTCTGCGAGCTTGCGACTTCGAGCCAGCCTCTGATAGCGCCCATGCCGTGCATCGTGTTTGTCCATGTTCCGGTAATGTACGTGGGCACATTGATGTTCTTCATTACGGGACGCTTGTCGTTCCACCAGTTATTTGCGAGAGGACTCTTCTTGAACATCTGGCGAAATGATTCGATACCGCCATGGCCGTGTAGCTTTGATTATCATTAGCCAGTTGTAAAAATTTACAATGCGTTTTTCTTACCATGTACTTCGCAATTAAGCGGTCGAAAAGGTCTCCAGAGTATATTCCACCTCGAGCGAACTGTTCTCGGTAGAGGTCTCCACAGCCTTCCCATGGAGCGATGGCGGCAAGATGCGGCGGTTGGAGGGCTGCAATGAACCACTGTGCGATTGCTAGATGGCTGTTTCCGGCCAGACCAACTTTGCCACTACACCACGACATCTCTGCTAAGGCTTCGATTGTGTCGTATCCGTCCTCTGCCTCTTGAGAGCCCAAGACTACCATGGTCCCTTCCGAATCACCCGTACCCCGGATATCGATATTCACGATAGCGTAACCTCTAGGAACCCAGTCCGCTGGGTCAGGCGCTTCAAACTTTTCCAACCCTGAAAGTGTGCCGGACTTGATACCGAGATTCCAAGGGGTCATCAAGGCGAGACTCATAACACCATTGAATTTCTTGCCAAATGGGGACCAGCACAGAATAGTTGGGACGGGGGCTGAAGGCTCCGGAGGTCGGTATACATCGGCATAGAGTGTAATGCCGTCGCGCATCTTAATAGCGACATCGTGATCCACAAGAATTGGCGATGTCAGCGGTTTTGTATCCGGATGGTCATACTTCCATCCAGCAGGAAGCACCTCGCTATGTGGATTACAAGGAACAAATCCACCCTCGCCAGCCTTTGGAGGCAAGAGAGGATCGATGGGAATTTCCACGTCGTAGGAGATGGACGTAGGCATGTTTAGAACTGGAGAAAAGTTGGCAGTGAAGAATGATAGGACCGTAAGAAGTGTGGAATCAACCTCTGGTTATAGACATTTTGAAGAAACCTCTTAACCGCGGTAAAGGTATCTCCATGCTCGTTGATAGCCCCAAGCATCTGTTCGGCATAAAGTGAGAATGTCGGGACATGACAAGCCGAGACATAGCTGTTGCGAAGCTTTTGTGTAAGCTTGGGACCGAAAAGGGCAAGTACATACGCAGCTTCGAGACACGCACTGAATAGAGACTCCGCATCGGTTCGGATTAAATTATCGGCATGTGGAGTAGGGGCTGTCGGACGGCCGCGGGTCAGCGAAATGCGGAGTCGAGCGTTAGTGTGTGTTGATCTCTGTGCGGCTGAGGAGCAAATCGTTTGTGCCTCAAACGTTACTTGGCATAATGCAAGACGTGCAAGAACAACGCAATAGATTGATTTTGATCGAACCGACCAGGACAGCGAATGACTACTGTATCCGATAAGGCTATACGAATCAATTCGCCGTCTTTACCTTCGATCGTTCTCAACCAAATCCTTCTGATATGCCATATGGCCAATGGAAGCTGACAAGAGGCAGCATTCGAATCCGCCAAAATTGTCGCATGACCAACCCCGACGGTTTGATGACCAAGTTGTTCCAACAAGCGTCGTGGCTGCCAGGTTATGAGTGGGGTTTCACATTTCCCCACATCGCAAATTGTGCCAACGGCTGAGCGATCTCGGCTCGGAATCATGAGTGGCATTCCGCGGAATCAAAATCGAGCCCCACCAGCTTCCCCAGAACCACAGATTCGCTAATGTATGGGGTACATGCACGAAGTGCTTGGTTTATAAATGCTTTAGATCTCACGTTCAAGTTGTCACTTCAAGAACATAGAGCTACTTTCTCTGCGCATACTTGCTTCGAGACTGAATATCTTCAAGATGGCTACTGCTGCTGTTGCCATGCCTACCCAGGCCTTCACCCACCACGAGCCTACTCAGGTTCTGAAAACACAATCTAAGAACGATTCTACATACACAGACCCCAGAACGGCCCCAAAGACAAAGGTCTCTCAGGGATGTCCGCTTCCTGCCAAGTTGACCCCCAAGGCACCTGGACCAAATCAGCTGTACAAGCAAAAGGGCGTGTCTTACGGTGATTGGCGGGACGACTTGGTTCGTGATGGTTTTGTCATTGTCAAGGGAGTAAGTTTGAAATATGGGTCTACAACACCAAAGCACGCACTGACTCTCTCAGGTAATCCCTAAGGAACGAGCCCTTCAGTATGCTGATTCCACTTTTGATTTCTTGGAGACTTTGTAAGTACAGTCCTGTGCAAAGCAATATGCAGACCTTCTGACTGACTGTGACAAGCCCCACTGGCGGCTTCAAGCGCGATGATATCAGCACCGTTCTGGAGAAGAACTTGCCGGTCATGAACGAAAAGGGCATGATCTTTGGCTACGGAATCAACCACGAGGAGGTGGCCTGGAACATCCGTCAGGAGCCAGGCCTGATCTCTGCCTACGAGAAGGTGCACGATACCTCTGATCTTCTCGTCAGTTTTGACAGTGAGTCTTCGTATCTCATGGCCTCTAGCATATTTTTCTAACTAGGTGTCTCAAGGCATGAATGTGCAATGGCCAAATCGCCCTGACCAGAAGCCAAACACCCCCTGGCCTCACCAGGACCAGGATCCTGCTACTGCAGCCACTTTCCGATGCCTGCAAGGCTTGGTGAATCTCCTGCCCAACGGTCCTAACGATGGTGGTTTGTATGTCTGCAAGGGAGCGCATGCTGCCAGTGCGGAATTCCACGAGATCTTCAAAGACGACCCGGAGAAGGTTTGGTCCTGGACTCATGAGTGGTTCGGCTTCAAAGATACTCACCTGAAGTGGTTGGCAGAGAGGGGCCACGAGTGGGTTAAGCCGGATATGGAGCCTGGTGATTTGATCCTATGGGACTCGAGGACACCCCACTACAACTTAGTCCCCAAGGGCAACACACCCAGATTGGCCTACTATACGTGCTATGGCCCAGTCACAGATGCCACTTCACAGCAGTTGGTGGACAAGAAACGAGCTCTGGACACGACAACAGGAACTACGCACTGGCCAAACGCTCTCCATGTTGGTGGACTTTTCCCAGAGCGCGACGGCAAACGGTGTGAACATGATACTGGGAAGCCAAGGAAGGACGTGGAGTTGACTGAGAGGGGCTGGAAGCTGACTGGTATCCCTTATATGAACTAGATTAACGTTTTTTGGTTAAGAAATGACAATATTTCAAATAAAGTGTTCCAAGATGTCGGCAGTGCCGCGTAAGTCACAGTAGATGTCCAAAAAGACATCACCATGTGATTGTCGCACTGGTTGAGGTGATCAGGGCGAAATATAATATACTTGTGTCGCATCGAAAATTGCCTTATATATCGCCTAGCCGCAGTAGTAGGTAGATTAGTATATTTTGCTGCTGCGATAACTTGTGACGTCAATTGACACCGAAAATCTTTCGAGGCTACTGGCCTTGAAAACTATGGCTTGTAACTGCGCCAGCATGTGCTTATGTACACTGTAGATCGCTGGTGCGAAAAATAAATATTTCTTGCCGCGTAGACAATTTTCGTATATTATGACTGGCTCCTTAAGATGTATGCATGCTTGTGTAACTCCGATTATGTCGCTGTTGAAAGTTGTACTGTACCCTGTTACGGTCGACCAGCTATCAAGCGCACTGTTAGAGTGGTTAATGTTAAGATTATAGTTCGAATACTCCAAATTGTATTAGCAGGTTCCAGGCAATTCATGATGTCTTTAGAATAGCTAGAAAGTTTCTAGGCTGAATTTCTTGTTGTCCTTGCCTAATCGAATCCTTCTCAAGGTAGTGTCCGCTCGGATCCGACAAGATGGAGTAAAGTAGAGTAAGGGGCTAGTAGGTAAGGCTTATGGGTAGGGCATCAAGGCCCTTACTAGCCAACACGCGCGGAACCATAGAGAATCATTCGAATTTCATTCTTTGCAACCACTCCAACCCCTAATACACCACGCAACTGTAGCATGGTCTCTTTAGCACGAAACTTATAAAGCGTTGCAATGACATTGTTCATTATCCATAAATACTATAAAGGTGTCTGTTCATGAGATTCTAGCATTGTCGCGCATAGCGTGGCGTTACACTCTCGGTATCCAAAATTTGACACCGGGATACTAGATCGTGTACCTGAAACCCTTCTGGTCTCCCTCGGTGTACTCTAGCTCGACTTCGCCTCGATCTGCGCGCTTGTTCTGCCTGATAGAGATCATAGAAAGGATACCAACAAGCACACAGGTGAGTATGCTGGTAGCAAGGCATGCATAGATACCCGGACGGTAATGAGGCGCGTCCTGAGCTCTGAAAACCAAGCCTCCAGCGATACCACCCACACCGCCCATACCGACAAGAGTTGCAGAGCAGAAAGCGCGCTTCCACTGTCCACGGATGTTGTTCGCCTGATATG
This sequence comes from Epicoccum nigrum, assembly GCA_002116315.1. NCBI lineage: Eukaryota > Fungi > Ascomycota > Dothideomycetes > Pleosporales > Didymellaceae > Epicoccum > Epicoccum nigrum. The sequence continues at coordinate 837,337 of KZ107839.1, forward strand.
ACATCGTTGCGGGGATGTTGCTGTTGGCTCCAGCAGTGGTCAGGAAGACACCAAAGTACCGTACCGCAGGAGCCTTAGCGAAGCCCATGATAGGCAGGCCAATTAGACAAAGAATCATGTTGAATACAATGATCGGTCCTCGGATCTTCTTCTTGTCGCCGAGCCATCCGCACCCGAACATAATTATGGCCTAGGTCTGTCAGTTTCGCGTTCTCGTATGCTGGAATTTGAAGCATTGAATCCGTGCCGGGACGGTACTTCGAGTGCAGGAGGACTTACAGCGAAAGCATAAGGTGGAGCAACGAGACACTGTGCCTCACCCACACTAAAGCCCATGTTAAGCTGCAGAATGACAGGCAGGAAGTAAGCGAGAGCGTAGGTTACTGTCGTGGTGTTGAAGAAGATCTGGGCTATGTCAGTAAAGCCCCTTGCTCGCAATTAATAAAGCTCACCATTGCGAAAATCCAGACTTTCAAATCCAAGCCTCCCTTGAAGAACTTCTTAGTGTTCCATGGCTCAGGTTTTGCGTCTCCACGATCTTTATCGACACGGTTGATAATGTATTTCGCTTCGCGCTCTGTCAGAAACTTGTAGGATTTGTGCGCTTTGTCTGGAAAGTCGACCAGTAGCCAATATGCCGCAATGCCGAGGAAACAAGTCAAAGCACCTTCAATGATGAAGATCCTGGAGGTAGTCAGTACCCCAAGCGATGTAGAAGCATGAGGGATCGCTTACCAGCGCCATCCTGTCAGACCTTCCCTCCCATTCAACTGCATCAAGCCATATGCAAGAATACCAGCGCAAGCAGATGCCAAACTTCCGAGGATATAGAAGACACTGTATCGCTTTCCGATATCGTAACGCGTGTACCACGTGGACATCAGATACACGCAGGAAGGGAAGAACCCGGCTTCTAAGATACCAAGCACGATTCTCAGCGCTGCCAAGGATTCCCAGTCCTTCACGAATCCCATACCAATCATCACTGCTCCCCAAAGAGTCACGATGATCGACAGGTGCACACGAGGGCCGAGATAGCGGATGATGACGGTCGAAGGAGGCTGGAAGACAATATATGTTGTGAAGAAGACGAGAGTCACCACGGAGTAACGCGAGACCGTGCCCATAAGCACAGTTAGACTTAACTCCTTGTTCATACTATGACTGGATTAGTTTGAAAGGTCGTGTACGGAGGACAGTGTGACGCACCCTGCGATGGAAGCAGACGACAAATTCGTACGATCCATCAACGAGATGCAGTAGAGCACTCCCACTGTTAGGACCAAACGACGATCGATTCGGTGAATGATCTTCCTCTGCTCTGTCGGAGAGAACTCGCATTCATAATCATCGTGAGTGGAGCTGTTGACATCTTCCTTATGGGTTACGATCTCTTCCTCGTGGTCGACCTTGTAGTCATTGGGGTATGCAGCGGTCTGCATGTTGTTCGCCATTATTGCGGTGCCAGCAGATATGCTGTGGAAAGGCGAGCAGGAAGCTTGGGTCAAGACAGTAGATATAGGATGCCATTATATGCTCAGGTGGCCCCGTACGACCCGTTAATTACGCTGCCAAGCTACTTGTGGGCTTTCGCAGACATCGAGAATCTGGAAAGATACCGAGGCCTCGGCGATTCCCCCAATTGGAGAAAGGAGATCTCATTCATGCCAGCAACGGCTTCAGGGTTGTGGGGAGCCTCAGAAACAAAGAGATGCGTTCTGGGCGCTTGGTGGAGGATGCGTCTGGGGTTTGACTTGGCATGTGGAGACCCCGCATTAGCATCCACTCGCGGACCAATCGAGGCGCGAAGTCATCGCCACAAGATTCTCCGCTCGCAATTCTCAGATCTCTTGACTGATGTCAAGGCGAGTCTGCTCGCGTGGATGGCGTGCAACTAAAACAAGTCAAGCCAAAGCGCAAGTCTTTGTTCAACGTCGACTGCTGTTTCATGCCATGTCAACGACGTTTCTGTCACTGCGTTTCAAGCGCTCGTACGCGGGGTAAATCCACAGGCATTGTGCTTCTCCACAGTATCCGCTTAGACTGTCCGGATCTGGATACTCCTCCGACAGGGGCGGGCGATGCTTCGATAATCTGATGCCACTCCAAGGCCGCACCACGCCGGAAGACGTACTCGTCACTTGCCGTGGCTCGACATCCGGCTTGGCGGTTTTGGTCGCCCCCGTACAGCTGCACCTAGTGCTTGTCGAAGAAGAAGCCTCTGCGTCACAATTCTCAGCGGTCAAACTCTACACCACTCGCAAGAAGCCTGGCAGACATGACATGCGTACTGTGCAGATTACTGCGCAATGTAATTGCCTGAGGATTGAATTCCAGACAAGTCATATGTCCGGCATGCCAATTCATATCGCAAGGGGTGATCCGGCTTTCGCGTATTAGCGGCTTGATTCGACTCGTCCAACATACGCTTTCAGGCGACACCTGCCGCGCTTGAACACGTCCGCGGCTCCTGCTCACCTTCCAAGACTTTGGCTGATCCAGCGGTGTCGTCTTGGGAAGATCAGCGTGACCCACAAGTCGGGAGAATTACTCCACATACTAGAAATTACGAAGTACGCCTTGGATATCCGTGTGACTGTGGCACCCCCTCGGATGATGTCTTGCTCCTAAGAATATTGTGGGAAACAGTTGTACTCGTTGGGTTGTACTTCGCGACGTGTCCCCAAGCACGCAAATGATGTACACATAGTCGTTGTTCATCGCGGACACTTCATTAGGACCTACCGAAAGTGACAGGTTGCAGATCTGTAATAACATCTTTAACTGTTCACAGCGCCCGGGCCTAATTGAACGACCGTGCCCTCGAGTACATGCAAAGGTCCAGGTCTAGGACCTGCTTTTCGAATGCTTGTTCACCGTACCCAGTACCCGGGTCCAGCTCAGATGTTCTTCCCCGGATCATCAATACCCCAGATCTGACACTACGCGCCAAACGCCAAACGTGGCTGAGAGACCATCTCGCAGCCGAGGCCTTGATCAAAGCATATTCAGAATCGGCACTATACAACCGCACACTTACGCCTCATATCATACTCTGTAAGATCAATTACCAATCACGATGCCCAGTCCTACCGAGGTCACCGTCGAGTCACCAAAAAATCCATCCGAAAGCTCCCGCATCAGGAACTCAGCTCAGCCACCGTCACAACAACAACAACATCGCCCGCATTGCGGCAGGCACGAAGTTACAGTACCAATAGGGGGCATACTGCATGAGAACAAACCGAGGCTCAGTAAGACACTGCCAAGTTGCCAAGTGACGCTGAACAAGGGTATGCAGGTGCATTCCAGCCACAGTATTTGATTTAGATCAACTCCTTCGTATAAGATCTCACGAGTTCCAATCAGCTGAATAGGTGATCTCGAGCCCCAAGAGCTGGCTTGAAAGCAGCATGTCAATACGTGGTTCGGAGAGATTGCTTTGAAATGAGCGAGTCAAAGAAGGCAAAAGCCTCGGAGGCGTGAAGATACAGCACCTGCCATCTTTTCACAGCCGAATGGACATCGAGGACTCTGGGAGGACTCAGTCAAGAAGAAGCAATGAGTATGTATGTCTGATTAACCATATAGGCATATTAAACAGTTATAACTTCATCCCAATCACGCCAATTAAACCTGAAGTACTTTTACTCCAACTAAATACCGTATTTTTGCAGTGTGCTCCAGTTGCCGAATAAAGGACTTCCTCCCTTGTACCATGAGCACTTAGAAGTTAAGGTGGCTAAAGCTCTATTCTCACTCCTTGCAACTGAGCCCCAAATGTGCCATCTTTCCAACCAGAAAGTGGAGTCTGCAGTTGCACCTCGTCTCCGCGTGCTGCAGACCTTGTATTACTCTATGTTTAGATCTGGCCAAGGAAACAGTGTATATGGAGAGAACGCAAAACACCGACGCAGTACATACAGATTTCCAACCATTCTCCGAACAGAAGCCGACAACATGTGAGTGGTTGTAGTGGGAGCTCCAAAGACGTTGGTTTATGCCCCGCTGGATCAGTGACGAAGTCACATTGACAGTACAAACACTTGCTCTTAGCAACGGAGAGTGTAGCCATACCATGCGTTTCGAAAGGTAGGCTTGTGAAAAGGATGAATGCAGGACGGCTCCGTCTCCTGCCGCTGCCGCTATCGACTGAGAGAAGAAACACTACAGCGCCGAAGTCCCACGAACCGCAGAGTCGATGCTACCTGCGTACCTAGCAGCAGCGTCGATGTACGTTCTTCCTTCTGTTCTTAATCACTGAGGGCCGATCTATCGAAAAGTGAAGCTCAATTCCCGCAGCTTCTTGGCAAGACTGATGTGCATACAACGAAGATCATGCAAGAACTGTTGGATAGTTTTGACTAGCCGGCAGGCCATTGAAGTCACGTTTGCATGGCTATGGCTTCATTGGAGTACCTTTTCTTATATCTCGAAATGATTCGGCTAATCCAAGATTATTGTTCATTGCGGATATAGGTAAAATGGTGCATCGTCAAAGTTCATTACGACGGTGGTGTTCGAAAGAGAAGTCAGAGATGGTTCGAAGCGGCTATGGTTGGAATCACCATTTCTCTCCATCGAAGTTACAAGACCGGGCCTACTAATCACTATACTCTCACCTTCGCCATGACATTGAATGTACGGTAAATTTCGATGTTGTACAATTGAAAAAGCAAAAGGTATCTAGCTTGTAGAGGACGGCTGCTGCATATATATGTATACGCATATTTCATAAAATGTTCTTATCGTAAGTGGTATCGATCCCTAGAAACATTGCCCATACCCGCGGGCACCGAACGCCATTGCTGTATAAAAAGATAAAATTGCGATCAACCCTGCTTTCCAAGCTGTTTCTCGACATCTTCAGGCGGCGTCTTAATAGTTGGCATCTCCACCACGGGGTTCGGCGGCCTGTAGGCTTGATATTCGGGCTGAGTTCCATTCTTCTCATTAATGACGGGCATCACCATTGCGCTATCAAGCTCCACAGGCCTCTCGTGATTGTGTGCAAACAGCCCCTGGTTCTGTCCTGGCGAGTATCCAGGCGGTGAAATCCCCCATGTTGATCGAGCACTTGAACCTCCACCAATGAATGCAGTATCTGGAGCATAAGGTGAACCTGATCCTGGCCGAAAGCCTGCGCCGGAGTCGAGCTCTGCCTTTCCCGGAATCGTCGAGGTCGGGCGGCCGGGGCCAACTGGGTTGCTGTCGATTTCAGAGGTGCCGGGGCGCGAATGACGGTATACATTCTGCTTCTTCGGCGATGCAAGAGCGGCCGGTGCCATATCAGGTGAATCGCCGCCGTCTGGAGTAGCCTTATAGGGATGGTCCTTCTGCTGACGGCGCTTGCGCAACATCCAGATCAGGATGCCAATCAAGGCGAACCCGAGAGGAATGCCAACTGCGCAGCCCACGATAAGGCTGATGTTAGTACCAGGACTACCCGAAGATGATGCGCCGGTGCCTGCAGCATCTGCAGTAGCAGCCGGTGTTATGATGTGAGTAACGTAGACCGTCTCACCACCTGAGCTCCCAGAGACAGATCTGACACTGGTTCCAATCGAGGTTACCGGCGTCGTTGGGGCGGAGGTTGGAGGGGTTGATGTTGCAGAAGAGGGTACGTCCGAGGAAGACGCTGCTGTAGAAGAACGGGCTGGCGAGCTGGCACTTGAACCATATGTCGCAGCACCGGTGACAGTCGAGATAGTTGGGTTCGAAGAAGCCTCGCTTGAGCCGACTGTGGCGTACGCATCTCCTTTTTGGAGGTTGAAAAACGGCCGTGGTTCCGGCTGCTCCTGGCAGCAATCGACGCTTGTTGCATCAGCATTGCAGCACCATTGATTGTTGTGATTCGAGCACTGGGTGATGGACTCTCCACCTGAAGCACTCATGCCATATGTACAGAGGTTAGAGGCACAGCCAGGCGAGTTCCAGTCCTTGTCGGTACAGCTATACCTGCCGTGAAGGTTATCGGGAGGGTAGTAGCAGAGGCCGTTATCAAGACATTGCCAGTTGTCTGGACAGCAAGCAGAGCCCGACGCTGAAGAGCAAGGCTTCTCGGTGCTGGGGGCTTTATTTCCATTGGGATAGTCTGAAGGTTGTCAGTTACTCTTCCGGACTCGTGTGGGATCGAAACGCACAGCACGTCTGTGCAGTAACCTGTTGCGCAAGAGTGGCCACGGCAACCCATGTGAGTAGAGAGCCAGCCATGGTGTGGCTATGACGTCGTAACCACCAAGGCGATGTTGTGGTGAGAGACACGGTGTGAGGATGCCAAAGTCCACTGTCGCGTCTGGAATGCTCCGAGCTGGCAAGGTAAGGTGAACGAAGTCAAGGTGACTGTAGGAGTTGAGGGGAGGCCAGCAAAGATCAGGGTCGCAAAGCAAGACAAATGGAAACGCGCCACAGCAACGATGATCGCACCGCAGGGTTCTTGGGGCACTCCCGTTCCCCGTGCGCCGTTTGTTTGTGCGCTTGTCAAGGTCGTCCTGTTCTTTAGGTACCTCTCTCACTTACATCCATGGAATAGCAGCCGTAACGACCAATGAGCGTCTTGCATGCAACCGACCGCAGCCCGCGTGCACTTCGGGAGTTTACGACAGTGACGTCTTTTTGGCTGGATACGGGGAAACTATGGGGCTTGGCAGGGAAGGTACGGCAAGCGCGATGTGCAGGGTTACCTACACTTTGTCGATCGCATCGTATTGGCCTCGTAGCTCGGTCTGAAACGACGCCCCGAGGAATGGAATGCAGACACAACAAGCAGTGGAAGGGCATGCGCGTGCAGTGTCCGCCATGGCACAACAAAGTCTTTGAGTGCGCCGTCGATACTGAGGCGTCGAGCAGCAATCATTATTATGTTTGTCATCATCAATCTGGACGTCACTCACAACCTGCGATAACACTCGCGATATGGATGGGCAAACCGGCTTATGCATCTGTCATGTAAAATGATGATGCTAACCGAGGGCTTCTCGAATCACGACGCTTCTTCTTTGATTGCTTTTCTTGGTCGAGGCTCTTAAGATTGGAAGGACGACTTCGACATTGCGTCCGTTGCGCAACCAAGGCAGGAGAGTCGTCCGCCGGACACTGATGGGCCGCTATCAACGGACAGCCGAATTGGCCACTCGTATGGAGCTGCGCTTGTTGCGGAACTCTAGAATGTATATCACAGTAAGTGACGTTACTTCGCGGTCGAGGAAAACATCAAATTTTGGTGGGGATTGCTCTGACAGCGTGTGGCCGTGCGAGTGGCGGCGGACCGAAGAGGGGAACAAAAAGAGACGGCGCTGTGCCCTGCGTCAAGAGCGCCGACGGGATGGATGATACGACGACCAGAAATAGACATGTAGCTTCGACGTTGCTTTGCAATGTAGGAAATTGTTTTTGAATGATCTCCAGGCGCAGTCGCGTGGCTGCCTTGCCTGCATCACGGGACTCTGTACCTGACAACACAAAGCGCAAGGCGGAAGCCTTCTAAGTATATATCCTAAGGGTGCAGCAGCTATAGACTGACGCCACACTCTGTGTACATACTCCTCGGTACCAATTAGCCGAACTGAGCCTGCAGTGGAGCCGGCTCATAAGCTATCGAAATTGTCTCACAAACCTTTCTACTTCCGAATGTACATACGAGCGGCAAATACTCTACGACACACTAAGAGCACATTAATAATGACTATCCCGAGGAGTCCAGATTGACAAGCGACTATACTGCAGAAGCACTAAAGCGCTAGTTTTTCCTTCCTTTGATACTGGCACACTGGATTAGATGAAGATTAGCATCTTCGTTCGGCTTGGCCATCGCTGCGAGATCGTCCACTATCTCACGCTATAGTCACACTCGATCTTAACATCTTCAGCTTCCGTCTATCGTCTCTAGATCGTTTTTTCACTACTTGGACCTCGAACACGAGTCAGACTTGAGAGATTGTCGCAAGTAGTCTCAAGGAAGCATCTCGACAAGGAGTAAAGCTAGTTATGGACAATTGATCCAGATTACGCTGCGGAATTTGGAGACGGAGACCGAAATAGTCTCAGCTTCTTTGCCCTACATGGTATTGAAAGAGCTGGTTCCCATTCTGAAGACTAAACGAGAATGCCAGGGGCGCCAAGAAACATCGACTTGAGCAACACAGTGACAGTCAAGGAAGGCTTGAATCTTATTGGATCTGAACCACGTCAATATAGAATCAGAGGAGCTCATAGGGTCGATAATTTAAGTTACAGCGCTGCATACTTGACTGCACTACCAGCAACACATCCACCCGTTAACCACCTCTGCCATAGGATTAGCAACTTGCGCCACAGCTTGCGAGCTCTCAGCTCCTACGACTCCTCATAGCTGCAATCATACGCCTCTGCCTCAACATTTCTGCTACTCCGCCACCTCCACCATCGATCTTTGTTCTTGCGCTCTTCGGCGCCTCATCGTTCTCATTGTCCATATCTGCGTGCAGTATGGCGATCTGATGCTTGACGACCTTCAGCAACATGTTTTCTTTGAGGTTCTCTGGGATATCAACGGCAGGCATAGCCATAGCCATCTTATTCTTCGTGACTTCCTGTTTGGCTTCGGCGGCTTCGTCTTGTTTCTTGGCTTCGGGCGTGTCTGTCGGTAGAGGTTTGGAGCAGGTCGAGCACTTGGACTTGCACGTACACACTTCTTCGATCTCTTCTGGTGCTGCTGTTGGTTCGTTGGTAGAGGCGACAGTATCATGTGGAGACGTAATTGCGGCTTCGTCTACCTCCGTGATCTCGAAATCGTCGCCCTTAGAACCGCGGACAAGACTCAGGAGGGCCATGACGAACAGCTCCTTGAGGTACGCAAAGCTGAAGCCCTCTGTCAGCTGAGCTATGATACTACACAACTCGTCTGGAAACTCCACGGTGTTGTTCTTTAGCAGCTTCTGGCGCCAGTACTCGGTGTACGCACAGCGTTCTGCCTCACCCGGTATCTTGAAATGATACTTCCTGTCGAACCGACTCGGGCGCTTTGAGATTGCTGGATCGAGCTTGTCAAGGTGATTCGTTGAGCCGATCATCAAGATGCCTTCGTTTTTTTCCAGACCGTCAATCTCATTTAAGAAGTAGCTCCGGACATCATCGTTGACAAGGGAGTCAAGGTCCTCGAAGATTAGGAGACAAGGCGCCATACTGCGTGCATGCTGGAAGATCTGACGAATGGCAAACTGCTCCGTCTGACGGCTGGTTTCGAATGACTTCACGTAAAGCGAGGGAACAGGTATCGGTCGATTATACAGTGAAGCCATGAGCGCCTTGATAGAGACGGTTTTACCGTTACCAGGGACGCCATGGAGAATCACGCCGCGCTTCCAGGGAACCGCAAATTGTGCGTATAGAGCTTGATTGTCGAAGAAGCCCTGAACATCATCGATCAAGTTTTGCTTCATGGCGGGTGGAAGAATTACGTCGTCCCAAGACGCACCGGATACAGACCTCCAAAGCTCTTTGGATTTATCCCAATAACCATCGTCGAAGACGAAGATCTCGTCGTGCAACTGTGAAGTCCACTCCCCAGCTGCCATGATTAAGGCATCAGTCTCTTCGCAATGGCCATCAATGATGAGCGATGTGTAACGTGGAGCCAGAATATAGAAGAGCTTTGTAGGCGCACACATTGTCTCCTGCCACATAATATAGTAGACGAGGTACTCTTTCTCAGCCCAGATATATTGTGACCTTGAGATTTTAGTAGGTTGCTATCTGAAGTGAGGGAAAGACTCACTTTACAAATCTGAAGTCGTCCGTGAGCTTGCCAGGATGCATTTTCTTCTCAATACCCTCCCCGACAGCACGCCAGCCTCTTGTAGCACTGAATTTCTCGTCATCACAATCGAGACTGAGCAACGCCTTTCCACTCGAGGCGAAGTCGAACAAGGCGATCTTTTTTGCATCCACTTCAGTTACATGGTAATCTGCGTACCCATTGCGTAAGAGATCAAGCGTGGCAGTACGAGTATCGATACGTTGGGCACCACAGTGAGCCTTGAAGTCGCTAAAGATGGAGGTACTTCGCTCATACATCGCAACAAGAATGTCTTGAGCTAGCGGAGTCATGTTGGAGACTAACGACAACTGGGGAGATCTAGGGTGGTTGAAGACTGGATGTATAACCGCCACTTGCTTCTGTGGCCGATGCCTCACGTTTGTGATGGTTCACAGTGTCTTTTATACGTTGAGATACCTATGCTACTAGCCGGCCTCATATGTCTGCCATATCTTTCCTCGAAACGTAAGCCTGCATGCATGCAACCTGGCTGAGTCAATAGCTTGAACGCCAAATGGCAAACCGAGACTACTTGCATGTTATGGAGGGTTCATGGGCGCATTAGTGGGATGATGTTATAGGCTCAGTGATGCTTTGGGGGACTACTCCTTGAACGCCATAGATGCGACCTGCGGCAGTAGTGTGCCCAGAAGTGTTGGGATTTGACAAAGCTGACTTCCTATAAGCTAGCCAACAACTCGATTGTAGCTGTTGGAGACCCGCTGACCGGTTTAGGCAGCAGCCAGCCACGTTCTCCGAGAATCCAACGCGAGAGTACGCCGCAGGCTCCAGCCTTCGCCACAGTCCAATAAGGCTGATTCTCCACCGGTCGTACTGATATGTTATTCTCGGTTTGTAACGCTGTCTAATTCTAAACATCCGTCTGCATCGAGCTGGATGTTGACGATCCATCTAGTGGGATTGTAAGCGACCTGTAGAGATCTTGATGCTTCTTGATTGGTCGATGGACCAAACTGCAGCATCGATCGCTGTTGATATTTATATTGGGGGTGCCCCATCGTAGAATGCTCATTCTCGGTGGATGCACCGATTGTTGTTTAGTTCCAAATACAATTGCAATCGGCAGTTTGGGATATATTCACAGTTGATTGGGTTAACTTGTTCTGAAGAGGATATAGTGAGCATTAACATGACTGGGAGATGCAAGTTCTGAGGTTGGCTGTGTGTCTTGAATACTTTCATTGGATATCTCAAAGGTATGATGCTGCCCTCGCATTCCAGCAGAGGAAGTGCAGCCTATGCAGGTAGTGTCCAGCCGATATTCCAGGCGCAGACCACAAGACCATGTAGCTTATGCTCTTTCTGGCATTCGCCCCGCATTGTCATTGAATCGTGAATTGTCGGAACATGTCTCGATTTGCTTAGTGAGCCAGCATGGAACCCTTGCTGTCGTTGGTATCGCCCTGGCGCTCAGAGTTCTATGATAACGTTAGTCAATTTCAAACTTGAGAGCATTACGGCAGGGTATGTCCGCGTCACGCTTCCGTGATGTCGTGGCGTACCTGTGTTGTCTGGACATCTCCCTTCTGAAGGATCTGCTTAATAACCTCATCTTCGTTCGAGGTGCCGAACTCGTTCTCAAGAGTGCCCTTGCTGGCAGTGTTCAGAATACCCTGGGTGCCGTGGCTGGTCGATATGTTAGGCATGCTTCCCCAGAAGTGAGGCTCAGGCTTACTTGTCGGTGACGAGGATCTTGAAACCGCTGACAACCTGGGCGAGAGGAACGCTGGAGTCCTTCTTCCATTCCTGGACAGCCTCGGAGCTGTCGACGAAGACGATGAAGTCTTCAGCCTTGCCCTTGTAGTGGACCTTGGTCTGAGCAGCGTCGCCACGAGCCATTGTGTTTGTATGAGGAATTTGAGATTATAAAAAAAGTTAGATTGTTTGCTGATAGCGGTAGATAGTCGCTGAGGTTGGATGAGTTGTTATGATTATGAGGGGTATGGGCGAAGCTCTGGAGGGGTATTTAGAGCTCGTGAGCTCGGGCCTCCTAAATACGTCATACCAAACACGTGCCCTACTTCCTGCCAGCAATCCCCATTCTCTTAGATTCTCATGCAGGATTGCGTGAGACGTGAGGCTCTGGCCCGATCACTGACCTGCCCAGTTGCATGGGCGGTGAATGGCTCATGTTCTGTTTTAAATCCGCAACACAACCATATCACATAGCAGGTCTTGATTCATTGCCAGATTCAACGACTATTTGCACAGCAAGACAGCGATCGATTTATCTCATCTGCGAAAGAATTGACCCTCCAGTCGGTCATGAATTCTAGTACTGTCCGTTATTCTCTCGACAACTTCACCGACGAAAACGGTGACGTCATTTCAATCCAAAACATATTGTGGGGCAGGCGGATGTGCCTTGCAGAGAGTCTTGTGATCGACTCCGTGCCGCTTTCCCATCTCGGCCTCATCTGATACCCAGTGCCACTAATCCTATAGCGTGCATCTCATACGTACTGCCAATTACCAGAATAGCCAGCAAGCATGACATCGTAAAGTGGCTTCTTATTCCAACCTTTCCATCAGCTTCTATCCAACAACGCCAGCGACCTCGTAACTCATCCAGGTCGTTGTGTCGATTGGAAAAGCTTTAAATCTCATAACCAAAACTTGAAGATCCGGCTTTTGCTCTTTAAGAATTTCTTCGGAGGCGTTACACTTGGCCCTCCAGAGCCGCTACTCTCCCTCTCGAGTCTGACCCTTGAGGGCGAATTTTCACGGTTGTCTCCATTGTCACGGGTTAATTCAGGTCCACGATGAACCGTGGCATTGGAACCAAAGGTATTAGTCATAACCGTAACATGCGTACTGGACTCACTTCTCGGAAGGTTGACAATGTGTGATGACAGCTGACGTGTGCGCTCTGGCCTTACTGGCGTAGGTCGCTCCGTGGAACGCTCTGCACCACCTGCTCGATTTACTAAACGCCGTCGGCGATTTGTTGGTCGTACATCTCGCAGCTCAAAGTCCGTTGGCAGAAAGGCTGCTGGCGCGCTATGGAAGTCCACGATTGTTGGTGCCGGCCGACGATCTGATACTGGCCCTACACGAGAACTTCCATGCGACCTTCGGTGTGCTCTAGAACCATACGAATCCTCAGAACGGGCGTTGCTTGTGCTGGAAAAGCTCGGTGAACGACGTGAGAAGTTGCTGGCGATGCTCGCCATGCTGAGCTTCCTCATGACCGAATTCGCTGATGCGCGGATCTGATTCTCAACCTTCTTGTTCGGCATGCCTGGGAAAGGCAACGCATCTTTCGTCCAAACCTCCTCCAATGCGTTTTCGAGGCGAACACGTTCAGCTCTTCTCGGAGCTAGAGTGGGTATGTGATCGGTCGAAAGGAGTGACTGGGAGCGAGTCACAACACCCGATGAGAGCGTAGGAGGGGATTCCAGAGGCTTTTGTGCCTGAGTATTCTTGATGATGACTTGCGTTAAATTGGTCTTCGCACCCAGTGTTGCAGCTCGATGGACGGACATGCGTCGTACTAAATTGTCCGCGTGTCCAAATACTGGCCCAAGAGACTTGAGATCAAGTGTCAAGGAAGACACTAGCTCTTGCGTAGTGGATTGTCCCTCCACAAAATCATGTGTTTCGCAAACGATACGCCCGCGTAGTTGCGACTTCCAAACTTCCTCTTCCTCGGACGAACATGCGCTCAGGATGATCTCATGCAGTCGGTGGTTGTACTCGAACACAAATTTCCACGTGTGTGGGGCAGTGCGACACTGAACGCCTGGAGCAATCAGCGAAAAGACTCCTCCCACATCTTCGCCAACACTCACCTCGACCATTGTCCGCTTCTTCGATGCTGCCGTTCGCAAGACCAATGCAAGCAACTACATTGTAAGGCATGTTGAATCGAGTAGTTGTTGCCAGTACGAGACATGTTTTGTAAAGTACACATATCATGTACTGTCCTCGCATGCGCTCCGGAGTTTGGTAGGCCACATGTAGAACACCACATAGGAGCACATGTCCTAAAAGACGAAATACGAGAGCGCGTGAGATAGCCTGCAGTACGTCAGATGCGTCTAGGTAAAGCTGGATGGATGCTCACTTGTTCTTGAAATATAAGTCTATCCTGCAGCTGCCAGGTGATCTCAATCAACCGGCGGGTGGTTGGGTCATCCTTTGCCTTATTGACCTCACGAATGGTCTCTTGCAATCGGAATAGAGCCTTTACCAACTCGGCATGAGCCTCAGGGTCATCGCAGACTGGTGTCTGGCGGCATAAATCGTCGAACAAGAGCGGATACTTACAGACCCTTTGAATAGGCTTGGCAGTTGAGCATTAGCAAATCACCAAAGATCAAGGAGACTGACTTACCTTGATCAAAAGATCTGGGAAGCTTAATGCCTTCTTGCTACCAGACTCACGACTGTTTTCCGACGCAACGACTTTCTGCAAAGCCTCGACCCCTCGTTCGTACTCTTGCCAGCTATGAAGCCCTTTGTACGTCATAGTAAGATCTGAGGACATGGTCGTCCAGTGGGCACCGTATTCCTCATAGGTGAAGAAGCGTTTCATCTGAAGGCGTCAGTGTAGGTCATTTTTGACCGACTGAGAAACCTACATGGTGATTGAAAATCTTTGCGATATTTCCAACGGTTTTCGTATCGGTGACCAAGTCTCGGGGCCTCTTATCCGGCGAGCGGCCAAGTTCAAGAGAATGCCTCAGGCGACGAGTAGCCTTGTGCTCACCTAGCCGGCCAGGCATAATGTCTGCGCTGTGGAAACGAATATGCTTAGCCTTCGTAACGGGATAAGTCTCTGTCTGAGCGACCTTGGTGAGATCAGCCCGAGGGACGGCCTGTTGAAGCTCCGCAAGGAGGTCCTCATGAAGTTGCAAGATTTGAGCAATGTTCTGCTGTATGGAAGATTTGGTCTGTCCGGGTAACGCAGGAAGAGCGGTAAGAATCATGAAGTAATCCTGAGATACGCATTAGTGGAAGTGATGAAGGTTATCGAGTTGATTGATCGCACGTTAATAAGGACTTTGAGGTCAGCGATATAACTTTCTTCCGAAGCGATCAATTCTTCCACCACCTTGCGGCGCTTGAAGGATCTAAGCCACGCGCTTTCATCGATGATAGGACCTAAACCACCGAGATGGCTTTCCAGGGACCGGCGGGCATCGGTGTTGCTGCTTCTATTTCCATTTCGTATCCTATCGTGCAGACCTTTATCTGATGTCGGCACAAGGCTTGTACTGCCGATAGTGACTGAAGTAGTCTTGACAGTTGTGATGAAGCCCATAGAAGATGTCATAGACTCTGAGGTCTTTCGAATGGAGTTTGTAGTCGTCGGCAGGGGCGATCGAACGGCAAGTACCTCATTACCACCGTCGAATGACAAGTCTTGCTTTTTGCGACGTCGAAGGTGTCGACGACGTAACGTGCTCATCCACCGACGGAAAGGTTGCTCGTCTCGGTGTGCATCAGGAGTGAAACCATGGGCGTCTTCTTGTTCACGAGCAACATTGTCCGACGGACGCTCTTCGGACGGAGGTACATGGATAGCTTCATACAGATTGAGGAGATCAGACTCCTCGGCATCGGTATCATCGACTTCAACTTTTTCCGCCGTAATGTGAGTGCCCGGGGAAGTCTCGCCCGCATGTTGTGTATCCGTTAGCTTTCTTGAACAGGGATTCGAGGCAATCGGGGTGCGTGACAATAGCGGCGATACTCGGTTGATTTGGTAGGCACGTTTTCGTGAGACAGCGTATTCACTATGTATACCGGGGTCGTGAAGCCGATCTGCAGGCGCGAGGCTGAGCAGAGACTGCGACGCGAGTGGCGGCGCGTTCTCAATACCACTATTCCAAGCATTAGAGCCGTGTGATGCGACGGTGTACAGAGAGCAAGTGGACGTGTGCCGAGCCGTCGTATCGCCCAAAGGCCCGAAGAAGGATTCTTTGAGGGGAGAGCATGATGCAAGGTAAGGATTGTCGCTGAAAGATCTTTTGAGAGGGCTACAGGGTCGCAGAGACAGCACGTAAGCCATGGCGACACCGAGAGCGCTCGAGGCGCTAGTTATGGATCAGATACGTGTGAGTGGAATGGCATGTGAGATGAATAGGACTGCAGCGCTGCAACCGCTGGAGGAGTGACAAGACTGCTACAGGTAACGGACTGGACAGCATCACGATATGTGGCTGCTGAGGTAGCAGGCGCTGCGCAGGACGTGGGAAAGTGCGAGGAGACGTGGGCGAGATGAGCTTTGATTTCGGCGCGTAGAAGGGTCGCTCCAGAATAACACAAGCCCACAGGTGCCGTCGGCATGGTTGGAGTTGCTGGAGGGTCATGGTATGCGCGTGGAACCGCATGGTGATGGGGGAGGAGCGAGCAAGGCGGCATGCAGTGAGAAGGAGTGGTTGGAGGGAGTTCGCTGGAGGCAACGGTACTGGCTACAGGCAGACAAGCCAGTTCAGTAGTGATTGATACAGATTTCTTGGTCAATGTCCTGGCTGAGCCTCTACTCGATGGCTCGCTCGTGTCGTGGAGAGGAGACGCAGGCAATATACTTTGTGCTTCGTAGGGCTGACGATTTGACGCGAACCCCGCGATCGCCCCAGAGCTCAGCGCGCGTGGGAGAGCTCCCCACCCAAGCCTGCAGCTCGTTCGCACCGCGCAACAGCGATAGTCTCCAGCTTGAACACATACACCGGCCTAAATATGGACGACATTCATGCGCCAACCGTCTCCTCGGGACCGACCTCTGGGGGCTACACGAACGGGGTGCCAAAAGCGCAACTTTCGTTGCAGGAGCTCATGGCGGAGAAGGACAGAGTCGAGGCAGAGCTGAAAGCTCTTGGGCAGGTCCTAGATTCGCACGGGGTACACATGAATACTGGCCTCACCACCTTCGATGGCTTCCCACGTAGCGACATCGATGTTCCTCAGAGTACGTACCGTCACAGACGGCCTTGAACTATACAATGCTGACTGCGAACCAGTACGCACGACTCGGGCGCGCATAATACGACTGAAAAACGACTACAAAGAGCTCATGTCACGCATTGAACAAGGTCTCCACGAACATCATGCCAGGTTAGCAGAACAGGCGCAGAACGACTCGGCTGCGGCGAGCCAGCCACAGGCAGGGCAGAGTGCGCCGCCAGCGGCCTTGGAAGCGCCATTCGCAAAGGTCAACAGCGTGGTAGCTGGCAGCCCCGCCGACGATGCGGGCCTTCGGGCGGGCGACACCATAACAAAATTTGGCTGGGTGGACTGGACAAACCATGAGCGGCTTGGGCGTGTGGCGGAAGCCGTGTCGCAGAATGAAGGAGTGAGTAGCCTAGGTCGGCGTTGCTGGCGGCATTGCAGCCCTATAGAGCTACCATATGCAAGGCGTGGCACCAGGAACATGATAAAGCTGACAGCCACGCAGATACCAATTACGGTCAAAGCTTTGCGGCCCATCAGCTCTGGTGGTTCGGCGGAGGCTGTACAGATGCAGCTTACACCGCGGCGAAACTGGGGTGGACGAGGCTTGTTGGGCTGCCATCTGCTGCCTCTGTAGCCTGCGTTCGCACTCGACTCTCGTCCTCGGCCGTCGGCACTGTGATGATGACGTATAGGCAGAGCATATCACGCCAAAGAATTGTGGTGGTCGGGCCAATAGCTCGCGTGATGGTCGGCGATGGTGAGGGCTGGGCTGATGGAAGAACAACAGCGCCTGCTGCATGGCGCAATGGTTTGACACAACAGCATAGGCATGATACCCGGCGTTCATTTTGCTGCATCTCGCAGTCACGATAGAGAATAACAATTTCACCACGTCTTGTTCACTTGCACGCAAGCTGCTTGATTTCTAAGACAGAGCCAGGCTGGCCGGTGCCTAAAAAGGCTGCCTTTGCCTGCCTGCCTGCAGTGAGGTTGCCAACTGACGTTGCTAAGGAAAGCGAGCGACCAACGAGGGAAAGTGGCACCGGCCAGCTAGCGATCCTTGACCGCCCGCCGCCAACATCCAAATCTTCAAAACAACCTCTTCATTGCCCCTCCGCCCAACCCGTCTCTCTCTTCCCCACTCTCTTCTAAAGAGGTGCGTTTACCTGCTCCCTTACTAACCTCCGGCCCTCCTTTCACTTACCACCGCTGACGCTCTGCTCTTATTAGATTTTGCGCCTTACATCACACACATACCCCACCACAGCAGCTCGCAACCATGGCTGAAGCAAGCGGCGCCATTCCCACCTTCAAGCTCGTGCTTGTCGGTGACGGCGGAACAGGAAAGGTGCGTTCAGATCTGGCACAGTCGTATTGAGAAAGCCTTTGGCGGCGCACGGCGCCTAAGAGCATAACAAAACAACGAGCCAACCAACCTGCAACGAGAGCAAAGCTAACATCGTCGCCCGGCAGACCACCTTCGTCAAGCGCCATTTGACCGGAGAGTTCGAGAAGAAGTACATTGCGACTCTCGGTGTCGAGGTCCACCCTCTGGGTTTCACCACCGTACGTTTGCAGCGCCCAAGATCGCGCAACTGGCCCGCTAACGACTGCGCAGAACCTCGGACAGATCCAGTTCGACGTCTGGGACACAGCCGGCCAGGAGAAGTTCGGTGGTCTCCGTGACGGCTACTACATCAACGGCCAGTGCGGTATCATCATGTTCGATGTTACCTCGCGTATCACATACAAGAACGTTCCCAACTGGCACCGTACGTTATCGCACTAGAACTGCTCTATATCCAGCTAACAATATACAGGCGATCTTGTCCGCGTTTGCGAGAACATCCCCATCGTTCTTACCGGTAACAAGGTTGATGTCAAGGAGCGCAAGGTCAAGGCCAAGTCCATCACCTTCCACCGCAAGAAGAACCTCCAGTACTACGACATCTCAGCCAAGTCGAACTACAACTTCGAGAAGCCTTTCCTCTGGCTTGCCAGGAAACTCGTCGGCAACCAGACTCTGGTGAGTCAAGCTTTGGTGACAAACATAGAATACAGACTAATGAGACCTTCAGGAATTTGTTGCCGCACCCGCTCTGGCTCCCCCCGAGGTCCAGGTTGACCAAGCTGTTCTTGAGCAGTACCAGAAGGAGATGCAGGACGCTGCCCAGATGCCTCTGCCTGATGAGGACGATGCCGACTTGTAGATACGACAATGAACTCGCGTCGAGTCCTCCCGCTTGGCTCGGGCGCAATAATGGATGCACGACATGGTTTACGGAATTTAGCGATCTGAGATAGTCGACTGGGCAGCATCATGAGCTTCGGACATTCTTAGCGAAAATGGAAACGGGGGCAATGCATGAGGGCCGGTATCGAGCCGGGGCGCCAGATTAGCTGGCGCTCCCGATGAACGAATACACTAGACGACTTTGGTTTCACTGGGTGTCCCTGCAAGTGAGCGAATCGATGTGTACGATGGACATTCTATCAAGTACAATTTGACGTCATTGTTTAAAGTGATCAAATAGCCAAGTTCATTTCGAGACTAACTTCATTATGCACGTACCTTTGCAAACGACAGGCTATACCTCATTAGACACCTCTACATTGGTTTGTATCATCATATAATTTTCATCGCCATGCATCTTCCTTTTTCGCCTGCGATTCGAAAAGACCCAGAACGCCCAAGTGGTATAGTGATAGTGCATGCAAAACAACGCAAACGCAGCTGAGCGAAGGGGAAGAACAACAGTCACAAGCGCTCCGCATTTTGCATGACACAACGAACGCCAGTGTGCAGCCTTTAGCAGCTCTACGATTTCAACATCCTGTTTCACCATGTCAGCATCCTCACCGATCGCATAGGAACACGAGCAACAACTTACGGGGCAATCAACTGCGCATAATTCTGCTGCGGCACATGGCTGCCTTCCTCGATTACGTCTCTGATCACGTCGCCCTGCGCGATGTTGCTCCAGAGATGGATGCTCATGGCCTTCTTGCTGTTGAAGAGCGTGTGCGCGACGCCGCGCACCTGGCCGAGCACCACGTTGGCGATGGGCCACGTGTTGCTATACTGCTGCAGGGTGCCCACGTCGAGGCGGATGGACTGCTTGACGATGTCGTCCTGGCCGTCGGGGACCAGGAAAGACCAGTAGGACAGGTGCACGACCGAGGCCATGACCACCACGCACGTGAAGAAGGGCGTGTGGTGCAAGAGTTGGCCGGGGAGGCGGATCAGGGAGGAGATGTTCTCTGCCGAGGTGAGACACTTGGCCGTGTGGATCTCGCGGGTTTGGGTGGGCAGGAGAACCTGGCCGGGCTGGACGCAGATGTTTACTCCTTCCACTCGCCCGAAGCCTAGGTTGCTTCGTGGGCGGTGCAGCATGATGGTGCTACCGGAGTTGACCATGTGTGCTTGGAACAGGACTTCGTCGACTACGCCATCATTATTGACAATGTCGAGTTTGTTTACAGGAAGGTGCAGACGCCAATTAGTCAGGTATTGGTCGACGACATCGACGGCGTGGTACTCGAATGTGGAGTCGAGGCGAGCACATTCAAATACCTTTCCCAGAATGCGGATTGCGTCGATCAGATATGTGTAGGAAGAGTAGACAGGGAGAGAGGGCATAAAGGCTGAATCATCGTAGTCTTGAAGGGAGGCGGGATAGGGGATATGCTAAGAGACTGTCAGTGAATGTCCTCGTCCATGGCCCGGCCGTGTAAGGTCCAATACAGGAATGGTAATAGGGGAAGAAATGAAGCTGGATTTGGGGAATATACGTACGCCTGAAAAGTACTGATCGTTCTCGCACGGCAAAGGAACGTCTGTTAGGACGTCTTTGAGCCTGAACTGTACGCCGGGGTTCACGGCGCATAGCATGCCATTGGCACAGTACATTCCCCACCAGGTTCTACGCCAGCACTCCTCGATCTGTGGATTCGACTCTCCGTGCATCAAAGCGTACTCCATGCGGTTGAGACCAATTTCAAGAGTCAAATCCTGTGCGATAGCGAAAATGTGCGCGGCTCGCGGGACTTCGTTATTGGCGTGCAGGCCAATGGCATAGAGCAGGAGTGCCTGGACCGACCATCCGTCTCTTACGAAATTGCCAGTGTCAATGTATCGATCCAATGCCTCCTTGTACATAGACGTGGGAATAGCAGGGAGGTAGCTCGAGCCCAGATACTGCACCGCATATTCAAGCAATGGTGCCTTCCGTTGGTTGAATAGCTCCAGGAGCCTTGGCTCCGGTAAGCAGAAAGGATGGGAGTTGTAGAAGTAGTAGTAGAACGCTTGGATTGCCGTCTCAGGACCAATATGGCCGAATTTGTTCAATCTCTGGGTTCCGTTGAGATTCATTTGTGCGTGAGCGGAGGGCGGAGGCATGGTCTGAGCGCTGAGGGGTTGTGTCGGGCTGAGCTGGCTCATGATCGGTGTCTCGCCATTGTAGTAAGAGTTGGGTGAGGATATTTGGCCGTTAGGTGCGACTATTGTGCCGTTAACCATATGGCCGTTGCTAATTGGCACGTGAGGTGTTTGCGCGCCATTGATGGCAACGGGTGAGACCTGGTCTTCTGGCTTGTTCTTCCTCTTGCCCTTCCAGCCACGCCGCGATTTGATGTAAGTACAGTCAACACCATCTGCTCGGCATCTTGAACACCGGACACCGCCGTCGCACTTCAGGTGCCTGCTTCGGCATGGAACACAGGCAACAGCAACAGAGGCTCTTTGGCTAGCATCGACGGCGAGCTTATTCTTCTGGGAATTCTGCTGGCCGCCCTCTACAGAGGAGTTCTTTCGACTGCTGTCAGACTGCGGCGGCGTCTGCGCAGTAGGCGTGATGCTCTGCGACACGCTGTCTCGGGCCGACGAGTATCCTCCTGGCGACTGCTGCACTGTTCGTGGGGACAGAGAGCCGTTCGAGAGGTCGTGGGGCCAGTAAGCGGGATCTACGCCAGCCGAGCCAGCAGGAACGCCCGGCATTATTTGGGCCATGGGCATGGCATAAGGCGACATCCGGAAGCAGCACGCGCACTCAATCGATCTGGATACGAGGTATTTGGACACAAGCGGGTTCAGCGACAAGTGGAATCAGTGTCAGTGAAGACGTTGAGATCTAAATCGCGAACAACGGCCGCTATTCAGTCACAATCACGTGTACGGGCCCGCCGCGAATCTAGCGCCAAATCCAGACGATCGCTATCCCCGATCAGCTTCGCGGTACGCGACGCACCGACGTTTGACAGGCTGCAAACATCTCTCCTTGCCTTCGGTGTGGTCCGCTTCTCCTTTGTTGCATTTCGTGCTACTGAGGGCCCACTTTTCCACCTCCGCTTGTTGACCTGGGAGCC
Source organism: Epicoccum nigrum (assembly GCA_002116315.1). Lineage (NCBI taxonomy): Eukaryota > Fungi > Ascomycota > Dothideomycetes > Pleosporales > Didymellaceae > Epicoccum > Epicoccum nigrum. Next base: position 859,418 of record KZ107839.1, read on the forward strand.
GGACGAGGACCTTGGTCTGATGATAATTGGATCGCAGGATACGCAATTCACTGCTTTTTCTTCTTGCACTATGTTGCTGTTGTGGCATTGCTGCATTACAACGCATCTCAATCACACTATCATGTAGTTCCCTCGAGAGTCGGCTCGCCAAAGGCGGCCATACAAGGCTCGGTCCCGAGCGCTTTGTTTCAAATTCATTGGAAAACCGTCTTGTTAGTTGCGGAGCCCCAGCCTCTTCCCACGATTGCCGCTGCAGGGGTTCTTCATTTTTTTTTCCCGCTATGTCCTCGAGCAATGCAGAGACATTGCTTACATTGAAGAAGCATATGGAGAAACCATTGGAGCCAACAGACATCTGTGGATCCTGACATCAGGTCTTTGTTCTCAACGGAAGGTGCATGGCCACGATAGACGTATCTCTCAGTGGTTGCGAAGGCTTTGGAACCCATTGACTACAGCAATTGCGCCCATAGTGTGTGTGGTAACACGGCGTGCTCTGTGGCTGCAGGATGGCGACTCACGCTCCTTACATTAATTGTATGGCGGCATTGTTTGCCAGGTTGCCAACCTTGACATTCTTATCACAACCTGACCGGTTATGGCGAGGTCCTACGAATGTGTGAGTTCGGTGTGCTGCTAGCAGTATCGAGATTGCATAAATGAAAATTGGTGTTCCGACCCTGCTAAGTGTAATCTAAGTTAATCCATGATGTCTTCCAAGATCGTCGAGCCGACGCGACTGGACTGCCCTCTACTACAACGAATGGTGAACATAACAGAGCAGCCTCAGATGCCTACTGCGGTAGCCTGGCGGTTTAAGAACCTTTTCAAGGCCTGGCGACAGGGCATGCGTCTTGATGCGCTGGTCGGATAAGAAACGCGTCGGTAGAGGCACAGCAGTAGTACGCTTACTCTGAGTGAGCCCATCCCGCCGCTCCTGAGGCCAAGGCTTGGCCGTAAACTCTCTGGACGGCGTGCATCGCTCACGTTGCTCTGTTCTCAATGCGTGTGACTGTGAGATGTCAGAGAAAATAGCATGTGGAGAGGAAGGAAGAGACATGCCAAGTGTAGCTGAGGCTAGCGTGGAGGGACCTACTGGGGCTGAGCAACAAGCTGAAAATGGCAATTGTAACAACCGCGCATTCGATGAGTATATTTACATTCATTTCAGCAAGCCACGACAGGACTTGTGCACAACTGCTCGCACATCTGATCAGGCTTGGCAGACTATCTGCAACCGGAGCGACCCTAGGTACATGTAGTTTTCTCTCAGCTGTCCACGATGCGAATATCACAGCTCGCACGTGCAGCTTCATCCCTGAACCCAGCGAATACAGTTTTCGAGACGAGTTTTCTGAAGGTACTATCGGGATGCGCACAAGATTTGTTTCACTCAGGCTTCTGACACCGTGCCGTTCGTCCTTCACTGCGGCGAGGATCGCGCCTCATTCGAAAGTCACTTCAGGAAGCCATTTCGATTGGCTCAAACTTTGTTAATCTTACTCTGGCATCCAAGACGCTGCGGTCGGATTTTGCGTACTGTCAGCGCCTGCACAATGACAGGTCAGCGCTCCCCGCTACGACGTTCAGGAGAACATTGGCGAGGTGTTGCGGCTGAGGCTCAGCCGTTTCTCAACTAAAGTTGGTAAGGTTGCAGTTCCGCCGCAATAATGCCAACGTCAAGCCTATATCAGTCGAGAACATCTTTGGGGAAAGTCGTATCATTCATTCTATATCTCAAGTTTTCTTCACTTTGTTGAGTGCACATCACTATTCCTCTTTCTTTCCTATTTACACCATGACTTCAGTTCAGGCACAGCAATATGTGACGATGACTAACAACAAGGCAAACGAGCCATCTCACGTCCAGATTATCACGACAGAGATTCTGGAGCCACCTGCTGTTCAAACTGGGCACGAAGCTACCGCTACCAAAGCATTGAGGATCATCGAGCAGTATGGATTAAATTATGAGCGTACAGGCTCATGGGACGGGTTCGAGACGTTTCTGCCAATTGTTGTGGGACAGGTTGAACGTGGAGAGCCCATCAAAATGCTGCTCCCTGGTTTCCCTTTCAAATCGCCAAACTCTAGAGACAAAGTGTTAAGTAACCTACCTGACCTTGGAGAAGAGCTTGCATTGAGGCATCTCAATGGACTTTGCGAGAATATCAAGGCGGTGTACGAGCAAGGAGCTGAGGTACACATCACATCTGATGGGCTTGTGTACAATGGTGAGATTGATCGGGAGTTTTTCAAAAACAATGACTGACTATGGTAGATCTGCTTGGCGTCCCAGATGAGAATGTCTGGAACTTTGGAGAAGCCGTTCGTCAAATTACCATCGAGCACGATCTACATAACTTGAGCTTCCTACGCCTGTGGGACCTGCTTGGTACACCTGAAACCTGGTCAAAGGAGCATTACCTTGCAAATGCATCGTCCATCCGTCAGGAGCTTCACAATCGTTATGGGGACCCTCAGTTCGAAGCAGACATGGCCAACAAGTCCAGCAGTGACATGCAGATGACTCACGCCAAATATCTGGAGTTCTTAAAGTCGGATCTTCTGTTGAATGAGAAGTGGCTAGCCCAGTCTCCCGAGGAGCAGGCGGTCACCATCTCGGAAACAGCAAAGGCGATGATGAGTAGATGGAAGGCGTTTGCTGCTGCACTTGAAGCAAACCGTACCGACTATGTCCGCCTCTCGATTCACGATTCAGGAGGCAAGGACAAGCTTTCGATGGCGCTAATCCCACAAAAGACGCGCGGTGCTTTGGGAGCCACACCATGGCACTCGGTTGTCGTTTCTGAGCTCGACGGAAGCTACCGTTCTGTCCAAAGGCATACTGTGGACCAGGACAAGTATGAGCTTGTCCATCACAACGGACGGCCATACTTCTTCCGCGCCAAGTCAGAACTCTTTGACTGGAGCACAGATGGGTGCGAGGTCACCTTCGAACACCTCTATCCTACAGGCCTGGTTATCCGTCCTGCTGCTGGCAAGCCTTCGATGACCGCTATTCCCATGAAGAAGGTTCGTGCCCTTACGAATACATTCTCTCCGGTCGTTCTTCGAGGATTCGCCAACACCACCGACAAGCAAACGTTTATTGACAGTGCTCATAACCTTGGTGAGGTCCTCGTTTGGCCGCAATACGGCGTAATGGCTGTAGTCAAGGACGCAGGGAAAGACGATAAGAACGCCAACAATGTGACTTCTAACGAAGCCATGCCCATGCACTTCGATGGCATCTTCAAGTACAAGGATGTCACTGACCCTGTAACTGGAGAGACTACGAAGGTGCTGAATCCTCCGGGCTACCAATACTTCACCTGTATCGCTACGGCACCGAAAGGAAGCGGCTACACGCTTTTCACAGCTTCTCGCCTCTTCTTCCGCAACCTCCCCTCTCCATGGAGTAGCGAGAAACTTGAGCCTGTGACATGGGGCACGCACAACACCGGGTTTTGGAAGCAAGACCAAGAGAAGCTCCGCCTCGTGGTCAGACATCCCGTCACCAACGAGCCTTGTCTTCGCTGGCACGAACCCTGGAATAAGACAAAGTACTCCACATGCGATGTGTTCGTGGAGAACGAGGATCGAGCGCTCATTGACGTAATCAATACTGGTGTCTACGATTGGCGCTCCTGTCTCAGGTTCAGCTGGGAACAAGGCGACCTGTTGGTTAGTGACAACACTGCCATGCTGCACACTAGGAGTGCATATGAGTCGGACTGCGATAGAGAGATGTGGAGGATTCATTTTGATTAGTCCGTGCTTGAAGGATTCTCAGTACCAGTTATTCATGGCGATATACATGTGGCGCAAGTTTAGCTTAAGGGTTGATTATAACTGTTGTCACTTTTCGAACTTTGCAAGCGCAAGTGAGCCGTATCCAGTTGACTGTGGAAGAAGCTTTGCCGACTACCGGGGCAGCAATTGTGCATGGACCGGCGGAGAGTGTAGCAAGACAGGTTGTAGCCGAGGGTTGCCGGTACACGCCTTTACGGATTGCAGGCGTGTACACAGTATATTATGTTCTTGATTGTGGGTTACGTCGATCGACCAGCTATCCCAGCTGTACCTAGATCCTCGCCGGATTTACATATCCATCACATCGACACACTGACTCAAGAAGCCAGGACACGAAAATATCTCGTAGCTGAGTCCAGTGTTTTTAGTATACGCTCTTGGATGTTTGCATCAGATACCCAATGTGCAATATTCCGCTTTCATAAAGGACTCTGTCTCAGACTGTACAGCACATCACCACGGCCGACCGGACGCCGACCGGAATGCAAGAATTGAGTAGTCGGATGACTTCAGATCTAATTGGCAGGTATCGGGCAATTTAAGAACAGGTCTGAAATGGCCTCAGTCTTCATTGGCTGCTTTGTCTTTCTAACTTTTCTGAATTAGATCCCTCACAGTGTCTGCTTAAGCTGGTAAGGTGCTGTATGTGTTAATTGTCTCCTCATGAAAACCGTTAACAGTAGCTGGAGGGGAAGTCTCGCAAACCCTGATTTGGTGTTCAGTCGATCGATCTGAGCTTTGACCACCATGCAGCCCGCGAGATTGCACCGACAAAACCCCACGCGCTTCGTGCCGAGTTGGGCTGCGATGGTGTACTAGCTCCACAGGCTGTGCAAGATGTTTATGTTGCATCGTTCTTGACAAAACACTACTGCCGTGCTCTTGTGGTCGCTGCACCGTCTCATGGATGGCACCTCCCAGCGCAACCAACAGCCTGCTCCGCCTCCCGGGAGCGGAAATGTTAGCAACTTGATCATGCTTGGTGGCCGGCGTGCTTGCGAGCATGACTGGACTGAAGACCTACCCAAGACGGACCATGTGCGCTTTTTCAGGGAAACCGACTGGAGCAAGACCGGTCTTGGGCCTCTGAGTACTTGGTCGCCTACCTTGCGACTCTTCACGGGATTCGTCCTGGCCGACTCGCGCGCGGCTTGCCTGTGGTGGTATGTAAATGGACAATAATCAATGCGCCTGATGCTCCAACTGTTTCCGCAACATCAAGTAGCTCGCGGCTGACTGTAGCAGGGGCAAAGATCTGGTCGCTGTATACAACGAACACTATGCGCCGCTCGCATGCAAAGCGCATCCTAAACTCATGGGATCTACCTTCCAGCAGGGCTATCCTGAATTGTGGAGCGGAATTCAACCAATTTTCGAGCAATGTAGAACAACGGCAGCGGGCGTTAATTACTCTTCCGCAAACTCACTCCTAGTGGAACGCAACGGTTGGCGTGAAGAAACGTTCTTCAACGGCAACTTCGTGCCCGTTGGCCCTGCGTATGCCCCTGAAGGCTTCTACAACTCCATGTTTGAAGTTACCCGGCAGAAGATCGATGAACGCCGCACCACGATGCTCAACGCCTTCGCCTCGGTGCCTATCCTTACCGTTGATGCCGTCTCTGATCATGTACTCGCTACGTTGAAGACAAACCCTAATGATGTGCCCATGGCGCTGCTGTACAGGATGCATGAGGGAGGAGACTCAAAAAGGTTGCAACTCGAGGGCCACATTGGAATACCCAAACAGCACGCTCTACTCGCCAGCGACCTATCGATTGAGAGTGAAGATGGATTAGTCCCCGATCTCATGCGCGCTGGTACTGGAACGCTAACTATGGACTGCGACACGCGTTTTGAGGGAGTAGAATGGCGTGGCTGGGGTGAACGTGCGAGGCATGTTGTCGTCATGCCCCTGACAAGCGGCGCACGTCTGTATGGATATCTGGTGGTTGGGGCGAATCCGTGCAGGCCGTACGATTCCCACGGCGAGCGGTTCCACCAAGATCTTAAGCGCATGATCACAACCCTGATAGCCTCAGCTTTTGAGTCGGAGTCGTCCAAGAAACGCCAGGAACGATTGGAAGCAGACTTGGCTTTCAGCGACCTGAAGCTTCGACATCTGATCAGCCACGCATCGGTGGGCATGTGCCATGTTTCGCTGCAGGGAGAGATGTTGTGGGCCAACGATCACTACTACGGCTTATCTGGGAACAACGCCGCTCAACACACGCAGCCTTTCGCTTTTCTTGATGTCTACTGGGACTGTGACCGTGCGAAGGCGGTGGGTGTTTGGAACAGCCTTCTAGCCGGAGAAGATCACGTCACGGCCGAGTTGCGCGTGAAGCGTCAATACACACCACCCGTTGGCGAGCCAGAACCGGCCCACATCCACATCATGGCGTTTCCATATCGCGAGAACGGCGCGCTCAAGTCCATCATGGCTTGTACGATGGACATCTCCAGACTGAAGTGGGCACAGAGCTTTCAAGCTCGCCTGGCAGCAGAGGCTCGTGAGGCGAAACGGCAGCAAGAAGCGTTCATTGACGTGGTGTCCCACGAGATGCGAAACCCTCTAGGGGCGATTGTCCACTGCGCAGACGCCATCGCATCCGCAGTCGAGGAATGCCAGACTCAGCTTTCGAAGATACCAGAGCCGTGTTTGGATGCGCTAAATGACAATATAGCATCCGCTAAGATTATACTGCAGTGTGCACATCACCAGAAGCGCATCATTGACGACGTGCTTACTCTCAGCAAACTCGATTCGATGTTGCTTTCCATCACGCCAACGCCTGTAAAGCCTGCGAAACTGGCTAGCTCAATCGTCAATATGTTCGAAGCCGAACTGAGCAACAACAACATCGAACATACCATCCTCGATGACCAGTCATTAGCAAGGCTCAACGTCAACTACCTCATGTTGGATCCCTCACGAGTGACGCAGATTTTCATCAACCTTCTCACCAATGCCATCAAATTCGTCAAGCCGTCCAGCGCACCTCGCATCGAGGTGCACTTTGGCGCCTGTCTCCGCAACCCCCGCGCTCTCTTCCCGGCCGACATGTTCTGGGCCACAGCCAGTCGTCTCGACAGCAACGTGACCAACAGCCCGGAATGGGGCACCGGAGAAGAAGTCTATCTGGCCTTCAGCGTCAAGGACTCGGGCATCGGCCTCAAAGACGAGGAGATACAAAACATCTTCGAGCGCTTCAAGCAGGCAAACGTCAAGACGCATGTCAAATACGGCGGGAGCGGCCTTGGGCTGTTCATCTCGAAGGAGTTGACGGAAAAGCAAGGTGGCGAGATCGGAGTGTCGTCCGTGTCCGGTCGAGGCTCGACGTTTGGCTTCTACGTGAAGACGAGAAGAGCCGAGCAGAGACGGCGGAGCATGGACGCTGCTTCCAACGAACCCGCGGGGCGGAAGGACAACAATATAGCGCGACAAGCGCTTCAGGTCCTCCTCGTGGAGGACAACCTCATCAACCAAAAGGTCCTTGAGAAGCAACTCACCAAGGCAGGTTGTGCGGTCAGCGTCGCAAACCACGGCCTCGAAGCCCTAGACACCCTCGAAAAGCAGCTTTTCGACGTGGTGCTCATGGACCTGGAGATGCCCGTCCTAGACGGCTTGGCCGCGATGCGGCGAATCCGATCCAAGGAGGTTGCCGAGGAAGGGCTGCTGGGAGAAGCCATGGAGATGGGTGTGAGAGGTGGCGATCGATTGCCGATCATTGCGGTCACGGCGAACGTGAGGAAGGAGCAGATTGACGCTGCGATGGATGCGGGCGCGGATAGAGTCATGCAGAAGCCGTTCAAGGCGGCGGATCTGGTTTATATGATGAAGAGCTTGTTGCCGCAGGTTGCTACTCCGAGGATCGATCCGCCCACGCCGGGACTTGCAGAGAATGGGGATGGGTTGATACCTTGAACAGAGGCGGTGGCAGCGATCCACACTGCCTGTGAGGCTGGCACATGGAAACGGTCAGATAATACATAGCACGTACTCTACTATCTCTTTTTGGAGGCGAGCAGTCTCGAGGCCATCAAGCTGCTTTCCTGACTCGTGATTTGCAAGCTTTCGTGCTTGATACGAACCGTGCTGCCAGTGAATCTCGACGAAGTTGGGGTGACACACTTTGCCATCTGTAATACAGCCAATACGGAGCACACGACGCGAAAATTGCGAGCATCAAGGTCAACATAGGAAAGATTTGACTGCAGAATTGACTGTTGGTATTTACACATGGCTTGTTTGAGCATCCCTCGTCTACCATTCCGCACCAGGCTTCCTGGCCTAAGTAATTGTCAGCAGCCTTCTCCCGACACTCGCGTTCTGCGGAGACTCACCATAACAGCGCCCTTTCCTCCCAGCTCAGCCTCCAGACCGTCCGGGTAGGTCTTGGGAGCACTGATCTTGTCCGGGTAGATCTGGTTCACAGCGACACACAAGCCGACGACGGTCAGCACAAAGGTGCCGAACAGCACGCCTCCCCAGCCCGGTGTGAAGTGGTTGTAGTCGTGCAGCGAGAGGGCGCCGAGGATATCGTGGTCTTCGTGGCAGGGCTCGCCGTAGTTGCGGCGGTCCTGCTTGTCGAACCAGTCGGCGTAGGGGTCGCGATTGTTGCGCTGCTCGCGCGGCGGGTTGATGTAGCCGCCGTTCTGGTTGGGGTCGGCCAGCTCGGCGCGCTCGTGTGCGGTGAGTGCGGTGCGGCGTTGCGTGAAGTGTGGGACGGCGGCGGCCGTCGAGCGCAGCGCCGTCTTGGGGAGCGGGCGAGCCGCTGCGATGCGCCGGGAAAGCATGCTGCGTGCGTGTCAGCCGACGCGGGGGAGCAATTGGGTGGGCGGCGTACGTGAGGGCGGAGTTGCGGGGGTCAATGTGTACTTCGTAATTGCTGCTTGACGTGAGGTTCGCGGGCCCGAAGCTCGTCAGGCCTTGGCGCTATGGTCGCTATGCCGCTTCGGGCGCTCGATGTTGATGTCACCCGCGAACAGAGGTGTAAACCACTGAGCACATGGACGCGTAAGGGCAGCCGCATATCATATGTAACCAGTCGAGACAGGTGAGTAACGGACGTATGCAATGCTCGTAGTCGCTCGCCTCCATTATGAGACGGGCAATGAACACCGGCAGCACTCCCCTCTCGAAGAAGCACCAGCAGGAATGGGTGATCTTATCTCACGTCGTGTCTACTAATCAGATTCTCAAGGCACAGGCTCTTGAACAGGCAGTAACGTCACGAGCTTCCATCTCTACAAAGGGTGCAATTGCAAGAAGCCGAGTTTGCGGCTCCTGCCGCTGCAGGCAGCCTTTCTACTTGTACCCCTGCGGCACAGCGACACCCACAGCACAGCACAGCACAGCACCTCGTCGATCCACCAGCCGAATGCACTGCTATCCTAGAAGCGTGGAAGCTGAAGAACACAATCCACCTCCGTAGGTGGTCGGCGGAGAATGCAGGCGTGATAGCGTGACGGTGATGTAAGTAGTACCTGGGTAGTAGCTAAGGCAATGGTAATGGTAATGGTAATAGTGGTGGTGGTGATGGTGGTGGTAGAGAGCAAGGTTCGCGCTAGTGATGCGTGTGAACCAATAACTTTTTGGCTGGCGGCGAACACAACATTTGAATCCTCACAACATCGACACGCGCACGTCAGTGCAGCCCCAACGCGAATTGCTATCTCGAATCCGACCCCAGGACCATTAACAGCAGACCCAGGCGGACCCTCGGGCACTTTGCGCAGAGCGATACATGCCTGTTTGCGCGTTGGGCCGTCTCCGTTCGGTCACGTCCTCGCCTTTGCGAGGCAGCATCAGCAGCCGTCTCTGAATGGAACAAGGCACGCCCGCCGACGACGCGCACTCGACCCCCCACCACGACCACGACGACAACCCCAGCAACCCCGACGTCGATGCCCCCACTGGCGACACCACGAGCGCCCCCGCCGACGCCGTCAGGGTGCCCATCAAGGAAGAGGGAGCCGCCGCTGATGGCATAGACGATGACGGCGCCGCCCATCGCCCGGCGAAGCGGCGGCGGGTCGAGTCGTCAGTGTCGCGCTCCACCTCTCGCGCCGCATCGCCGCCGTGGAAGTCGTTCAAAGCCGACGGGCCCACCACCGTCTTCGAGAATGGCGTTAGGAAGTCTTCTCGCGTGAACCGCGATGGGCCGCCGCCGACCCCCGAGCCGCCGAAGCGCGCTGGCCCTGCCCGGCACACGACCAAGGCGCCACAGGCCAATAGCACGCCCAGGGCCAGCGGCGCAACGAAGAAGGCAGCGCAGCCATGCAGCAGCAAGAAAGCGACGCCTGCGCTCTACAGGATGGCCCCTGCCCCGACCCCGACCCTGAGCACGCCCGCCTCGCGCAAGTCGGAGCGCCAGCGCAAACCTTTGCCTTCGTCTCGCCCGTCGCCTCCTGCATCGCCAGCTTTAGGCATTGCGTCCCCCGAAGGCACACAAAGCACACGGAAGCGCAGCGGCCGCGCGCGGCGTGTCACCGAGGCCGCTGGCGACGATGCGCCCACAGCGAACGGCCACGACCCGGACAGTGGCCTCTATGCAGATACGGACACGCTCGATCCCTGGGAGCCCGCGCCGCGCCTTCGCCTCAAGCTGCGCAAGCTGGACCCTCCCCAGCGCCACCCACTACACGCGCCGTCCACCACCAAGCACGGCTCGCTCGAAGCCTTTTTGGCCCAAGATGACCCGCTCGAAGGCGAAGAGGGGCAGCGCATCACCGACGAAAGAGCCCAGGAGGAGGCACTGCGCCGCATGCGCATACAAGATGCTGCCGAGAGCGGAGTTTTGAGCCAGGCTGTGTGTAGCGTCTTCGCCCCTGAGCCTGCGCCAGAGCCTCCGCAGCAGTTCGGACACTGGGACCATGTCACTGCCCATGCCCTACACTTTGGAAGACTACTCTTCGACGAAAAGCGAAACCACAGGCGCCTGGCCAAGATCCTTGCCCGGGAGGCCCAAGACCGCTGGGCAGTCAAATACAAGCGCAAGAGTCGGGACGAGCTCGAACAAGACGAGATAGATCGTCAGATCACGCGCTACAAGCAGCTTGTCAAGGACATCAAAGATGCATGGACGCTCGTTAAAGTCGACATCGACAAGGAACGTGTCGCCAAGTACGAGGAGGAGCAGCTTCAGCTCGGGCACAAAGCCATGGACGACATGTTCAACCAGGCGCAAGAGATTCTAGGCCGAGGCGCTGCCGACTCTGCTTCCTACTACAGCGAGGACCGCGAGTTCGATGAAGATCCGGGCGAGTCCGAGAGCGAGGGATCTAATACATCGAGGATTCGGAACGATGATGATGTCATGTCTTCAAGCGACGATAGCGAGGAGAACGATGCAGAAGATGATGACGCCAACCTTACCGCCGAGCAACTCCGCGCCAAATATGAACGACTCCCTGACCTCCCGGACAGCAGCTCGAGCGAGAACGAGTCCACAAGTGAAGATGAAGATCAATCAGAAGGCGAGGAAGATGATGGTACTCCAGCGCCTTCGATTGATCTCGAACTCGCGACAGAGGATGCGTTCACGGGGGAGGACACCTCGATCGAACATTGGAAAGATGAAAACAAAGACAGCGCAGATTATATAGATCCTGCCAATGTAGAGCTGGAACAAGTGGACGATGCTCTGCTCGACTCTGACGACGACGAAGATGACGGATCTGGATCTGGCAGCGAGTCCTGGCCCAGCAACGACTCTGATGATTCCGGCGATGAAGATGCGGAACCTGGTACAGGGGCTTCCGACCATGGCACAGACGAAGACGAGGAAGATGATGACGAGGACAGCATTGGCCTGATGGGCTTCCTCGGAGCTAATGACATCAAGAAACTGAAGCAGGCAGCGAAGTCTTCAATCGAAGAGAACTCGACTGAGCAGGCCGCGCACTCCAATGGCGTAAACGGTTTTGCTTCTTCTCCAGCAAGTCACATCAATGATCGTGCGCGAGTAAACGGCGACCTACATCCCGAGGTTGACGCGGTATATACGCAAGTCGACTCACCAGCAACCGAGACACAACCGAGGCCGACTGCTCTTGAAGACGACGCTGCCAAGGATACTGTCAAAGATGAAATCTTGATGGAGGTCGATGAGGACGGTGTAGAAGAGATCAAAGCTGTTCCTGACGAGTTGCGTGAATCTTCCTCTCCTCCACGTGCAGAGATTCCTCCACTCCTGCGCGGCACACTTCGTGAGTATCAGCATGGCGGACTCGATTGGCTCGCCAATCTCTACGATACAGAGACGAATGGTATTCTGGCTGACGAGATGGGTCTCGGCAAGACCATCCAAACCATCTCATTACTGGCTTACATTGCCTGCTTTCGAAATGTATGGGGTCCGCATCTGGTTGTCGTTCCTACAAGTGTCATGCTCAATTGGGAGATGGAGTTCAAGAAGTTTTTGCCCGGCTTCAAAATTTTGACCTACTATGGCGATATCAACGAGCGCAAACGTAAGCGCATGGGCTGGCGGAACACTGGCAAAGACATGTACAATGTTGTCATTACTTCGTATCAACTCATACTCCAGGACGCCGCTGCGTTCAAGATGAGAGCCTGGCACTATCTGATCCTGGACGAAGCTCACAACATCAAGAACTTCAAATCGCAACGTTGGCAGACCATGCTTACCCTCCGAACCGAACGACGGCTACTGTTGACCGGCACACCCTTACAGAACAATATTGACGAGTTGTGGTCTTTGTTGTACTTTTTGATGCCAGCGGGCTTTGCTGGCGAAGGTCGCATCGCCAACCTTGAGGAATTCACTCTGGCCCTGAAGAATCCCACATCGCAAATCCTGGATCAGGGTCGACAACAGCTTGATGCTGAGGCGCAAAAGATCGTTGCCAGACTTCACGAAGTGTTGCGACCATACTTGCTCCGCAGATTGAAATCGGAAGTCGAGAAGCAGATGCCTGGGAAGTACGAGCATGTGGTATATTGCAAGTTGTCAAAGAGGCAGCGACAACTTTACGATGGCTTCATGGGCCGTGCAGACACAAAACAGATCCTGTCATCTGGCAACTACATGTCAATTATCAATTGTCTCATGTCTTTGAGGAAAGTCTGTAATCATCCAGATCTGTTCGAGACGCGCGCTATCGTCACGTCGATGGCAATGCCAAAATCTGTGGCTGCTGAGTTCGAGATTAAAGATCTGTTAGTACGCAAGCGGCTACAGGAGGGGATGGAGGACCAGCAGGTGGACCTCGAAGCCCTCAATTTTGTGTTTGCCCGACGTGAAAATACTCAGTTACGACATGCTCGACGCTCACGGGAGATTCGCGCAACTCGGCCTTTAGAAGACCTCATTGAAAGACAGACTCGACGAATAAAGAAGCCTTGCCCAACGACGGCGACGCCCATGCAAAGCACCATGTCAGCTTTGGCTCGCCGGGAGCAAGTTGCTGTGTGTGAACACCTGCAGCGTTGCCTGAGCCTTACTCGTGCCAGGACACAATTTCTTCCAGTTTATGGGAAAGAAATCATCGATGCTGTCACAGTCGACTGGCACGCGTTTACTTTTGGTCCTCGAAGAGCTGGTATCAAGGTCCTCAAGCCCAAGCCACCACTGATGGCACCATATCACCCATTGCAACCATCGCTACATCCGCCAGCAATGCCAGCAATGCCAGCATACGCACCACTGCACTCAGTCAATAGCAACCACCAGTTTGGACAGTCAACAACGATCATTCCACCGAGAGAACTCGACCAGCAATATGACACGATCCGAAAGTATCATGGTGATCTTGGTTTCAGGTCGCCTAAATCAGTCCGTGCGACAAACGAGTGGTGCACTGAGCAAGTCACTTACTTTCTGGACATGATACCTACTTTGGAACAACGCGCAGACGCTCTCCAGCCTCTGATCACCCAGTTCACCTGTGTAACTCCAGCTGTCGCGGCCGAGGAGTTGGCTCCGCTGACCTTGTCGAAGAGAGGGGTTCAGCTGGTGAGATCCTCAGAGATGGCCTCTCAACGCGATCCCTTCCACGAAGCTCGCATGCGTCAGTCCATCGCTTTCCCCGACAAGCGCCTACTCCAATACGACTGTGGTAAGCTGCAAAGGTTAGCCACCCTCCTTCGGGATCTACAGTCTGGCGGCCATCGCGTCTTGATATTCACCCAGATGACCAAAGTGCTTGACATTCTGGAGCAATTTCTTAACATCCATGGCCACCGATATCTACGTCTCGATGGGTCCACCAAAGTCGAACAGCGCCAGATTCTGACCGACCGGTTTAATACTGATACCAGTATTCTGGCGTTCATTCTGTCCTCTCGTTCTGGTGGTCTCGGTATCAACCTTACGGGTGCCGACACTGTCATTTTCTACGACTTGGATTGGAATCCCGCCATGGACAAGCAATGCCAAGATCGTGCACATCGCATTGGTCAGACGCGGGATGTCCACATCTACAAGTTCGTAAGCGAGTACACCATCGAGGCCAACATCCTGCGCAAGTCCAATCAGAAGCGTCTTCTGGACGACGTCATCATTCAGAAGGGTGACTTTACCACCGACACCTTCAACAAAGTCACCTGGCGCGACGCCCTGGACGACGGTCGCGGGATCGACACATCAGACGAAGCCGGTGCAGCCATGGAACGCGTCCTCGACGAGCGCGCCGGCATCCTCGGCGACGCTCGCGTCATGAACACAGTCGAAGACACCGAGGACCGCAACGCCGCGTCCGTCGCGCAGAAGGAAATCGTCGACGAAATCCACGACGACCAGGTCGACTTCAACGAGTCCAGCAACGCCACGCGCGCGGCGTCGGAAGCCGTCGCTGCCGCGAACGCTGAGCTAGATGGTCTGGTTGATAGGAGGCACGTCGATGAATACATGTTGGGCTTGTACAGGGAGGAGTATGGCAGGGAGCCGTATAAGCCGCCGACGGATCGGCAGAAGAGGAATCGGAAGGGGCAGGACCCGCATGTGAGGCAGAGGAAGAAGAGGTATTGAGGGTGCTCTTGTACCTTATGTATTATAATCATTAAAATAAATTATCACATGGACGTTTTCACCTCTTACTGTCACGGTTTGCTCCAAGCGTAGCTCTGGCCTACCTGGCCTACGCACTTGGCGGGAGTGCACAGCAGCCGCTTGTCAGATCAACAATAACTACATCCTCCGAGGTATGCTCGGTAAGCCCGGGTGTGGTGAATTCCAGACGAAGGGACCAGCCGATGGATATGCGCTCTCTCCGCTTATTCAATGCAGCTTTGCCGCCACGTCGATAGCGCAGAACAACCGCGAAGCAGGCTGCGAACGGCGAAGGTTCCCAGGATCCCGAAACCCACCTGAACCCCGTGCACATGCAAGATTCGGCGCGTCTTTGGAAACATCGATCCCATCAAAGTATCCAACACTGGAACGAGCCCGACCCGTATGTACTCTAGAACGCATTCTTAGCTGCAACTGCCAAAGGCACGCGCGATCCAGATGCTGTGGATATATCCGGCACAGATCCGCTCGTCAGTCTACCAGAACCTTGGGGACGAGTGCGTGAGCTTCTTACCAAGGAGGACTTTGTTTGTTGTCGCACAAGATTCTTTTCCATGACCGAGAACTGCTCCCATTGCCGACGTTGTACTTCGAGATTCCCGGTGCACAAATGGGGGTGAGAAGACAGGCCTGTTTTACCAACATCGATCGCACTGTGCACATCTCGACCAAGGCCGTCGAGCCTCCAGGTGAGGCCAAGTCTGATCTGGAGATGTTTCTGGATTGCGGGAAGCGCATGGGCTTCAAGGATAAGGATGGTGCAGCGTGAAGTAGGCCTGGGGTTGGATGCGGTATCAAAGTTGAGCCATTGTGATCCTGTCTCTTTGCCACTCCGATCTTGCATTTGGTGGAGCTAGGTTCGAACTGGGATTTTGGCTCTCGATAAACAGACCCTTTAGAGAAGTTTCCAAGTCAAATCTACATCTCGTCGACTCTAAAATTCATCGTTGAGAGGAGCACCCGTGCGTTCTTCCATAAGTCGCGCATCACCTACTCATGAACGACAGCGAACCTACTTCTCCCCCTGATCTGCTTACCATACAAATAAAACAAATACGGCACAGGCACCAATACGGCACTAATCGCCCCCAGAATAGTCAGCGTCCAATGCACGCCCATGTTCCTGTAAAACGGTATCCCCACCACCGTCATCCCGCCCGCCGTCGCATACCTTACGAGCGTAACGCTCGTCAGCGCCGACGCCGCATACATCTCGTAGCTATCAATGACATACTGATAGCTCGAGATGAACACGCACAAAACCCCGTAGCCGAACAGCACCCCCGCAAGGAGGGGGGACCAGATGCTGATGTGCGGGTATGTGGACCAGCCCATCCAGAACAGGGAGATTGGAATCGCGGGCGCGCCGAACATGGCATACCAGAGGCGGAATTCCGGGGGTAGGCGCGAGCCGCCCTGCGCTTGGATGGCGGCCATGTCGCGCTTGGCCCATTTGTAGATGAGCGGGACCCACAGCGAGGCCCCGAACAGGCCGATTGCGATGTTCAGGAAGCAGAGACCCGTGAGGCCTGGGGAGATGCCGTAGGTTTGGCCGAAGATGTAGTCGTAGCCGTCGAGGAAGGTGAAGAGGATGATGTAGACGACTGTGAGGTAGAGTGTGACAAGGAGCACGATAGGCTCGAGCGTCAATAGGAAGGGACGGTACAGCGCGGTACCCAGGCGATGCAGGAACGGCTCACCCCTGATCTCCATCTCGGCTACAAACCGGTCATCTCCCGTGATGTTGCGCAGATGCTGGGCTTTCCAGGCTAACAGTACAGGAGCGTAGGTTTCGGGCTGGAAGAGCACAACGAGGATCAGGACAAGGCCGGACATGATCAGTGACGTCCACTCCACCCAACGCCACGTTACAGATGTGCTTTGTGCGATGAATCCGCCGAAGACGGGACCAATCACTGGGCCGAGAAAAGCTGCGTTTGCGAACATGGGAAAGGCGAAGACGCGCTCCATCGGCGTCCAGAGATCGCTGATCGAACCTCCAGCGCACGTTAGTGGTGTGGAGCCGAAGAAACCTGCGAAGAACCGGAACACAAGCTGTTGCTGGATATTTTTCGCAAGTCCAGACGCCATGATGAAGATCATGTACGTTGTCAGTGTGATAATGTACACAGGATTGCGGCCAAGCGTCTCGCTGAACGGCCCTGCGAAGAGAGCCCCTACCCCAAAACCTATCAGGTAGAGCCCAGTCGCCAGGATCTCGACTACGTCGCTGACCCCAAACTCCCGTGCAGCCCTGGCAGTTGCGGGCGAGTCGATAGAAGAAGCCGCGCCCACAACAAGGCCTATCGAGGCTATCATCAATGTGGCGCAGATGCGCTTGGTCCGACTCCAGTTCTGCGGCTTGGAGGGATCGCTGTCACCTTCGAACGCCACGACAAACACCTTGCCGGCATCTGGGCCCCCTTCGTTGGTGCGCCGGTTCCGAACGGCAATACCAGTGAGTGCTACGCCGAGTCTCGTGCCAATGGAGCGTGCAGTGGCTACTCGACTCAAGGTCCGTGTTGCGTCGTGAGGTGGCTCTGTGAGGATGATCTCATGACCCTGTTCGGCCTCTTCAAACATGTGTTCGGCATCCCTGCCCTCCATTCCGCCACGGGTATGGTTCGAAGCACCTGTGTATGGGATGGCGGTCTCTGGAAACGGCTCGTTTTTCTCAGCCTCGGCGCGCTCAAGGGCAGGCGATTGCTCCGAGCGCGGCACTGAGGAGGCCAACGAAGAATCGCTCGGTGATGGCGCTGGAATCTGTTGATCGGCTCTCCTTCCGCTGGCGTCCTTTTCATCGTGATATGTATGGCGATTGTGCTGTTCTTGCACTTGTTTACGGAAATTCCGGTACTGAAGAATTGACTGCATGGTGAACTGTGCAAGCTCTTGGGATCGTTCGGGCGCCGTGCAGTGGGTTGCAGGCGTCTGTTATCATCTCAATCTAAACATAAGAAGACCGGATAGTGAACTGTGACCGAAGGAAGAACCCAGCAAGGTTGGTTCGCACCTGCTAAAGTGAACTGTAGTAACTCATTTATCACTTCTTCCTCAGCAGTGATTGATAAGCTCCCGCGGAGGGCGCATCATTAAAAATTCGTTAGCCATCATGACGTTAGCGGTCGCGATGGCTCCACTGTAGGTACACGCCCTCAGTGTCTAAAGCTCAGGCATACCGCATCACGGCCTGCCCTGGTTTCATTCCCGACATGTTCTCTAGATGTTGGCCCCGGACCCCAAGGGTCAATCGGGTAGCTTGGACTATGGGTGTACCCCAAGGCCATCTTCGGCGGGTTGGTGGCAAGATAAAAGTGACGCATGGTGCCCCCGAAAATCGCAGTCGCAGCCAACAAAGAATTGACTGCTGACTGATCCGAACGCGACCCTCTGAGCGACGGCAAATGAGAACATGGTCTGTATCGCGGACATGACTTGTGGTCGAAGATGATGGTCATCCGAATTTGGTTGCCCAGTCCCAAGACGCTTCGGCACGCTGCCGAGAGGCGGCTGAAACCAAGCTCTGTGGCGAACCGCAGCCCGCCCGCACAGATGATCAGGAGGGGCTGAAGAGGCAATGAGCCTCATGGCACAGCCACATATCAAGAACACTTCTTAAGACCAAGACCAAGACCGTTGTTCTTGGAAACGCGAGCTTCTCTCCTTGGGACACCTGCACCACCGCACCTGCCGCCACCCACGCTGCATCGCATGCTTGCACCGAGCGCTGCAGATCGTGCTCACCGTGACGGCGCCGTCAACCGACACGGCACCACACATCCGTTCGCATGGCGTTCGTTCGCCTTGTCGAAGGGGGAAGCGGAGCAGACCCAAGCAAAAGCTATAGGCCGCGTCTACTTTCTCTCCTAGAGAGTACGGAACGCAAGGCACAGAAACAAGCAAGCGTGCCGCGCAACATGCCGATTTATCCGAGTGTTGTTATACATGCTGCTCCCTGGCCCAGACATGCGTTTCTTCTACCTTGACCACCGATCACTCATACCTTCTGCGCCTACAGTACAACAAGTAAATCGCCAGACCATGGAGAATCACGCCGCAGACAAGGAGATGCTGGGTCGCCGCTCCACAGACGAGGCGCAGTTAACAGATGACCCCGAGCGTCTGGCGGCGCGCAGTCGCTCATTCCACAGCAAGGTGCTAATCGGCGGCCTCGTCGTCACAGTGGTGCTGGGCCTGGGGCTCGGGCTCGGGCTGGGATTGACTGTTGGTCGGTACCGCAGCAGTTGAACTTGCTCTCCAGAAGACACAATCTGTGCACACACACCCCATACCGACACCCGGACGCAGCGGACTCCTCCAATTCTGTTTTTTCCCGCACTTGCATACGTATAATCGCGCAATGCCCCCGCCCAACGGCATGCACTGCGCAGCTGAGGCACGAGTGTGGCGTTCCAAGTCGCAACATCCAATCGCACCATTCCGGAACTGGGCCGGGCTACCTCAGCGTTCGGGTTGAAGGCACGGTGTTACGAGCTGGAGAAGGGCCGTTGGTCTAGCTGCTAAAGCACTCACGTCAAGCTGTGACATCTTCGCTTGTACGGATTTGGAGAAGCATAGGACAGGTTCCTCGCTACGCCGCTACCGGATTAGGCATGAATCTTGAGATACATGTCGAGAAAACAGCTTTGGCTCGTTCTCATCGGATACAACCTGCTCATCATCCCAGCCCAATCCATCACCACCGGATGGGCTAGGTGGGGAACCGCAACACCACCGATCTCCTGTCGCCCTTGGACGGACGGAGCCGTGTGGGAAACCACAACTGGCCGCCTCAGTCGCAACGACACCATGCCTCGATGCAACTGCAAGCCTCATCACTTGTGGGACTTCAGTACAGCCACTCTGCCGCTGCTGCAACAAAATCTCTTACGCCCGTCCGACCTCATACCCACTTGCTGCACCCACAATCCCACAGTCATCTCACCACTCCTCCAACCCCCCTTCCACCCCCGGCAAGCAAACCCCATCTCGCTGCAGACACACATCTCCACCGCCCATCCATCGTACCGCGAGATGTGTCTTCCACGTTCCCGTGCTCTTTCCTAGCGTGCGTGCTCGAGGGGTCCAGTGCCGGTGTTATGGGTTGCGGGGGGGGGGGGGGGCACCATCGGGACCATCAATCAAGGCTACGCGCTGAAACGTCCAGGAACACCACCCCCGGCATTTGACCGGGGGCCACCCCCCCCCAAACACAACGCACCTCCTTTTTATACCACCCAGATTGGTTAAAAAGAAGGGGAGAGGTAACTCTATTGCCCCGCTTCAGCGGGGAACAGCGCCGGGCGGAGCAGGTGTGTAGATCGTGGTGTCC